>OX442358.1:10868925-11193925 GCA_949357725.1 Hyperoplus immaculatus | reverse complement strand
TGCATGTTCTGCACATTGGGTTGCAATCCTGTCCGGTTCCTACTGCAAGTCATGACATGATTATGCATTTTTTTCTGCGTCCAGTTTGCCTGAGGTTGTAGCCAGAAATTGATGTCAGCTGTCTGGATTATGATAGGAAACGCGTGCAATCCTCATTTCAGCTCAAGCCGCTGTCCAAAGCACTTCCATTTGCAGTACACACTCAGCTATGATCCAATTAAGTGTGTGAGAGAGATAGAGAGAAAGTGTGTGTGTGTTGGGTGAAAGCAAAAGTCTCAAAAAGCTTTAAAAACCTCATAATGCAATTTCACATTGAGCTCGTGTCCTGACCCTAAATCACTTCCTGTCGTTGCTTATGGGGAAAGCCAATTAAGGGGCACTTTACACTGTGAAAACGTGACAGTTTTCCAGTTTTTGGTTTAAAAAAAAAAAAACCCGTTCAGACAAAATTTATCTGACATCTTCACCCGTGCACATGTTTTCAGAGGAAACGGGTCGAAATCGCTGTAGTAGCAGTGCAGCAGCCATGCCAAGCCAATAGTCAGCGGTGACACAGCCTAGTAGATAGCTCTTCCGGTACAATTTGATGCATAAAACCTTACTGTAACCGAAAATTAATGCCACTAACGTTCATAAAGCGGTTGGTGTAAGGTTGGGGTTACAAATATTGTAAAAGACAAGCTTTCTGTCCTCTTATTTCACCGCATTGAACTCGTAAAAACAGAAGACTTGCTGATAGTGAAGGGGCTTCGTGAGCGGATACCTTCCTGTTAGGCGTACTTCAAAATAAAAGTCAACTCACGTGTGTCCAGTGAAATGCTATTAATGTTTAGCCAGTGAAATGCTTTTACTGTGAAGCCGTAGCCTTAATGCTCCTTTTGTTGAACAGTAACTTAACCGCTGCGCGCTGAACTATGGATAGTGTTTTTTAATGTAGAGAGAGCCGTGTCCCTGCCCTGGCATAGAAGCTACACACGTTTATTTGGCTAGAAAAACCGGCAGAGCACAAATCTTTCCCCAGACAAAGTGGCCGGCGGTCTCAATAACTTACTAATCGCTTAGACTAAATTGGCGAGTGTTAGGCTATATTTTAGCCCTGCACGTCACTCTCCGCTGATCACAGTGATGGTGCCGTGGAGACACCGTTCATGTTGTCTTCTAACTTTATAACTCGTTTGTGTTGTGGATATTTTGACAGCAAGTTATAGAATACGCATGTGTGAGGGTGGAGCCGTGACGTCAGCGTTATCAGGGGAAATGGTTTCGGTGTTTACAGGAAACCAAAACCGTTAAGTTTTCCAAAAAATCCTCCCTGGGAGGTGATCTCAAAAACCTGCGGTTTCATGCCTGCGTTTGCTGTTTTCCTGTAAATGATATAGTGCAAACGCGGGAATTTTTCCGCGTTTGCACCGTTTCGTGTTGTCGTGTAAAGTGCCCCTAAGCCAATTGAATGCATTAAGAAAGAGAAGTGACCTCCAGAGAGATAGTGTAAAGTTGAACTTGTTTTCCCACAAGCTTGCAGAGTTTGAAGAGTAGAGGGGGCTGTCAGCCCCCCCCCTCTCTGGCCCCCAGAAAGACAGTGGAGAAGCTTGTAGCAGGCGAAAGAGGGTGAGAGAAAGGGGAGGGAGGGAGGGAGGGGGGTGGGCAAAGGACATTCAGTACAAGCTTTCCCTGCCAAGGCTCTGTATTGTTAATGCATGTCAGGCAGTTTGAGAGTGCTCAGCTTTTGTGCCTTGATTCAGTGTACCCACCACTGAGCATGAGAAAAGAGAGCATACAGGGCCTCTTTGTGGAGCTCCACGTTAGTGACAAGGTCAGAATCAGACGGAGATTTGTCCTCTTTTTTTCTTTATATGCAGAAACTACTGTGGAGGTATCGTGAGCATGACCTTCTCTTGGAACACATAGAGCCATTAGGCATTGATAGAAAGATACTTGAGAGTGTCAGCAAAGCTCGATTATTCTTTATTCCTTTGGTCCCGTTAGTTCTTCAAAGCTGTGTTTCATTTCTCTTAGGTTTCATTTAAAAATGTTCAATGATTGACATTCCACTAAATCTTCCACTACTTTGTGATGCAAGTTATAAAACAGAGTTATGCGTTCTCTGAGTATTATATACCTGTATTTTCTAACAGGTTTGCAGGATGAGACATGGGGGTTTTAATTCAATTTAAGATTTGGAACTATATGACATATGAAAGATCTGAATAAACAAATAAAAATCTTTGAAAGAACTTATTGTATCGTTAGGCGAGCATGGCATGTTGAATATATATTACATAATACTCGTATAGGGATGAGAAAATATCCATTATAACCACATGTATCCAATAAATAAACTAATGGTTACTTTTGCCTAGCATTAAGGTGCGAACACACCAAACGCGTTGGGTGCGGTGGCCAAAGCGCCCAACGCACCTGATCTGGCGCTTGATCATTCTGTGTCAAAAAAATGGTCTCCCCCGATATATTTATTCCCCTAATCAACCATGGCTGCGATCAGACCCGACCCAACACAACAGCGTTCATGTCCACACAAAAACAACAACAACACGGCCAACAATTGTGCCAAAAGACAAATAAACAGCAACTGAACGGAACAAATAGCCTTAAAACAGCATTGCAGATTCACGCCACTCGGAAATGAACACAAACAGCAAGGCAGCACCATACCAAACACATTTACAGCAGCATTGTGCACAGGGCAGTAGAAAATAAAGGCAAGTAGCCTACATTACCCTACCTGGCTGTGACGGGACCGTGGCTGGCGTAGATATAGGCATAAACACCGATGCTTCGCTGTACTCGTTGTGAAAGTTCCCCGGACTTAGCCGTTATGTTTGGGTTCATTATGGAGGTGGTGGCCGTACACAACCGGGTGAGTTAACTAACGCTATCCGACCGGTGCTAACTTGGTTTATCGGCTAAAGCACAGCCGCTATATTCACTGAATTAAACAGGAAGCCCATTCTCCTGGCTCACTTTCCCCACGTCTTCTAACCCAACCCCGAGCGGCTTCATATCACCAGCCAGCCGCATTTCCTACTCGGTGTTTTTCAGCCTCTGTGTTGTCCTCCCACCCATGCTCACACCGTGCCGATGTCCGTGACGTCGGGTCAAGCTCACCGCTGATTGGCCAACGCGGCTAAACGTCGCGCGATGGTGCGGTGAGGCTTTGGTAACGCGGCTACCGCGCCCAAAGCGCCGCTTTACCGCAGCCAACGCATCATCGCACCTAAACCAATGGTTCCCTATGCAAAAATAGGATTTTTCAACGCCGCCACCGCACCCAACGCGTTTGGTGTGTTCGCACCTTTACACTGGTTTATGGTAACACTTGCATGTTTTCATTCCACATTCAACAATATTTTATTTTGGGTATTTATTTTATTGAAGCCAACAAGCTCCAAGATAATTTTGACAAAGATACGATCACTAAAAGATTGGTGACTTTCCTAGCATTCTTTGAGCAAGTGGCAGGCAAATGCTTCCAACAGAGAGACAGCAGCTCACATCACAAAGATGACACATAGACAGACAAACGACTTCCTTCGATTCAGAGTTTCCAGTCTGACCTGAAGATATTTGCGCTGTCAGAGGAATCTGTAGCAGCATCTGGAGGCAGCCCACAGGAGCAAAGAAGGAGGATAGATTTTTTTTTTTGCTGTCAGTTCTGTTTTGCTAAACATAGCAAGCTACCTGTAACCTTATGTTAGGTTGTGTTCAGTTCAGCTGTTAATACTGCTTGGTTGATTTGGAGGGGGTTGATTGCAAGAAGTGTGGGTGTGTGCTTTATGCTATCTCATTTGGCAGTGACGATCCCTCTGAGATTGCAGGTTTGATGCGACCGACAGAGACTATGTTTGAGAAAACAATAAGCGGAGTAAAATATTCAAAGTTACAAAGCAAAGCATTGCTCGGCTTTTTTTGTGCCTGCATGCAGCAACATACATTTTCATTTAATTGCATAGTGTACCAAAACAATTATTTAAAAAAAATAAATTGAGCTCACACCCTCTCTCTGATATCCCGTGTTGATTCCCGAGGCACACACCCATCATTTTCATTCTGGTATCCGTTAACATGCAGACAGCTCTGATGACATTAGGATCCAATGTCGTAGCCGCTGCATCGGACTATTAAAGAAGTTTCTCCCAAGAGTGCTAAGCCAGATACAGGATATCCATGCTCCTCACCAAGGTTTTGCAGATACCTGAACTATGCTTGGAGGACTAATGAAAGTTTTACAGCAGTCGGATGAGTTGCCAAATACAGATTACACAACAGATGCCTGACCTGTTTTACGCTCTCACAGCTAGACATTCGAGTGTGAACCCCGAAGCACGACCAGCTGTTTCTGTTTTCACGTTCGCACATTTATTCCCTGTTTCAATATTATTAAAAGGTTTAAAAAGAAAGGAGCTTTGTCAAAGAATTATACTGCGACTTGATGAGGGAAATGATGGACTTAAATCCGAGGCGAGAGGCATGCTTAGGGCTGTGTCTGGTCCTCTGAGGACACACTGCGTCAGTGTCCTCGTATTTGGAAGAGACTTCCACAACCCGTGGCATTTAAATCCTTGTGTCATTTGGCAGCAACCAGCTCTGTGCCAGGCAGCTCTCAGATTTAGCTTGGGGGACGCGTCTCTCACAACAAGAATAGCAAGGATGAGATCGTAAAAACTACAAGTTGCAACTTGAAACAGTGGCTGGTCATTTATCATGAAGATCTTTGGCAACAACATGCAACATAGTAGCACCAACATCAACTTTTTAAAATGAACAAGCTCTCCTGAGGTTCTATGCATAGTCCCACATGGACAAAACGTCCCTATGAAGGCATGATTAAGAATCCAAGCCAGTTGTTTCTGGAAAAAAAACAACAAAAGAAAACAACACCAGCTCTAGATATGTCCCTGAGCAGGATATCTGACACATATTTCAGCTGCTCTTGTAGCACTGTTCTCTCCTAATCGGTGAAAGAGTGGAAGGACTGTTTGTACTGGGCTGCCTCAAGGTGTGATACTGCATAAATGTGTGAAAGTGAAGCCTGCTGGTACTAGAATAAGACTTGCACACTCACTCTCTTTTGTCTGGATACATGGTAGACTGAAGCAACAACATAAAATGGGGGATTTGTGTTTTTTTTTATTCCCAAAGAGAGTATACTGTTTTGAAAATTAGTTTGAACCCTCAAAACAAACAATTCTGTTGTCGTCTCCATAGAATAGTTATGTCAATTTCAAGCCAGAAACCACATGGAGGTCCCTGATGTATATATATTAGGGCTGTCAAATTAACGCGTTAATTTCGATTAATTAATCACAGAAAAATTAACGCGATTTAAAAAAAAATTAACGCAAATTAATCGCACTTCTATAATGCCCTTTGACACGGTGCAAAAGTGGTGCGCAGCTGCACCTGTAGCTTGCATACACAGCCCGCACGGGTGAAAGGGAGAAAAGTAAAGAGAGAAGCAGGGGAAAGGGCGGGGCCGAGGGCTCTATGGACGGTTTATGGGATCCTTCGGGCAAATAAGCATGAAGGTAGGAAGACATCTCACTTTATTCTCCGCAGTGTCTGTGCATAATTGATTTAGTGGGTGCAACAATGTAGGTTCAAAAGTGTGTCTCAATTTTGTTTGCTAGCCGTCTCGTCTCCCGCGTAAACGGACACCTGCCCCGTGTGTGTGTCAATATTTTTGCCTATAAGTACGATGATGGTGAATGAATCGGCATAGGCATCTGTGGCAGTGCAGCGCTGTCTGTTGTGGAGACAGAAGTTACGAGAGACGGAGAGAGAGAGAGAGAGAGAGAGAAACAAACTGTAGCAGGCTATACAGCTGTTTATAAACAGGTATAAAAGTATGCGATTCATTTAGATTAATTAATCACAGAGCCTGTAATTAATTAAATAAAATTTTTTAATCGCTTGACAGCCCTACTATACTCAACAAAAATATAAACGCAACACTTTTGTTTTTGCTCCCATTTTTCATGAGATGGACTTAAAGATCTAAAATTCATTCCAGATACACAATTGTACCATTTCTCTCAAACATTGTTCACAAATCTGTCTAAATGTGTGATAGTGAGCACTTCTGCTTTGCTGAGATAATCCATCCCACCTCACAGGTGTGCCACATCAAGATGCTGATCTGACATCATGATTAGTGCACAGGTGTGCCTTAAACTGTCCACAATAAAAGGCCACCCTGAAATGTGCAGTTTTGTCTCACAGCAAAATGCCACAGATGCCACAAGCATTGAGGGAGCGTGCAATTGGCATGCTGACAGCAGGAATGTCAACCAGATCTGTTGCTCGTGCATTGAATGTTCATTTCTCCACCATAAGCCGTCTCCAGCAACTTCGCACAGCCATTGAAGAGGAGTGGACCAACATTCCACAGGCCACAATTGACAATCTGATAAACTCTATGCGAAGAAGATGTGTTGCACTGCATGAGGCAAATGGTGGTCACACCAGATACTGACTGGTTCTGAGTCCCCAGACCCCCAATAAAGCAAAAAAATGCACATTTCAGAGTGGCCTTTTATTGTGGACAGTCTAAGGCACACCTGTGCACTAATCATGATGTCAGATCAGCATCTTGATGTGGCACACCTGTGAGGTGGGATGGATTATCTCAGCAAAGCAGAAGTGCTCACTATCACACATTTAGACAGATTTGTGAACAATGTTTGAGAGAAATGGTACAATTGTGTATCTGGAATGAATTTTAGATCTTTAAGTCCATCTCATGAAAAATGGGAGCAAAAACAAAAGTGTTGCATTTATATTTTTGTTGAGTGTATATACAGGTCCTTCTCATATAATTAGCATATTGTGATAAAGTTGATTATTTTCCATAATATAATGATAATAAATGAACTTTCATATATTTTAGATTCATTGCACACCAACTGAAATATTTCAGGTCTTTTGTTGTTTTTAATACTGATGATTTTGGCATACAGCTCATGAAAACCCCAAATTCCTATCTCAAAAAATTAGCATATCATGAAAAGGTACTCTAAATGAGTTCTTAACCTAATCATCTGAATCAACTAATTAACTCTAAACACCTGCAAAAGATTCCTGAGGCTTTTAAAAACTCCCAGCCTGGTTCATTACTCAAAACCGCAATCATGGGTAAGACTGCCGACCTGACTGCTGTCCAGAAGGCCATCATTGACACCCTCAAGCAAGAGGGAAAGACACAGAAAGAAATTTCTGAGCGAATAGGCTGTTCCCAGAGTGCTGTATCAAGGCACCTCAGTGGGAAGTCTGTGGGAAGGAAAAAGTGTGGCAGAAAACGCTGCACAACCAGAAGAGGTGACCGGACCCTGAGGAGGATTGTGGAGAAGGGCCGATTCCAGACCTTGGGGGACCTGCGGAAGCAGTGGACTGAGTCTGGAGTAGAAACATCCAGAGCCACCGTGCACAGGCGTGTGCAGGAAATGGGCTACAGGTGCCGCATTCCCCAGGTCAAGCCACGTTTGAACCAGAAACAGCGGCAGAAGCGCCTGACCTGGGCTACAGAGAAGCAGCACTGGACTGTTGCTCAGTGGTCCAAAGTACTTTTTTCGGATGAAAGCACATTTTGCATGTCATTCGGAAATCAAGGTGCCAAAGTCTGGAGGAAGACTGGGTAGAAGGAAATGCCAAAATGCCTGAAGTCCGGTGTCAAGTACCCACAGTCAGTGATGGTCTGGGGTGCCATGTCAGCTGCTGGTGTTGGTCCACTGTGTTTTATCAAAGGCAGGGTCAATGCAGCTAGCTATCAGGAGATTTTGGAGCACTTCATGCTTCCATCTGCTGAAAAGCTTTATGGAGATGAAGATTTATTTTTTCAACAAGACCTGGCACCTGCTCACAGTGCCAAAACCACTGGTAAATGGTTTACTGACCATGGTATTACTGTGCTCAATTGGCCTGCCAACTCTCCTGACCTGAACCCCATAGAGAATCTGTGGGATATTGTGAAGAGGAAGTTGAGAGACACCAGACCCAACACTGTGGATGAGCTTAAGGCCGCTATCGAAGCATCCTGGGCCTCCATAACACCTCAGCAGTGGCACAGGCTGATTGCCTCCATGCCACGCCGCATTGAAGCAGTCATTTCTGCGAAAGGATTCCCGACCAAGTATTGAGTGCATAACTGAACATAATTTGAAGGTTGACTTTTTTGTATTAAAAACACTTTTCTTTTATTGGTCGGATGAAATATGCAAATTTTTTGAGATAGGGATTTTTGGTTTTTCTTTACTTTTTTGCCAAAATCATCAATATTAAAACAATAAAAGGCTTGAACTACTTCAGTTGTGTGTAATGAATCTAAAATATATGAAAGTCTAATGTTTATCAGTACATTACAGAAAATATTGAACTTTATCACAATATGCTAATTATATGAGAAGGACCTGTATATATATATATATATATATATTTTTTTTTTAAATATTTGGCATTTATAAACTTGCTGCTTGCAATGACACTTTTCTTTCCTTTGTCTCCCAGGGTTCTAAGCGCCTTCTGAGATCAAATGAATACGTCCTCCCACCCAGTGGACTGATGGAGACGGATCTGGAGCTCACATTCTCACTACAGGCAAGCACTCTGACATTATACTGTGAATCCTCACACCCATACCACACTTTCTTGACAGGCAGGAATGTGTTGGAGCTTTTCTCTGCACTTTAACCCCTCGCAAGAGTGTTAAGTTCAAAAATATCCACGGGTATTTATACATTTGTGTGTTAACAGTATTTTGCGAAGATGAGAGCAGGCCCAGCAGTTCATTATTGGCCCTTTTTTTTCCCTGTTATTTTGTAGTCAGAGGAGGTGTTAACTCTCAAGGGGACAGGAAGTGCTGCTGCTTCTTCTGTTGAATTTGGTGGTTTTCCAAGTGCTAGCGTACACAAAGGAATCCTAAATGAAAAACGAGGCTGACATTTTTTTTACGACAGAATGTTTCAAACTTGCAATAATAGGCACTGATATATTGAACTTGCTAGACAACTATAAAGGTGAACTAAGCCAGGACAAGTTGACATGAAGTATTTCAATGGAAAGTTTTTCTATTCAACCGATAAAGTGCAAATGCTCCGAGTTTAATATCGCACCGCTGTTAACTGTTAAGAAGAGCATAGTCTAGAGAAAGTGTGTGCGCAGTGTTGCAAGTAGACCAACTTGTGAAATGTGACCTTGCAAGTTATAATTGTGTGAATATAACAGACCAAGACAATAGGTCTCCAGAGGCAGATAAAAAGTGCAAATGTGAGGATGAAATGCTAAGTCTCAGAGGGATTTAGTTCTGAAGTGAGGTGCTGAGTCTTGATAAAGGTTCACCAACAGTTCAGACACAGTCAGACAGGCAGACTTATTTTCTTTTTAAATTGTATTAATAGTTCAATCAGTAAGAAGGCAGACTTTAAAGCACCACTTAGCTCTTCTCACTAAGTAGAGTAAGGTGTGTGTGTGTGTGTGTGTGTGTGTGTTTGGAACCTCTTTTACTATTTAGATTTGGTCGGAAATAAAAAAGTAACTTTGAAGAAATCATTTCTAATATGTAAAATAGACGCTGAATGTTCTTGTGCATTGCCGGTCCCTTTTTTGAAGAATTTATTTTCCAGTGGCATAACAAAAACAGCGTTCACGAATAAGTCTGCACGTTGGTTTTCGTCTTAAGGGTGATAAATATAAAATGCGCCCTGCATTATTTATCTGACTTTTTTTGTTTTGTTTTTCTTATTTTCAGTACCCCCATTTTCTGAAGAGGGATGCCAACAGATTGCAGATCATGCTGCAGAGGAGGAAACGCTACAAGAACCGAACCATCCTGGGCTACAAAACCTTGGCTGTGGGAGTTATTAATATGGCCGAGGTACTGTACAGCTCCTCATAATCATCATTCGCTCGTTTCATTTCATGTTTAATTGTCGCCTGTGTGATTTCTCTTGAGAACCGATATTTAGCAAACATGTTTTGCTCTGAGCCCCTTGATTGCATTCTGCTCTTCTCTGACAGCGATTGACATGGCTATTTGTGTACCTTAGTCCCAGGTTGCAAGAGACAGAGCCTCCTGTGTTGTTCCATGTCATTTTCAGATGATTCATGCTCATCACACATGAGTTGAGTGTAAGATCACGGGCCATCTGGAGCTGGCTTCTTATCCACTTTCCCTGCAACAACAGTGCATTCAGCCATGCTATGCAGAATGAATGGACTCTGAGTTGTTGTCATTCTCTCTTGTTGGTTGTTTGTTCGATGTGGAGATAAACGAGTGAGTTCTACTTTGCTTTGCTTCCCGATGCCTGCCTGTCAGTGGTGGATATATCACACATTGTAACGGCTGGCTTCTGGTAAATTGTGCCATGCCGTTGTTGGTCATTCACATTCAACCCTGTGCAGAACCAGTGTGTTCCAGTGTTTTTAACAGAGGACAGTGGGCAAGTTTTAAAGCAGACATACCACTGGATTAAAATGAACAAAGGATTAGAAATTGGGCTTCATGTAGCAGATACAGATCAATTCCCATTCCCTCTTCAGGACATCACTTGAAAGAGAATTTTGACTTTCATTTTAAACATTACACTTTCAGCCCAGACTTCTATGCTAGTTTGGGCCGTTATTGGATCCTGTTGGGTTATTGTGTTGTCATCTGCTGTAGAGTAAACTCTCCGGAGCCCTCATTGTGAATCTATTGGGGGCATTATGTGGGGAAGAAGTCACTTATTGGAGCAATTTAAGTGCCCTCTTGCCAGTGTTCATACAGCGATTCATCAAGTGAAATATTGAGATTACCCCCCCGCCACACACACACACACACACACACACACACAGATGGGGCTTACAATGGAAGATCATCCTTTCTAAACTGATACAAAAGCAGTTTTATGTCAACTGCATTCTGAGTTTGACTGGATAGCGAGAGCACATTTTTCTCGGCTCACTTAAACATTCAGAATGGAGGGAAGCGGCATTGTGATTTTATTTTGAGATATCATAGCTGTCAGTTTGCAATCAGTTGGTGAATCTCTGCGAGCATGAATCAGTGTTAACAGATGCCATGTTGATCCCTGTCGGATCAGTGTCGGCTCAGTAAAAAAACAAGATAAAGTTCTTCCTACCTGCCTGTCTTTTGAAAAAAAAAAAACATTATTTGTACCATGCTGTTTTGGGCATGGATGTACAGAATGATTGATAGGTGTAGAGCTAGTACAAGACGTGAAGACATCTCTGCACAACAGGACTTGATGTTAAGACAGACAGATGAAGAAGTCCTCTGTGTTTTATTCGTTTGAGAGAAAAGGTAATATTATCAGGAACTTTGCTACGGAGGGATGAATAACGCTACATTTCTTGTTTTAGAGTTTTTTTTTTTTTTACTATCTGTATGAATTCTACATGTTAATGTTTTTCCTATGTCCCAGGTAATGCAACACCCGACAGACGGAGGGCAGATTCTGGGCCTCCATAGCAACGTGAAGGAGGCCCCCGTGCGCGTGGCAGAGATCAGCGTGTACTCTCTGTCCAGCCAGCCCATAGACCACGAGGACGGCAGTGGCCAGGCCTGCCGCAAGACCAAAATCTCAGGTGGGCACCAGCCAATCTCCTGTCCGTCCGTCCCCCCCCTTTACGTAAGGGCCAGTTAAGACTAGCCGGTTACCCATGATGCCCCGGGCCAAAATCCTGTCTGTAATTGCAACCCGTCACCCCGGAGCCAGCCCTCCCCTAACTCTGGCCTCTCTCTCTTTTCCCTCTCCTTCCTCATGTATGGCTCCTATTACCCAAACCCGAGGACAGAATAAACTCCATTAATCCCCCCCAAACCAACCTATAGCCAAGGATATGTTATTCTCTTCAGCTATGGTTGTAACGTTGAATCGAGAGTCCAACAGATTTAGGGCATATCGCTTTACACGGTTCTAATTCTGGATGGGGTAAGAAGTGTCTGGCTTGCCCCTCTCTGACTGCGCGCCTTCGCCCCTGCTATGCTAATCCCCCTCGCTGTTCTGGATGTTATTAAGGAGGCCGCTCAAACATAACAGATGAGCTCACGCAGCAAGTATTAAAACTAGTGTCACTCCGAGGCTAGGGAAGATGTTTATCTTTCTCCTCTCTGCAGTGATCCTCAATAAAAAAAAGCCAGCCCCATCTAAGACCATAGAGGAGCAGGATGTTTCACAGGCTAAATAATTAGCCGTTACTCCATCACCTGATCTTTTTCTCAGCCCTGCATCTGGCAGTAAAATCTTCCTCTTTTAGGAATGTGGCTGTTCAAACCAATAGACCCTGCCATTAAACAAAAGAGCAATAGTAAAAATGTGTCAACCACGAAAGTGTAAGACACGGCTCCTGAAAAGAGCTTTGCAATCTAATTTGCATACAATAAGAGTTTTATTACGTTTCAGCGAGCACATTTAGCATTTAATTGTGTGCACAGAAAATGTTTTTGCATTACCATATCTATATTTATTTAGGTCATTATCCTTGCCTGGTAGTCAGAACAATTCCTCACTGATGAACTGTGTAGACAGGACTTTATCCACACACAATTGTGTTTGGGCTCAACCTGATATTTGTGAAAAGTCCACAATAAACTAAATGCAGTATTTTCATTATGGTTTATGATAACAGTTTTAACACATTTTGGCTTCCACTGACAGTGTTTAAACATATTGAGTTAAGGAGATTTCATTTCACATTTCAAGTCCAGAAAGTTTTAAAGAGATGTGTCAGGGGGAACACTTGCCAATTTGAAATCTGTGCAGATGCCTAACAAATTCAATAGGCATATCCTTTTATATTGATGTATTTCTGTGTGTGTTTCTTGCTTGCCAACATCAGACCGCTCCCCAGACATGGATAACTATTCTGAGGAGGACGATGACAGCTACTCGTCAGAGCAGGAAGCAAGTGATGATGCCGCTCATGGCCAGGTCAGTGCCAAAAAAAAAAAAAAAAAAAAAAACTTTCGAGCATGCAACTCTACAATACCCACTACAATTCAATACATTCAGTAAAACCAAATCTCATACAGCTAAGCACTTTGATGTTGAGAATTCAGATCTGTCATCCGTCATCTCTGGGTTTCAGGATCTGTACGATGAAGACGACGAGGTCAGGAAGCCCAAGAAACCCCGGAGGAAAATGATCCGGACCACCTCCATGACCAGGGTGAGTTTGCTTCTGTTCACAGTTCCCACCACATGGAGTTTTTTTTTTTTATTGCTTGCCAATCATTGGCCACGAGAACAACTCGTAAGAAACAGTGTTTGCTGCTGTACAAGCTTTTAAGTCAAAGCACACACCGTGCTCGGTTTTGTTGGAGCCATTAGGACGATGTGGATGAGCATGTAAATGAACACTGTGGGTTCACTGGACTGATTCTAATGGTCTTTACTTAGAGTGGGCTGTGAATGAGTAATCCAGTGGACAGGCTCTGGGAGAACCGATCAGCCCGAGCCCAGCTGTCATGCATATTTAATCAGCATGGTTATTTTCTTTTCAGGTGGTTCTTTTTCTCATAATTGCAATTTTTCTTTCTCTCTCTCTCGCTCTCTCTCTCTCTCTCTCTTTGTCTCTCACCCTCACAGCAACCCAACTTCAAGCAGAAGTTTGTGGCCCTGCTGAAGAGGTTCAAGGTGACAGATGAGGTGAGTGCGAACAGAGTAATTACCTTTTTTGTTTTAATTGGCACCCAGGAGAACACAGTCAATGTCAGAGATAAATAATGCCTTGCTCTTCACTGCACCCCTCCTGGAATTTCTCAGTCCTTCTGTTATGAAGCTTTAGTAAGTCGGCTGTGAAACCCATCAGTTATTAAATTGTCCTCGGGGCAGGCGAAAAATTATTTCAGTATTGACGCTCTAAACAGCGTATTGCTACATCACTGCTAATGTGCTCTGTGCAAACAAATCATTTCCACAACAGAGGTGCGAGCAGCAATATGGTGCTAGGCTGCATTACATTTATGCTCATAGATGGCATTATTCATACAGTACATTGACATTAGCAGCGATTCATATATTAAGAATCCATTAAAGACCTTATTCTCTACCTCTAAATCTAACCATAAATGTAGGCTCACATGCTTGACCTATATAGGTTTGTGTTTGCTCCTCTCTCAAGTCCTTTGGTATAAATATGTCTGTGCGGATCCTACATAATGGCTTGCAATCAGGTCATCAGTAGAATGTCGACCATTTGTGTGCAACAGCCCCCGACATGTCCATTAGTGCATAATCTTTGTCAGGCCATTAAAATGTTAATAATATCAATTGAACTGTGAAATCTAAGCGGTAGTTATGATATCCAATGCCTCGTTTCTCCTTTTTTTTCTACTTCCTTCTACTTCCCACCGCTAACATCAGCAAAGCTGAATAGGTTTCTAGTTTTAACTATGACGCTTGAGACTGAATGAGGATTGGCTCTGCGCCTTTCACTTTAAATGTTCCTTTTACAAATCCACAAGAGTTTGAGTGATTTAACCTAGTGATGCTTACAAGAGCTTCTAGTCCAACCGTAGTTTTGCTGTATGGTTGTGGAAGCTCCCGGTGGCCCAATGATCTGTTATCACGTCTGTAATCCCCACCTTGTGGCTGGTCAGTGTGCCGGCCCAGGGCTACAGCTCTATAAATACATAGACAGGAGGCGGAGGAGAGGGGACAGACTGTGTTTATCTGCTCTCTGCCAGCTTCTGCACTCATGGAGTGGCATTAATCACCTGATTAGTCCACGAGCACTGCCTGTGTGCCGTTCCCTATGATATACATCCCCAACTGTGCAGCCTGGCAGATCAAGGCTCAGCACCTCAGCTCTCCTCTAGCACTCACTTACCTTTTAATTGGCCCTGCTTAGGACCAAGGCCCTGCGATGTATTTATAGCTTTAGATTACAAGATAGATTTTTCCTCATAGCCTCCGGTGTTCTTGTTCATTCTGGGGGGCTACATTAATGTGAAGTGATTAGCTAATGCACACAGCACCAGACAGTCACTCCCTACACTTTATTTAATCCATGGCCCATAATTACAAATCCTTGATTACAATGTATTGATCTGTTGTTGTTGTTGTTGTTGTGTGTGTCTTGCATGTCAGGTCCTGGACTCTGACCCAGTAGACCAGACCCAGGAGGTAGAGGAGGATCTGGACTTGCTCTACGACAGTCTGGAGGTGTACAACCAGAGTGACAGTGGGCCGGAGATGGAGGACAACGAGAGCGTCCTGAGCACGCCCAAGCCCAAACTCAAGTAAATCTCTTTTACCCTAACCTCTTCTTCATCAGAGGGCCCGTCTATTCATAAACTGCGTGAATTTGTCTAGACAATGAATTATTCCCGTCCACAAGATTCTACTGTAGTGTTAAACCTGAATAGGACACACTGGTGCACTTCCCATTAGTCTTTTTGCAGATTCCTACAGAACTGTTTTTCAAAATGCTTCACAGTCTCTTGGGTCCTCTGATGTACACCCACCTACCGTGAAGCATATCAGATATATCAGATGAACGGTGGGCAAGAAAGTTGAAGGGCAGACACGCGAATATACACACAGACATCTTCCTTTTATAGTTAGATGGTTGGGAAAATATTTATATTTTGAACAGTGCCATTGCTGAATCTCCTCTTTCAGCAACTGTCTGAAACGGCAGAACTCTGACTAGTGGTTCTTGAGCACAGGTTTTCAGAAGGTGGAGGATAAAGATCTATGGTTGTTTTTTTCCTCATACATAATGTATTCAAACTGGGGACCAATATTAATGTAGAAAAACTATGATGAAAGTTGATTTCACATAATAGCTTTTTAGTTTCTTTAATCAAAGAATTGAACCGTTCTATAGCTGACGTAAATAAATTGTAACTGGCCCTTTTAGAATGGAACTGCCTTGAAAAATGGCGTCTTACATTTTCTCGCATTCAAATCGTTTCTGTTTTCAGGCCGTTTTTCGAAGGGATGTCTCACTCCAGCTCCCAGACGGAAATTGGAAGCATACACAGCCAAAAGAGCCAGCAGAGAGAGCTGTCGTGTCCTGTAAGTCCATCACCAATCCCCCGCCACCCCTCCCCCCCCCATCTGCTGCCTTTCAGCCCCATAAAGTTCTCACTCTTAGTTGCTGGAAAGGTTCTTTGTTGTGTGAAGGAATTGCCCCTAGGCAATGTTTAAAATGTATGGCAGTCCACTCTGCTTTTTGTTGGGGTCAGGGATTCCCAGTGACCATGATACTACAGACAAGACATTCTGGGCATGAGCGCAATGCAGACAACCAGCTCCCCCCACCCCCTGTAGAATAGGATGAGGGGGCGGGATGTAGTGCTTACCCTATTCACCCCTATGGTTCTCCAGTATTTATAGGGACTGACACCCACTGAGTGCTCCACCGTCATTACCGTATGCACACACACACACACACACACACACACACACAAATATGCTCCCATTCTCGGAGGGGAAGATTGGATAGAGCAATCCCTGAACTCCTAGTCAGAGATTTATGGCCCATTGGAAACAACAAGGGCAAGAGAAAGAGTGAGAGAGCGAGAGAGACATGTTGAGTCTGATGGCAAGAGAGGGAGTGTGCTGTTTATAAATATCTGGGAATCCATTTTAGCCTGCTATAAAACAGCTGGGAGCATCTCGTGCTGCTATAGCCCTCCATTTTACTCAATAAAGGTCTCCTGGTGAAACTTCATAAACATGTCCCTCCAGACAAAATGGAAAGTCTTTGATCTAATTTTGGAATGAATTAAACTAGACATTACAAGTTGCACTTGAAACACGTTTAGTCGCACAAACTTGAGCACGCTAAAGTGTGTCAGGTCTTATTTTAGGACTTATATGTATTAATTGTAATGAAAACGCACCAAAGCTTTTAGAGATAATTATCCACACGGGCATTGGCGCTCTCTGTGGAGCTGCCACGGTGGAATCGGTCGGTTACACGTCCTAAGAGCGGTCAATCTTGACCGGAACAGATGGAGCATAGCCACTCTCTTCCGGAGCTGTTAGATTGTCATTTATATTCACCAGAGAAGTGACCTCCATGGTTAAAATTGTCTAATGTGTGTGTGTGTGTGTGTGTGTGTGTGTGTGTGTGTGTGTGTGTGTGTGTGTGTGTGTGTTTACCATGCAGAGTGGAGACTTTCTGACCGTGGACAGATGTAAAGCGCAAGGGGCCTGGTATCAAGATGACAGCATCACAGATACTACCGTTGGGGTATGTTTCTGGAACAGCAATAGTTGTACTTAACTTTTTCTCTCTTTAAGCACCTATTTTTCCTTTTTTTTTACCCTCTCTACCTTCTCTGCTGCCCTTTCCTCCCATTGGTACCCCTGTTGTTTGTAATGAAAAAGCGGGAGAGGGGAGGTAGTGTGCAAGGGCAGGCAAAACCAAACAGCACAGTCATCCATTATGGATGAGTAAAGCAGGGCAAGGCAGCAGGTTGCACCATGCTGGATAAATCCTGTCTGATGAGGATGGAAAGAGAGGTGTTATTGTTTGTTGTTTGTGCTGTCGGGTCAGTCTAACCTTGTTGGCCCTAACCCCAGCTCCCCTCCTGAGCGGCACAGCACACCGCTCCACTAACCCAGTTCAAACAGGATATCAAAGCTGCATGATACAGTGTTTCCCCCCCCTGCCATCTGCTAAGAGACCATGACTTTTTATCACTGCCTGTCACGGTTGCACTGGCATCATTATCTCCAACCTTTACAGCTAAGCTCAAATATTCACCAGTCCAGCACCTCGAAAGCAATTGACACAGAAGTAATACAGAATGTAGCCGAAGCCTGCGAAAATAATGGTTTGATGGGACATGACTGCCTGTGTGATAAACATCAGTTGTTATTGTTACAATTGTTACTGCCCCTATTGGCTCATCTTTTCGCTTCCCGGCCCTTTTTTTTGGTCCAGGAGCCAGAGATTGACGACAGCGTGGCGGGGCCCGGGTCGGCGGAGGTGAGCAGCTGGGATGTCAACACTGAACGGATGACCAGCACTGTTGGCAAGCTCTGCAAGACAGAGTCCCAAAACCACATGTCTCCCAGGTACCCGCTGCTGATTACTTCTTCTGGAAACATGTTAGTGTTATGTCATCGTGTATGTACACAGGATACTTAACATGTCATTTTGGAATTGGTTTATGATATGTTTTGTTAAAGGTGGAGTCAGCCATTCTGGAGAATGCATGTTGTCAAAATGTCTTTGCAAAATCGGTGTATATCTCTTCACAATCCACTACCTGTAGGTCCTGTCTTTGTGCTAAAAAAAACAATATGGTGGTAACACACAGCCTAGTCTCTGTAAACTGCTATGTTGCTAGCTACAGTGGGCCCTTTTGTTCGCACACTCTTTGTTTACATAAGAGTTGACAGAGCCTAGTTTGGCTAACTCCAGATTATTTTTTAGCGCACACACACAGTACGGACAGGTTGTGGATTGTGAGGAGATATTCACCGATTTTGATTAAAAAGTGATTTTGATGACAAGCATTCTCCAGACTCCACCTTTAACTTCTGAGTTCAGTTGCATCAATGTCTTGCTCCTTGGTCCGTCATATATTTTGAGCTTCTTGTGTTTGGTCTCATCTGCAGTAAAGTGGAGAACAGGCTGCAGAGGCATCCTCGCAGCACATCCATGAAAGACAGACAGAACTCCAAGGCCCAGAGCGACAGGACCAGCAGCATGGAGAGCGAGTACTCCCCGGACTCCAGGCTCATAGCACAGGTAAACAACTCACGCATGTAACGTCAAGCTGCAGATTTTTTTTTTCTTACGCACGCATTTAGTCCCATAGGTAAAATGTGTTGGCATATGTCAGTGTCAGACTCTCTGCTCCTCATGTGTCTCAAAGGTTCCCAGGAAGTCTGTGTACGACCAGCTGAACCAGATCCTCATCTCTGACGAACGCCTTCCAGAGAGCATCATCCTCATCAACACCATGGAGTGGCAAGGACAGGTGTGTGTTCTCCTACACATAAGCCTTCAATCATAAACTACTACTTATGTCATCTCTGCACAAGCCACATTTCCACCGCAGGAACTGTCCCCAGGAACTAGGAACCTTTGGTCCAAAGGAACCAGGGTCTAAATTAAGTTCCTGGTTAACTAATTTACCCCTCAGAAAAGTACATGCTCGGTAGCCTAGCAAGACCAACCCGATCTCGCTTAAGTTCACATTCGTTTCTCTCTCTCTCTTTTAATTGTCAGTTTTTCTCAGTATTTTGATCTTGTTTTTGTTTTGACTTGTTTATTTTGTTGTTTTTAAAAGCCTCCTGTGGACAGGTGTTGTAAACTAGCATTTATGCTAATACACTGAAAACATTGCATCTGGTTCGTCCAATGTCATTGTCATGTCCATTCACAAATAAAATAAAATCAAAATCGTAAATCAGTCTGGCATTTGTCCAATCTCTGTGGGGATGAGGCTAGCCCAGTGATCATTGTTGTTGTATAGCCTACGTCTTTTTTGCACCGCCACCTACTGGACTGGGGGGGGAGTAGTGCCGTTTCAAGTCAATCAGCCTGATTTGCAAAGGCAGACAACATTAACCTTTTATATTCCTTGAAGAAGAGTACCAGGTATTTTAGGAAATGTGGCTTTATATACAATTGAAACACTTTGGCCGTGCAGGATAGGGCCAACTTGCTTGCCTGTCGGAATTTCCCTATTGCAAAAGAAAAATGCAAACACATGTTTTTCCTGCTTTCTTTCCAATCGGGTCAACCCTGCCTCTTGTATATCATTATCTCATCATGTCCCCCTCATGTGTGTTTCTGTGCAGTACGTGTCCGAGTTGCTCCATGAACAAGGCCAGCCCATTGTGTCCACCTGCTCTGCTGCCGATGTTCAGGCCGCCTTCAACACCATCGTCACTCGCATCCAGAGATTGTGAGTCACATGCTTGCACACACACACACACACACACACACACACATACATACATTGACTGTTTGAATGAAATGAACCACCCAAAAAACGCTTGTTATCTCAAAGTAGTCCTCCTCGCCAAACCATGTATGTTTACGGTGGCCCGCTGCCAGAGGATTCCAGGACACCATAGCTCACACTGCTGAAGTGCTCTCTGTCTGTGAACCCATTCTATCAGAGTGTGCCTGTTTTTTCTTCTCCCTTTGTGGGATCCATCTGCTCGGCTGCCATCTCCTCAGCAAGTCAGTGGCAGCCGTCTCAGTCAGGCTTAGCTGCTTCTGCTACAAAGCAGTTTTCTCTTGAATCCAGCCGAGCTGCAACTTTTCCACTCGTTACACACCTGCTCCTCAGTCAACCTGCTAACTCCAGCTGTGGCCATGTCATGTAGAGCCGATGCATGTCACAGCACACTCACTCTGTGCTGACACCACTGTAGTGATTTTGTTCCAAATGTTGCAACTGAGAGTAAATCGACATATTAAAACCGAAATGTAGGGGAGAACGGGGTAATTTGTCACATGGGTTGGATGTCACATTCGTTATATCTCGCCACTAGAGCGCGCTAGCTCTGAAATGTTGATATAAAAAAGGTCCAGAATTGGGATCAGAGGTCACATACATAGACTTCCTTGGAGGAAGACAGCTGCATTTCAGGTGAGAGGATGTTTTGTGTTTTTCATGTCAAATTCAAAATATTTTGCTTCTCAGTATTTTTCTTCTAGGCTTTTACACAATGGGTTTATAACAAAACACTTGTTACCCTCAGAAAGTGTGAAGGGTAAGCTATAGTTTAGATTGTTGTTAGCAAGCTAATTAGTTGTCAGATGGTTGTTGGCCTTGATGCTAGCAAGAAATTCAGGTTGGGGTTGGTCGTCAAATTTTTTGGGGGGTTATCTCAAGGCTGCAGCCAGAAAAGGAACCCAATAACGAAAGAAATTGTCAAGCTGTATCCTCACTGACACCCCAGAGAAGGAAAGAATAGAGCAGGAAAAGGCAGCTAGCAAGCAAAAGAAAAAAGGGCAACAAAATCAAAACAACCCAGTGCATCCCAAACTAGACCAGCTGCCAAGGCTACAGTAAGTTATGTAAGCCTATTTGTCAACTTGACAATGCAATTAAACTTTCAAATTTGGTTCTGCCTCATTGCCTTCTTTTTAAGATTTTTCCCATTAAGATAACATTGTGACAAACAACCCCATAGTGTGTGACAACCGACCCCTTGATGGGGTTGGTTGTCACAATGTGTCAGAGTGTCTTTGATGGTAAATTACTTCTTCATTACAATAATTTGGAAAAAAAGAGAGACACACATTTCAAGCCAACACCTTAAGCTTCAATTTAATGTAGGAATGGCTATTGACAGATGTTTTGGTGATGAGCAATTCTCACTAGAGTAAAAAGTGTGCCTACTTACCCCGTTCTCCCCTATTAAAGGTTCAGTGTGTAAAGGGAATTGGCGTTTTTGATTGGTGTATAATCGCTACTTGTTGCAATCTAAACTTTGACCACTCAATGAAACAATGATGCCAAAATACACCTTACAGTGTACCTTTAAAGGTTCTGTTCTGCTGTTGAACAGTATACTCTTGCTTCATCAACCCTTTGATGTCCCAAATCCTGAAGAATTTAGCCACAAAGTCATTAAGGCTACTTCAATATGTTAGAACACGTAAGACACATGCAACACATTTATGTGTTTGAATTGAGCAATTAATCAATCCGCCCTAACTGAGTTTAGTGCCACTTTTCTTTTTGTTTTTACATTTTCTGACTCATTTTAAACACAAAATTGGTCTCATGTGTTTTGAGGGATCAAGATCTAAAAGCTGTTGCAATATTTAGTTTAACCTGGGAAAGACTTGTAGATACTTGCAAGTACTTGGTATTGTATAATTACAACATGGCATAATCTGGCTCTGATTAAAAGTCAAGACCGGTTTTTAAACCCTGTGGGGATATGAATCTTTCTGTCAACCGGCCATACATTCTCTCCGAATAACATATTTCATGATTTTGGACCCCTCTCTTACGCTTAAAGACTCATTATTTTCTCCTCATCACAACCCTTTGCAGCTGTAACTGCAATGCACAGACGCCGCCTACGATGAAGGTGGCAGTGGCAGGCGACCAGAGTTACCTCAGCACCATCCTGAGGTTCTTTGTGGAGCAGCTGGCCAACAAGACGCCCGACTGGCTCAGTTACATACGCTTCCTGGTCATCCCCATAGGTAAGTCATCAAGGTTGAGTACAACTACAAGCTTAAAGGGATAGCTCAGTATTTTTTGAAGTGGGGTTGTATGGGGTACTTATAAGCATAGTTGTTGTGTTACCTTATGGAGATGGGGGTCGGCGCAATCTTGTTTTGATTCATGATGATAGAAATATTCATAACTAAGAGTTACATGTAGAGGTAATGTGTTTTGTAAGCTAACTGCAGTCTCTGAAAATGTAAACAAATCCCCCCCCGTCCCTGAAACTGCATAGTGCACTTTTTAACATGGTAACCGTTTTTATATTGTAAAGTGTATCTCTTCCATTCTGCACAGGTTCCCATCCCCTGGCTAAGTACGTGGCCTCCTTCGACAGCAGGTTCAACAGCATCTTTATGGACACTGCATGGAGGGAGCTGTTCTGCAGGACGGAACGGCCCGCCTCAGGTAGGGATGGGTGGCTCCTGCGTCAGGGGCTTCAAAGTGATTCGGCGGGTCTAATGTTCAGCCAACTTGAAAGGGAAAGAATTGGGGTCAGAGCACACGGGTCAGGGACTGGTGGATGGGAAGAGGAGATTTCCTCCAATTTGCAAAAGACAGCTGCAGCCTGCTGTAGTGTATGGAATGGCTCAACGTCATGGCACTGCCCGCTCTCCCTGTTTTGATGCTGAAACACAATGTAATATTGAAACGTCATTTCTTGGTTTGAAAAATATACAACTTTGTGAGATTATACATCCCGTCATTTTCCTTTCCCACATTCTAAGTATCTGTTAGGGTTTTAGTGAAAAAGCTCATCACCATTTGCCTTTTACAACCAATACATGGAATACTAGTATAATCTAAAGTAGGATAAGATAGATAGGATTTTTACAACAAGCCCAAACGAAGACATTTGCATTCTTTTATCTGATTTAGAAGTGTTTTATACATTAAAGCTCTTTTCTGATTTAGTTTTGAACCCACTTTATGAGTATAATATTAATAAGTCTTTCCATTGTTTGCGCACACACACATCCACGTTATCAGCTTCTATTTTAGTGGGGGCGGGACCCGATAAGCCTTTGGTTTCTCCTGCTTCCCTTCGGACGATAACACAAAGTAATATGTATGAATATGCAATGAGAAAATTATGTATTGTGTGTAATTGTCCGGAAGAATAATAATAAATAAATTCTCATCCAAAATGTTAACTTTTTCTGCTCAAACAAGCCCGATAATCCCCACCAACCCCCACCTATTAATTCACATCATTTACACCCCATAGGTGCAAGAGTTACAACCCCAAGCGCTACGTACAATCATCTCAAACGGGGTCTTGGCAGCTTTTGGCTAGGAATAAATCTTATTACTCAGGTGGAACTGCAGAGAGTCTCTTAAGAAATCGACGTACAAATCAGCCCGTGTTTTTTCATATTTGAATTGCCAAAAATGTATCACAGGCTGCCTGCCTGCGTGGGGTCCACAGACCTTCTGGCTTGACGGGCGATTCATCTTGTGTGTCGTGTGGCTGACTTCACCCATGTTTTTAATTACATTTTACACACACACACACCCATGTCCATAATTCAGTGGAATGAGAATGATTAATGCGCAGTCTCGTAGCGGTGTGCTGTATGTGAAAATTAGCACATGCATCAATCCGTCCTCTCTCCTCTCCCCCTCAGATAACATAGATGTAGCAGGACGAGTTGTTCAGTATCTGGCCGGTGCCAACGTGTCCCACCAGTTCCCCATCTCAGAAGCCATGCTCACCTACAAACAGAAGAGGTAACGTTACTTTTGTTGTTGTTGACTATTTCAATTTGCACTGCGTACATTTGCGTTTGTGTGTGTGTATATGCCCGTATGTATGTTTTCTGTTTATTTTTAGCACGCCTGTGTTGGAATGATCTCTAACCGAAAGTACTATTATCAGTGTGTACTTTCTCATTGTAAGCAAGTCTTGGCTATAACACTCATCATCAATTCAACTGCACGAGGAAGATGTTTACATTGCACATGCATGCAAGTAGGCACAATAACTAAATATACACAAGTTCCCGTGATGGCATGACTCTGGTCCATCTCAAGGTTACCGTTTATTTGACAGAGCGGTGGTTTAACTGTTGGGATCAGAGCAACGTGACAGTCTGTTGCATTAATACTGTGTGCATTTCTTTCTTTGTTTTTTTTCTGAAGTACTTTGACCAAACAATTTGCTGTCTTTTGTAATAGTGGCCTCCTATTGGTCAGAAGGTACTCAATACAGCACACAGTTTTAACAGCTGTCACATTCCTTCTCCACCCCTCCCTTTTCCCCCCTTTTGATTTGCATTCAAGGAAAAGGAGTTTGTATTTTGATTTTTACATCAGGTATCTAATTCAACTCTTTGGTTCGTTTTGCTCTCCTTTTATATTCTCTCCTCCGTGTGCCTTGATCTCCTTGCTGTGTCTTAACATTTCCCCCTTTTCACACTCGATAACTCACTGTTACTCACTCTGCACCCTGTCCAGACCTGTGTCTTTGGTTCGGTGTGATTCCCACTCCGTCCTCTGTGTTTTTGCCGTGAAAATTTGCCTAACAACCTCTAATACAATACAATCCCCAATTAATGATTCACATAGTGGAATGGTTCGCTGGCTCACACATGAAGCAACATCATTATCATAAGCATTGTTAAATGCCACACAGGCAAACCTCTCTCTCTCTGGTTTTTGAATCGATTTGAAAGTGACGTGTAATGGATTGCCCTTAGAAATGACTTTCACTCTGTAGTATTGATTGCCTTGAATACTGCAAGCCCAAAGACATATTTTAGTGTCTGCCATAATAAATAATAATAAAATTGATAATGTTCATCTGATATTTCCCACTCATTCTAAATGAGCACTGCATGAGCACTCCTAACGCTGACACACATATTTCTCCATGTAGGCATTTATAAATATAATAAAGTTAAGTAATACCCGCATTTACAGATGACTGGCAGCTAAAGTTTAACATGGTTTGCCCGCATATGATACATATATATATATGTCAGTGCTGCAACAAATGTGTAAACTTCCTGTTTACACTGTTGAATGAACAGTGATGCAGATGTTTCCTAGCAATGCATTGCATTAGTGTTTTCTTACTAAGATATGTTTCCATTTTAAAGGTGCAACCAGTAAATCACTGGTAAGAAATTGAAGGAAGGACTTGACTCACAAAGTTAATAGTGGAATTACAAACGGCTGGTACAGTTCAATCTTGGCGTGTGTGTTTTTTCAATGGTGGTGTTGTTTTGCAAAATCTTAACCTTACAAAAAATGCAGTATCACTGAAATATAAAGCTATAGTACAGCACAGCACTGATGCTCCAAGGTGGGAAGATTTCTGGGGATTGTGGACCTGTATATGTGCTGGAACAGGAGCTAGCAGTGTTGCTTGTCCTGCCCTTTATTTTGTCGGTTCAATCTGTTTTTCAATCACTGGCTTGTTGTACTATTGGTTAACAGATCTTGCTCGAATCTGTCATTGTGGCCTACGTGAGTAGTTACTATTGATTGACAATGACTGGCATCCTGTTATTTTCCTATCTTTCAACTATGCTCAATATCCAGAGTCGTAGTGTAAAGTAGCAACGCTAAGCTTCTACGGCTCGACACAAACTGTCTCTTTTAGTTCCGTGTATGAAAATAGCACTCTTATCCTAGCACCGGCTGATAAGAAATACCCCCGGCTACCTTTTGGTTGTAAGGAGCGGTCCTCCCCATTCATCTCATTGTACCGTGACCCCAAGATGACCTCATTCCACCCAAATGCCAGTCATGTACCATTTCTGCTGCTATGGGACATGGTGCAGGCCACGCCACAGCCATCTCCTCCCCCCTCCCTCCCCCTCCAGGACCATTGAGTGTTCATGTGTTAAAAACCTCCACCACTGCCCATACTCATAGCCTATTTTACTCTCTTTCTCTCTCTCTGTTTGCAGCCCTGATGAGGACTCCTGTCAGAAATTTGTGCCATTTATTGGGGTGAGAATTAGTTTTTCCTATGCACAAGTGCCAGACACAATTTGTTTAGTTTGTTTTCAATTTGGTTTCACAATTAAATCTTTTTTTAATTTTTTTAATTTTCTTGCAGGTGGTGAAAGTTGGGATTGTGGAGCAGAGCCTTTCAACTTCAGGTAAGGAAGGATATTATTTTTCAATTTTTTAAAAGTTGTGGTAGTATTTTCCCAGGTTAGTGTGTTCAACATTTCACTGTTGATTCTATCAGACAAGAGATGTCACTCAGAAAACGACCCACTAGACCCAATATATTTTTCATTTATTTATCCTATTTAGTTGCTTATGGACGGACAGCATTTATGTATTTTTCATACAAGCAAGTTTTACTTTTGTTCATGAGACTATTTCCCCCCAACCAAATTTTCAGTGGACTCGGATGACGCAATGGGGGTCAACACTAGCATCCTGTCCTCCCCGACGCCCCCATCGGCCGGTCCGTATGGGAAGGAAATTGGGAGCACCCCTCCACAGTCTCCCTCTGTGTCCACCGCACTTTCGGGAGCTGGGTAGGACGACACACACACACACACACACACACACAACACAACACAACACACACACACACACACACACACAAATTACCAACAACAAAACCACATAATTTTTTGTTTTATTTTCACTGCAAGCTTTATTTTGAAAGTCTCTCTGCAATGTGTCTGACTCTACTCCTTTTCCTTCCCTAGCTCTCCGTGTTCGGGCAGTGAGGTGATGGGGCTCCAGGTGGACTACTGGACGTGGCAAGGCCCAGAGAAGAAGAAGGAGGGCGAGAAGAGAGACGTGGGACTGAAGAACACCCTGAAGAGTAACTTCCGTTCACTGCAAGTCAGCCGGCTGCCCTGTGGAGGGGAACTCACCCCTCCACCCAGCATGGCCATGACTGTGGTCACCAAGGAGAAGAACAAGAAAGGTACGCTTCGGAAACATATGACTGACACACCCACATCAATTGCAAATGAAAACCTACATACCTATTAATCATAACTCATTAATGCAATGATGTCTAAGCAAACAGCAAACCAAGAATATTTTTTGACTTTGTTCGAGCTTCACTGCCCAAAAGAAATTGACAAATCTTTGTTTCTAAAATTGTCCATGCATAAGACACGTGAGTTGGAAAAGGTGACAAATGATTTTTATACTGGAGAAGTGTTATGAGTACCCAATCATTTTTGGACTCACAATGGATAGTTAAAAAGGAAAGGATCAAAATCAATTCAGCATAATCAGAGAAATCCTCCTCTTTTTTTTTATTCAATAATTTTTCTTCGTCAAAACCTGGTGCCTACAATACCCACAATGCAAATTAATTATCCACAGTTTGATTAGAGAACTTTTAGTCCCAGAAAAAAAAAATTGAGGACATCCCAATGCATGATGTCAAGTGCAACAAGCCAAAACAATACCTGGATGTCCTACTACACCCGGTCGTTTTTTGCAGTGTGCAAAGAATCTTCCCTTTTATGTGCAAAAACAAAATGCAAAGAAAACGTGTTTGTTTTATGATTCCCTCGGCTCTCTCTCTGTTTCCCTTTTTGTAGTGATTTTTCTCAGCAAGAAGCCCAAGGAGAAAGAGCTGGACTCTAAGAGCCAAGTGATAGATGGTATCAGCAGGTTGATCTGCACAGCCAAGCACCAGCACACGATGCTGAGAGGTAAGAGGATAGGAGTCCCACAGCTGAAGCTATACTGCCACCTGCTGTTTATTTTGCACATGCACAATTACAGCAGCAGTCGTTTTGCGATGACATTCTTGAGTCTCAGGCTCCCTTCAGCAATGCAATATAAAATAAGAAAATGTATAAGAGAAAAATTGAAATGAAGAGTGCAAACTGAGACCTAAATAAACACACATGTGGTGCAAAGACAGTGCAGATACAAATGTAAGTGTAGAGATAAGGTGTGCCATATAAATATTAAGTCAAATGCAAAATTAAATTTAATGTAAATGAAATAGAATAGAATACTTTACATGTAAAAACAATTAAAATAAAATTTGACGTCAGGACCTTCCTCAGTATTAAAACACTAACAGATGCGTAAACAGAGGACGACCTGCTCTGTGTCAGCTGATTCTGAAGCATCCATGATGATGTTTGTAATGTGCTATTTCCTCTGGTTTTTCCCTTAGTCACTATTGATGGAGTGGAGTGGAACGATGTGAAGTTTTTCCAGCTCGCTGCCCAGTGGCCAACACACGTCAAGCACTTCCCGGTGGGAATCTTTGGTTACACTAAGCCTGTGTGACCCCAGGCCGCCACCAAGACTCTCCGCTGCACTTGTCTCCCCGAGAGGCTCCAGAGAATTAGAGTTAATAAGGCCAAACGGGCCACCGGCAGTTATAGTTTTCCTATGGAAATCTTACTGACTCTAAAAAAAATATACAAAATTTCATGTCGTCAATTTGATGTTTTCGATGTTGTCGGGTGTTGTTGTTGTTTTTTTACTCACTACAAAAAGAACAAGTACTATTTTGTAAGATTTGTGCTACCGCCTCTGAGGTATTTTGAGGTTTTTGACAATTTGCCACATTTCGATAATGGCAGCTGTGTTTGCACTTTGTTTTTGTTAACATTTTATTATTTCTGTGAAATCCTACATTTATTGTTACTCTATAGACAAACGAGGAGTGTGATGGTGATGTGCAGTGGCGTGTGTGAGATCGTTTGAGACCGTGTTTGTGTTTGTTGTTGAAAGTTGGAATATTGCTGTGAATCTAGATGGAATCCTTCTCTTCTATCTCAGTGCTCAGTTTTCTTACTCGTCCCTTTACTTTCTCGCAAAAGGTCAATTTTCGATCGAAAGGAACATGCGTTCTTTTTGCCTTGTTGCTTTTAAGCACACTATGTACCTACAGCAAATCAAAAAACACAACTAAAAAAAAGTATATTTGAAGGTAGCTATAATGAGTGTAGCTATGTCACATGTGTAACCTGTAATCAGTTTGTTATTGTACGTGCTGACCATTTTGTGTTAGTGTACATTCAGGCTGTACAGTAACATCCACTTAGAAGCAGGCTACCATGATACACTAAACAACATATTTCAACTATCAACAGCTGAATGCCAAATTAAGTTGTGACTGTATGAACTGTCTTATTGTTTCAAGGTCATGAATTGTTTCCCCCAGCTGCATTACCCCACCTGTGTTGTAATTGGCCCTTCTTGGAGTAATTTAAGCTTTTAACAGCATTTCTATCTGGCCACCGCATGTTCAGCTGTGTGTCCTGGCTTACCTGAGAGGACGTCACACAGACCTACAGTAACTTAGGAAACACTGGATTTCTCCAGAAGTGCAGTGCAGTGCCAAAGTCCAGTTTGTTATACAGTCCAGCCACCAGAGCTCTTGGCTTGGTCAAACTTCTAATGTGTTAAACTGGAAACTTAAAAAAAAAAAAAACTTACATTTAATGTTCTTTGCAGTCCAAGTAGGAAGATTGCTGAGTTTTTCATTTTGAAGAATTTACCATTTGGCAAAAAAAAGAGGAAGTAAAACCCATTGAGCATTTCCAAAACGTGTGCACATCCTGACCAAGCAATTAACCGTTGTGTCCTTTTAATGCAGCTTCACTGTAGCTGAACATGCAATTTATACCCAACTTCACACATACTGATGGGTTGGTTTGTTTTTAGGATTGCGTAGGCCTATTATGGGAAAAATTACATATTAGTTGACTTGAAACATGCTCCGACAGCAGTGTCGAGCACAATGCAAGTATTTAACTGCTTTTAAACATACAATAAAGTGTATGGGGCGTTGCCAGATGTCCAAGTCACTGCCTGTGTGCGTCTGTGTAGGTGTGCTATATGTTTGATGGTACTCCCTGAATAGTGTTACGTGAAACTTTTGCAAAAGGAAACCTTTGGACAAAGGGCCTTCTGTATGAGTTTGTTGTTGCTTTTTATAAAGTGAAGACTTACAAGCTTTGATAGGCTGGCTTTTTCTAGTATTGTATATACATATATACAAGATGTATTATTGTGAATCGCAACCACCCCCTTCCCCACTAAATTGAAAGCACAAATAGCATACCTTTATTTCTTGACATAAATGCCAAATATATTTCCAGAACTCATTACTATGAAGTTGACTTGTAGAATGCAAACACTATTATTAGGTATGTCATTTCTCATACATTTCCCTCACTTTGAAATGCACTTTCATGTGGTTTTATTCACATTTTAGCTCAAATCGGGACACACTTTGGTTTTGACGTGAAGTGTAAGAGGTGTTATATTTGAAAAAGTAAACCACTACCTATAGTCAAGAGAAGGCTGTTTTTTTTCTTTCTTTCTTCTAAATGACCCTTCTTCATAGGGATGTTGTGTTCATGTTGATGGGCTCAGTTGCCCCATGAGGTCAGAAAAAGCATCATGGCTGTCTGTTACTTAAATGTTTTGCCACTTGATGTTTGAAAAGCTTATTTTGCAGCTACCACCGTACGTGTCTGTCTCAAGTTTCCTTTTCTCCTGCTTTTTGAAGGGTTCACCATCTTCCCTTAGTTGGGAGACAAACTGGCCCTTACATAATTACCTAAACTTGGGCTGTGAAGTGTTAGCCAGGGCAGAGTTGTTTGAGGGAATTTGCCATGTAAGTTGGCCTTTTCAAATGCGAAACAGGCATAATGACAAGTGTCTCAATGTATTTGACCTCAAGTTCTTTTTTGTTTATTTTGCCCAAAATCTAGAGGTAGCATGGGGGTGTTTTACAAGGCTGGACCAATGAGCAGGCATGCTCACTTAAGCACTGCAAGAAGAATAAACTCTTCAGTGTTAATGTTTTTCATTAATGGTCAGAGTACAATTACAACATGCCATCTCATTGCTCCTGTTACTTGAAATGCCACCCAGTGTCTTTGCACAAACCCTATTTTAAATGACATGACAGTATTTTTAAATTTACCACTAAAAATATGGGTTACTCTGCATGTTTTACTATAGATGTAAATATGTTTTGAATTTTTATATTGTTTTGTTTTCTTTCCATGCTCACAAGCAGTTGTGTTTAATAAAATTTTTAATCTTCTGTACAAACAGCTGGTCTTTATTTATGTCTTCTCCCCGTACACTGGATTATATTGTATAGGACCCAAAAAAACAATAGTAATAATAATACAAGGTGATTACAAACATGTCCAGTCTCATTTTGTGTTATGAAGCAGAGATTGAGGGCAGGTTGACGTAACTCTTCATTGGAGGCAGTGGTTTGATCTTGCGTCCGGCCCAGCCTCCCTTTCTCTGCCACAGGCCGCTTGAAGGGCGGATGCCGAGCCAGCGGTTGCGACCAGCTTTGCCGATGATCCGTTTGTTGTGGTCCACGTTGGACACGCGGCCCACTGTCACCATGCAGGTCTCCAGTACCTGTGTGCAACCAGAGGAGCAGTGGCGTCACTAGGCTGTTTTTTTTTTCGCCCCCCCCCTCCCCCTAAATTGAAATACTGTTGAGAACCTGCTAATATTTATTTATGTATCATTACAAAACCACTGTATGAGTTTCTGGCATGAGCATTCTGCATACATCCACCTGATTATAAAATTAGCTGAAATAACTTCTGCAGCAACTTAAAAAAAATCGAAGTTCAGTTTATTAGCTCAATTTGTAACATTTAAAAAAGACAACTCAGTCTGTGTGAATCTCAGGACAGAGAAACAAGAGCAAATGATTAACTGAGGTTTGCATTTCATTCAAAACATTTTTAAATTGTAAACATAGTTAAGGTGGTGTTTTTTTATTATTATAGGCCAATATGTCTTCTGTGATGCGATAACCTATAATTCATTAATGTTATTATTAGTCTACTTGCTTGAGTTCTTTTTAAATAGCATTCAGAGACACATGTGGATGTTTATTTACTGCAAATCGCGGCCTTTCGCGCGGTTATGACGATACACAAGTACACATCGTGCAAGCCCCCCCCTGACAACTCACGGCGCCCCACCATTTGAGAAGCACTGGGTTAGGACTTTCTGTTCTACTGCTCAAGATTTTAAGCCATGAATTGATGAACTTGCATTGAAGAAAATATGTCAGTTTTATGTGGGCTGTAAATAGGCCAATCTATGAGGCTAAAGAGCATGCTAATATTGATGATTGATTGTGTCAAGTGTCTAAGGATGAATCGGGATGAATGCTAACATGATTTGTTTCCAACTTTTGCCTTTACTTACAATTTAGCTAACTAGCTAGCTGCCCACCCTTTTCATTTCCAATGGTGGCCGTCATTTCATTACCAATGATAAGTGTCATAAATAGTTAACACTGGTGCTGAGTCATGATTCCTAAAAAAGAAATACCCTAAACATGTGATATGTTTTGAATTTGCAGAAAGTTTTGAAAAATCCAGGATGCCTGAGAGCCTTACTGCATTATTCTATTATAGTTTATTCTTTAGGAACCTGAATGTTGTCTTTTCCTTCACAGAAAAAAAATATTTCCACTCTAAAATGATGCAGAAAAGGCACCGATAGATGAATAAAAATCCACCAGAATACAGGAAATTAAGTGTTTGACGCTCAAATTTCTGGGGTAGCACCCCCATGCCCCCCACCTATTATTTGTCCCCCATAATGTTGAAATGAAACCTATCTTATGACCCCGTACACAGGTAGTAATATATTCATAGGTATGTTGTTTTTACTTTTTGGATTAAAAAGAAGGCATGTCAGTAAACTCCATGTCGGCCCTTAGTGTGATTATCATTTCATCATAGAGTGGCCCTTTGTGAAAAAGAGTTTGACAGCCCTGATATGGGTAATATAAGGTCTGTCTCACTAGCTGTGCGCGCACTATCCTATTCCCTCTTGGGCTAAGCCCCAGATGTTTCAGAAATCTAGAAACGCAGGGGGCAGATGAGCACATTCAATATAGGAGTAGTTTATGTTTGTAATATGGCGGGTGTAATCTCAAATGAAAATAACCTCGTCCGCACCTGAACCTGCTGCTTGGAAGGAAGCTGGATGATTGCCGTTCCGTTGACTTTACGAAGCAAGACGCCACTTGTACCTGGAAACCAAATGAACCACAACACTCAACCTCATTTCACAGCAGCTATTGCACGTTTCAAAAAGCACTAAGCATTTAGAAAACATCACGTGAAACAAGGCTACACACTTACAGAACATGTTGTTAATGTACTGTACATTCATAAAAATATATTGAATTACAATCAGATTTATATAATGAGTAGATTACAGTAATCGGCCCCAATAGACTGCTGAAACAATCCATTTGTTGATCTAAATGAATGATTTGTAAAGCAGTCTGATAGTTTTCAATGCCTGTAAATGGACAATCTTAGTTTTGGACTGATGTTCTAATGAGATTCTCACCTTGGACTCTGTGAAATTAGGATTGACAATACGTCACAATTTTTTTGGCATTTTTTAAAGACTAAATAATACTAATATGCAACTCTTAAAAATAAAATACTCAACATGCATTTAGGAAACACTAAGTAGATACAGATAGAAAAAAGGTACCTGCAGCACGAATGTACTCGGATCCCTTCCCTGGTTGTATCTCTAGGTTGTTCACCAGTGTTCCCACAGGTAGAGCTCCCAGTGGGTAAGCATCGCCCTCATTGGCTGAGACTGCAAAGCATGAAACAAAAAGGACACTGCATGAAGACAAACTGCTGAAAAACCAACTGAATCTTACCTTCCTTCATCTCGGGGGGGGGGGGGGGGGGGGGGGAAGGTTTGGAGGAAGACAAACCACAGTGGACTTCATACCTGCCATGCGTCCGATCACTCCAGAGGTTTTAAGTATGTCTCCGGGCTGCATGCTCTCCGTAGCGATGATCCATCTTTTCCGGTTGCCCCCGGCCACCAGGGCGATGTCGGCAGACCTGTGTGGAGGCACATTGTGATGACCAGCTGCATGCTAATAATAACCTCATATTCAAATCTTAAATCAGAATGTTGCGTGGTGTACGCCCGGTTTCACCTGCACGGGTCGTATCGCACTTGAACGACCTTTTCTTCGAAGGGCGCGGCCTGTCTGTCTGCTTCATAGCGCAGACGCTGAAAGTCTATCATGCGGTATTTTTGTTTGTGGCCACCGCCGATGCCCTGTGTCCGTATCCTTCCTGTGTGGCGGAAAGAGAAAGATGAGACGATCTTTACATATGGCGCTAGTCAGAGCAAGTATCACTGCTGTTAAAAGGGAAACTTGATTGCGAGGCTGAACCTAACTTCTGATTAATGAGCAAAGTTGAAACAGTAGGGGAAAATGATTCTTGGGTGATTCAAATACGGCCAAACAGGTGCTTTAGTTCACGTACAACAGACAATTGTTTATGTCAATTATTATTTTTATTACGACGACTTGATTTAATGTGATTCATAAATTGGAAGAAAATATCAGTAAATACTAAAAAAAAGGAGGTAAAATCTTAAAGATTTTAAACGTATTCCATGCGTACAAACAGGAACAAGGGTGCCATCTCAGTGTTCTTCTCTGTCCACATTAGTACTGCTTTGGACTTACATCCTTATGCTAATACAAGTTAGGTCTCCACTCGATGGACAATGGAGGCCATAAGGCAGTTTGAAGACTTAATTCCAAATTTCTAGACTTTTTATTTTTATTTTCTCAGATCTCTCACCAGTGTAGTCTCGGCCTCCAGTCTTTTTCATCCCTATAGGCCTGATGGTGTACTTCTCCCTCTGCTTCCAGAGCGTCTTGTTCTGCTCCAGAGAAGCTGTGGTGAGGAAGCCTCGGCATGGTACAGCTGTACCAGGCAACTGAGCTCCAAGCCTGGCCTGCGCGGCCGCCTGTAAACACAGAAATCAACATATATATATATATTTTTTTAATTCATATTCATTGGCTTCCCATACACATGTGTGAAGCTAGCTCAGTCCATTCTTTTAAAAGCAAACTCAAAACACACCTCTTTTGACAAAAGTTGTCACATATAGTTTCTGTCCTAAATGCCTCATGTTTACCCAAAATGCAATCTGTCAGTGTGAAACTGATTATCTTTTTTTTTTGGTTTTACCTGCACTTGCACATGCATTTTATTGCATGGCACTATGCCATATTTCTTTTTCATAACGCTTTATGAATTAATTGATCAAATATAAAGTTTGTTGTGCTGTTATGATATATTTTGCTTTTGTTGTTGTACAGTCGTTTGAGGCATTGTTTGTGTGAATTTGAGCTATAATACATTTTGATTAGATATGTATAGCTTTTGTGGTAGTTTTTAATGATGTGCAGTGTGACCAGTGCAGTTTTACCTGTGAGGAGAGCAGAGCGGGCTGGGAGAAGGTGAGTGAGCGAAGGGCTCGGGTCAGACACGACACCGCGGTCATGACAGCGTCCTCGTGACGGAGCTGAGGAGCAAAGGAGAGGAAGGTAGGATAGCTCTTTAGCTTTGAGACTTCTGCAGTTTTTATCTGGGGTGTAACATTGGCTACATTCCTCCAAATTGTAAATGTATCATATCTCACTTGACATAAGGGGTCAGCAAAATAGAATTACATTCACAACTTGTCAACCGGCGTATGTGTCACAGCTGTGCCCGTACTGTCATCTACCTGACTTCACTACTGCAGTCACTCACCTCAACAAACAGACGCCAAGTCAACCTGAGCCACCATTAGCTTAGCTTAGCCCGAATATTAAAACTCTGGGCAATAACAACACGCGACTCTAGTTTTCCGTTTTAAATAAACAAGACAAAATGTCCATCAATCTCACGTACAACTTGCAATGAATCCAAATGTAGCAGTAACATCAAACCAACCTTTATATTCGACTTATTTCATGTGCTTATTTCATCCCAGGGCTCTTGTCGGCGTCCTTCAGACATGCATGCTACGTCGAGCACTGATGACGTATATACCCCAACTACTCCTACTTTCTTATGCTTCACTCAAATATTAAATACGACCTTTTATGATGTGTCCTTCTGCCCATTGTTGACTTTTTACATTTTATGTATGTTCACTCAACCTGTCATGACCTCATAACACACATAGAACCGCTACATCAGTTTTATACTTTATATAGCTACCTTATTTGACTGCTGCTTTATGCATTGCCTCTAAGTGGCAGCATTACCTAGTTTTATATGCATGTGTCTGTGGATGAGGGCTCTAACCTTTTATTGTTGTACAATAAAAAAAGCATGCATTGTTTGAGCTCCCACTTAACATTATCCAACCAGTAGGCCGTGAGGTATTAAAACAGTTTCCCCTGCCGTGGTAACAGTGGCACTGGCAAGACCCATTTAATCAAGGTTAATGATAAACCAATGGGCTTTTATTTACAAGGATGTGAGGATGTGATAAGAGTAGTGAGATGGTGATTGGTGAACATGCCACTACTAATTAACTGTAGACTATCGTTTATAGTTTGTACACCAAATAGACACAACTTGTGTTTACTTTACTATGTCAGTAAAGATTCAATATCACATTTGTTTTTTATTTTCAGAATAAATCTATTTGTACTGCTTTTTCATATGAACCAATTTTTACTAGCATTATTTGTCGTACTATCAGCCAAACCTGTCTGTATCTATCTTCAGAGAAGGATTCATTATTTTTATTATTATTTTTTTTAATAATTGAGAATTTAAATGGTAGAATTACCGTACTGTCTTCTGTGTTCACAAATCAACCACGAGGTGTCACTATATGCTCTTATCTTGTGGAATGGACATTATAGCGTTGAAATGTATTTTATAAATGAAACCCTTTGGTCTAATCATTATCAAAGTTATCTCGCTTGCAGAACCATTTATTTGTATTTTCCAAGAAAAAATGTCAACATTTCAAACATTTCATTGATAGATAGATATAAAGATAGATACAATCTGCAGCTGGTGGTTTCTCTCGTGGGGAAAACAAAACATGACGTCACTATTCATCAGCTCAGGCCGCAGAGGCTGCTGGGAGAGTCCTGCTGTGTTGGAGACATTTTGGATCTAAAGGGGCTGAGCTAGCCGTCAGTCCAAGCTCTCGGTAAGTGATTGCTGTATTTTCACTAGATACTGTTAGAGTTGTGTGAACCCTGTACTCCAACGTGTGTTTATGTGGTACCAATATAAGAAAACGTGTATATGAAGTGTCAGCTCGTCGGTTTGAATAGGGTGAACTCGCAACAACTAGGGAGTGGTGATGCTAGCTGGTTAGCCGTAGTTAGCTAGTCGTTGACCGGAGGGCTGAACAGAGATCCAAAAGCGGTCTTCACTCTGAAGTTGGCTAAACTAACTGGTATTGGTGTAGAAAATATCATATTACATCTAGTGAAGGTAATAGAGGGGGAAGTCCGCCCTTATTGTTGGGTAGAAAACCCGACTGTAAATTGCGAATGCCATTGCTAAATGAAATACAGTGTGATAATGAGCAGTGCTCATGTTAAATGACCTGATCTGTTGTTGTGTAATGTACTGAAGTCATTTGCAATTAATCAAAAGCCTTCCTGCTCGCGTTCCGAGCGCGTTAATCTTGTGCAGAGTCATTTGGATGCATCCACCGACTTCTAACCAAATGTCCAGTAACGCTTTTCAACACTGCTAGGAATGACATCACCGTACAGCTGTGTAGAGAGTATTGTTATAAACACAGGTGTCATATTTTCTACAGCTGACTCATCAGGTTAGGCAGATGCGCTGCCGTCTGCCTGTTACTGCATCTGTAGCAAGATTCAGGCAGACATTTTTAAAAGAAATAGCAGTGGGAAAACAGCCCTCCCCAGCCACTGATGTCATTGGAGTGATGGATGACTGCTGTGGATAGTGGCAGCGGCAGCAGGCACTTCCCTCCCAGGCCCTGCCACACCCTCCCCAATGGCTGGCTCTCCTTTGTGTCTGGTGCCGACAGTGTTTGTTGTGGATGGTTGTTTATGCAGGAACACTGAGGAAGTTAAAGGAGGATCTGTTGGTGTCAACATTCATCATGTAAATGGGAAATGCTTCACCAGGACGATGGCACAGAGATCAGTGTCTGGCTTGTTCATCCACCCACTGACTGCAGTCTCCCTTTTTTCCATTGCCCATCCTAGTATTTAACAAATTATAAATGCCAACGTACCCCACACCCTCTCTCAAACAGTCTTTTTCCAAAGCTTCTGTTATGTTTTGCTCATTACAGATTTAAGTTATAGTTAAGCTTTTCAGTAAGGTTGTTTAAAAAAACCAAAGCCAGGCAATTTTAAAGAAGGTAATTGCAGCTTTTTAAGAATTTGAGACCGTATGTAAAATTACACTTGGCAGTGTGGCCACGGCCAGTGCACAATTGAAGGGTTGTTCAGTTCATCCTTGCCTTAGATATCGTTTTCCAAAGCCCGCTCGACTGCTTACAGAGGAAAATGTAGAATCGATGGACTGAGTGTTTGCCATGGGGAGATGTGATAATATAAGTCCCAGAGGCCTCTCTGGAGAATGGAAACTCATAAATAGTGGAGCTCTGGATGGACAAACATGACAGTGAGAGATTGCACATGTTTCCACTGCCCTGAAGGAAATGAAAGAAAATACAGAGTTCACCAGGTTGTTTATTTAAACACAAAACTGTCTTTCAAAAACACTGTTGTCTCGTCTTGGGCGTTTTTATTGCTGTCTGGGCCAGATGTGCTACGATTGCTGCAATATATGACCCTTGACCCATCGAGTTACCTCACTTGTCCATAAAATACAGTTCCTTATTCACCTTATCTCAAACAATGGCTGGAGACTTGTCTAGTGGGTTTTTGTGTTTAAAAAAAAAAATTACAGGTTCGCTTTCAAAAGTGAACAGGATTTTGATGGTATAATGTTAATAGAGATGTATAGGCTACAGCTTTTGCTGAATATGCAGACATGTTTGCCAGTATACAATTAATAATATTCTGAGTCTAGATCTCTGGTAGTTTGTAGCCCCCTACAGTTGTTGTAAACTAAAGTCAACACCTCTTTGGATTTATTTTCTCTTGAAGTCAACAGAGCACAGAGCTCATCTGTAACTAGGCCTACATTAGTTCTCTTATCACTGCCATGTTATTCAGACCTTGAACAACACTGGAGATATTGCCTTTGTTGTCTATGTGGGAATCCAGTATAACATCTTCACACATCCTTCATAGTACCACGAGACAGTAGGTTTGAACCTAGCGGCTATTTGTTGTGTTATACGGGCCCTCTGCCTGTGAAACTCCTTCTTGAGCCTGTAAATAGCGTCATTGAGTCTCTCTTTCATTGCGTCTCATTAGACCTATTCCTTTGTGTCTGATGAGATCATGAGGACTATAGGAGCAGAGTCTAGAGATGGGCACGGCTCCCTCCCCCATCCATCCAACCTGCTCCTCCACTCTCTCCCCTGCTCTCTCCTCTCGTTGTGGGCGTGGCCTGTCTCTCTTGATACTCGCCCTGAGCTGATGCTGGTCATTCCCACCGAGCCGTGGGAAGGTCATCCGCTCTCCCGTCCTCCCTCGGCGTTCTTCTTCTCACCACACTCGTTTCCTGTCCTGTGATTGATTTCCATCGCTACCTCCATTTTAGCAGGAAATATTTCTCTATTTCGTTTTAAGGAGGATCGCTATCGGTTAGCTAATGATGCAGTCAACATTATCTCATCCGCTTTCTCTCCGAGCCAAACTATGAGGCTCTGATCCTGCCACAGAAAGAAACCGAGGTTAGTTCTCTGGTCCGGCCAAACTGCAGCAGCTTAAAACAACATTGCATGATGATGGATGGCCTTGAGCAGGCATTTAGTAGTGGGTTTTGTAATTGATATAAAGATTATTTGAGAGTGCCCCCCTTTTTCATATTTTGTTATCATGGGAAAAACAAACCAAGAGCTATGACCACTTTGCTGAGATTAAATGGTTCCACTGGAATGTTGTATTAACACGCAACTCTGATGGTTTAAGATTGCAGCCTGATTGTAAAGCTACGCTGCGTATAATACACCATATTGAATACAAAGTATCAGATGCAGCACTATCTGTTAATGTACCACGTCTTATCTGTTGCGTATTTTATATACAATGGTTGGTGAAATAGCTGTGGGCTGAGGGGATTGGCTGCAAATGGTTTCCTCGTGTGCCTGTGTTTACTTGCTTATTGAGAGGTGAACATTGCTTCTTATTGGCTCCCATGACTCGCTGCTACTGAACCTTGAGTAATACTTATGTGTAAGATGGTGGGAGTATTTTTTTTTTGTTGTTGCCAGCATTTGTGTGAAAAATAAAGTAAATGTTAAAGATTAATTCAAGGGCAGAACTTTTCAAAGGAAAACAACTTCCCTGTTGGACTTTATCTCTTCTCTTTAAAGACATGGAAAACATTAACTTGAGCTGTCTTCAGAAAGCCCTTTAAAGGTGTTTGCATGTTTTTATCAAGGAAATGCTGATTGTTTCTCCCCTGAGTGAGCATGAAAGCACTTCTTCTCTTTGTTAACTTCTGTGTGTATACTCGGCAAGTCTTTCATCCACATTGGTGCTAAACTACTGAGACTCTGGGTAACTGTTCAGGGTTAATAATCTTTCTGATCTGTGAATGTGCTTGAACATTCAAAGACATCATTTGATAGCTTGAACGGAGCAGCTAAGAGTTTTGTGTTACACACCTTCATTCAAATGTTGGGGCTAACAACTACCCACCTTGATTTTACTAATGGCTCACTCATTTTTGTAGCATCATGCTCATGTACCACGTGACTGTAAATGCCACTCAAATCAACATTTTACAAAACAGTCCTCTCTTTGACCACGCAAATGACAGTTCATCTTAATTTGCCTATAGCATTTGAATATAGTTTTATGTAAAGAACATAGTCCATTTTTTGCCAGAGAAGAATTTCATCTCAGTTATCTGCGACTGCGTTGTGTGTCTCATTTTTCTATCTTGTACATTTTTCCAGAAACATGTTACTTCATGCCTGGCTGCTGACTTTACTTACTGTGGCCACATTTTATTGTTCTGGATGTGTGCAACCACTGACTGTAAGCCCACTGAAAAGTTTCCTTTGGGCATACAAAAATGCAACTGTTCTGCACAAATTCATTATTTCCACCTATTTTCACTAACTGAGTATAGACTTGTTTGATATTAACGGTTAAATAAGAATGTTAAGGTTGCAGTAACTACCAAGTCAAACTTTTTTTCTAGACTTAATTATATTTGGTGTTCTGAAATCTCTTGAAGGGGTTCACAATGTGTGCTGTTCCTACTAATTGATTTTGATATGCTTTGTTCAATTAGAACGGGGTCATTTAACGTGTGATAAAAAAGACTTAATGGAACTTGTCACTTTGGGGTTGGCTGTCTCTACCAATTTGCATTTTTAACTGCTCTGTTTCTTCCTGTAAAATGTAAATGGAGAGATCATTCGTTATTGTATATGATGAAGTGCAATAAAGTAACTTAATGGCGGATAAGAGATGCTCATGAGTATATGTGACCTCAGGATACTTTGTCTACTATGCTCAATGAAAATATCAATCATTCAGCCCTGCGTCAGTGAGTAAACTGCTTTAACAAGATACTATCTGCACTGCTTCACTACCGTTGGAATATTGTGCATTTTTTGAATTCTTAGATGGATTTGAGTAAGAACCCAAGGATTGGTAACGCTTTTCTATTGAGAAAAGGAACAGCATAATAATAATTTCACTTGAGGGATTCATATGTCTTGTCTGTATCCTCCTCCCATACTCTTTATAGTATTGGGTTACCTTACATCGATCACTGCTGCATCTCCCCTGCTCGCCCTGGTGGAACACAGGCTCCATATCAGCCTGATCAAAGTTCATTTCCAGAGGCAGAGGCCGGCCATTAGCTGACTGCAGTAGCTGACCCTGTGCTGCTGTGTGCTTGTGTAGTGTGTCCATCACTGAATATATTAGCATCATGATTCATAAATAACACTTCCCAGGCCAGCCGTGAGGTACATCATGTGACACCTGCATAACATCACAGGAGGAGGTGGCTAATTACTGGATTCCAGCAATAGACCCCTCACTATGTTGTGTTGTGTGTTTCTGCCAGTGCAGCAGCAGCAAACGTCAGCCGAGCCAAGGTCGACTGAAAATACACAGGCCCGGTAGAGTTTTCCGTGAGGAGAGTTGTTAGGAGATTGAAGCTAACAAATTAGGGTCAGCTGCCTGAAACAAGAATTCCTTTAACACAATTAGTCAACAGTAAATGAATCAGCAACTATAGTGATCATTTGTTAGTCATGTCGTCGAGTCCGTTTTTTTAGAACAAATGCCAAAATGATGTTATCCACGCCTTTCAGATTTGCATATTGTTTTTGTTGTTCTCTGATATTAAACTTGATATATGGACCAATTGATTTATCAAGAAAAATTATTGACAGATGAATCAATAATAAAATGAACAGTTGTAGCCCTAGCATCATTTATGATCACATAGGGATGATTTAAGTAGTTTGATTCTTAGAAATCCCAGCAATCATTTGCCCTAGGGGGACATTTATTTTATTTATTCCAGCATAGCAGCACTCATAATTTAGATTTCATTTTTTGCGGTCATATTGCAAAGTAAATAGCTATTTATAGCATTTATTTGCTCTTTATTGCACATTTTCTTTATATTCTTCTTCTCTATACTGTAGTGTAAACATTGGCCGACTCTTTCATTCAATGTTGCACACTTTCCATCCTCTTTGGTTCAAACTCTGTAACACTCTTTTTATTTCATAAAGGCTAATTGACTTTTTTATCTAAAAATTAACTACATTTATTGTGACCATGATCATGGCTGATTTGGACTTTGTTCTCTCAATAATACCCTGCTTTAATAGTCGATCGCTGAAATGCAAGTAGCCGAGCACTGAGCAAGGAGTGGCTCAGTCACTAAATGGTGTAGTATATTTCTCTCTTGGCAGATGGCTCTCAGCTGGTGTTTATTACTGCAAGGCCTCCTCATCCTTAACTCTCATCCTCGCTGCTGCTAAACATACAGACCCCAAATGGCTCAACATTGGTCCCCCAGTCGGAAGGGCAGGGGTACTTTTCTTACTGACATTTTGCAAGGCGTAGCCACCAGCGACGTGGCTCAGTGAGTCATTGGCTATCTTCAGACTGTTTGAGGGGAAAACGACACATGTTCCATGCACTCACCAAAGGGCTGACATTGCTTTAGAACACAGGACTATTGACACTCAGGTTTTTTTCTCTGTGACTTGACCACCAGCTGCTAAGCCCTATTACTGAATGGCTTCTGTCATGTCATCCTCTGCTTAACTCCAGCCAGTCACGCAGCTAGCAACTAGCTAGGCTTCTGTTTGGATAAAACGCTGGCACCAGAAGGCACCCACACTGCAGCATCTGTGTGCCCTCTGTCACACTGCAAGCTGCGGCCCTATACTCCCCAACCACAGCTTATTATAGATGCAGCGCTGATGGCAATAGAGGACTGGAGCTATCGGCGTGCATTAATCAGGCGCTCTATGCTATGTATGCAGGTCTTTAATTTGTATGTGGCTGGGCCTGTTCTGTTCAGACAACCCCTGCAGCTGGGAAATACAAACAGACTCAGTTGCAGAATAGTCGTTTACATTTAAATGTGCACTATTATGCAAAATGCACCTTTTCATGATTTCTTCATGTTAACATGGGACGCTAGAATCAAACCGGCAGTTAGACTCGGGGGCCAATTAGAGCAGACTGCGCTTTTTGAAAGGCGGGGTTTAAATAGACAGGCTCTCAAGAGGAGTGTTTCAGACAAGCTGAAAGGGGGAGATTTAGCGATGACACTGTGAGAAACAAAAGTTTTCTGGACTCTACATCATGAACACAGATGAATATAAATCCAAATTACAATTCTGAACTTGAAAAATGTGCATATCATATGACCTTTAAGTTCTATTTAGGTACCTTTCTTTCTCGTCATATTAAACTCAATGCATGAATGAATCTCAAATGCAGAAATTTGAATCCCTGTTGTGATAAAAACCCAAGATAATGTCCTCTTTCATGCCCGTCACGTTACTTGTGAATAATGCTAAACTCGCATTAGCGAAGCACAGAAGTGACAAGGCGTCTTGTCAGCATCAAGGGCAGAGCTTTGTCTTCATTGATCATTTTAAACACAACAGAGGGTGGCTTCTGTCATGCCACTCCAGACCAGAATGCCTCAGATGGTTTAGACGATCCCTTGAATAAAAACAGAGACGTGTTGTTGTGACAGTTGCTGTTCAGCCCATCTCTCTGGTTCTGTTTTGTGAATTACAGCGTTCAAGCACAGCTGCACCTTTTGTAAAAACTGTTATGAAAAGGTCCTTTAATGTTGCAGCTGCTGCTGTTTAAATCTTCCTATGCTGTCCAGTAGGAAAGCCTGTTGTAACAGTTGTTTTTTGTTTATTCTTCCTGTCCAGGTTTCCCTGAGCTACATAGAAGATGTCCATCATGGTGTATCCACGGGAAGAGAAGCTGGAGAAGCTCTCTCAGGAGGAGATCATCTCCAACACCAAGCTGGTGATCCAGGGTCTGGAGGCGCTCAAGAACGAGCACAACTCCATCCTGCACAGCCTGCTGGAGACCATCAAGTGTCTGAAGAAGGACGAGGAGGCCAACCTGGTGCACGAGAAGTCCAACCTGCTCCGCAAGTCTGTGGAGATGATCGAACTGGGCCTGGGAGAAGCACAGGTGAGATGGACCTCAGAGCAACATATGAACAAATCCTTCTGTTAATAACCTTCCGAACAGTGCTAAGGAAGTATTATGGAAAGTTTAGTTCATGTAAGTGCTTTAGAAGCTGATATTTTTGGTTCAGAGTAATTAAAAAAAGCTAATGTTGAGATAATTGCAGGGTTTTTACTGCATAGAGACATTTTTGGCGCCCCCCAAAGTGGTTTTATGCCTCCCCCCCAAAGAAAAATCACCAGCGGCAAAATGATAAAAATTGATAATATATTTAGCAATTTAAACCTCTCCAAATGTGTTTTTTTAGTTCAGCCAAATACAAGTCATCCTTCTTGTAGGGCTGGGCGATTAATTGCATTTCAATTTATATTACTGCTTCCCTCGATCATGAAAAAAAAAATATATATATCATAAATAAAACGATCATTGAAACTCCCCTTTCTCAACCCCACACTGCTCTTAAATTTCACAAGCTTTTCGTCTTTACTGTTTCAGTCGCAACCCCAAACAAGTTGTTCCGTGTTTTCACCCCCCAAAGGGCACATTCTGAGCCAGGAAAAACCCTGAATTGCCGTTAAAGATGGTTGTATAGGGGGCGCCCTTAGTTCAGTTGGTAGGGCGTCCCCCCCATGGGCCTCGGCCAGCAGCGAACCCGGGTTCGATTCCAGCCCGTGGTCGTTCTCTGCATGTCAGTCCCCTCTCTGCCCCATTTCAACTCTGTCAACACTATCAATATAAAAATAAAAAGATGTTTGTATAGAAGAAATGTTCACACAGCAAAAAAGTTTTGTAAAATGAACACCTAAATATAGTTCAGTGTGTGTTGAACTAGTATGAAAGAAGATATATTATGGATGGAGACAAAATAAGCAACCATCTCAAAATGACTAGTGCTTAAAAATATTAATATGTGCCTGCAGTGTCTCACCTTAATTAGACAATATAGACAACCACTGAAATGTTTTAATAACATTAATATAGATTGTGTATGCGTGTTATTTAACCCCTCCCTCCCCAGCCATTTGTTACTGTCTTCTCCTTTGTGTGTGTTCCTGCCTCCTCACGTCTTCCTCTTTCTATACTGAGCTTGTGTGCTGCTGATCGTGATTCAGTTTTACAAATGGCTCACAACAGTGTATAATCTTTGTTAAATCCTAATGCTCTCCTCCGATGCTGTCTCTCCATCTCCAGGTGATGATGGCCCTGTCCAACCACCTGAACGCGGTGGAGTCTGAGAAGCAGAAGCTGCGTGCTCAGGTGCGCCGGCTGTGCCAGGAGAACCAGTGGCTGCGTGACGAGCTGGCCAACACCCAGCAGAAGCTGCAGAAGAGCGAGCAGAGCGTGGCACAGCTGGAGGAGGAGAAGAAACACCTGGAGTTCATGAACCAGCTCAAGAAGTACGACGAGGATGTCTCCCCCACCGTGAGTCAACAGTCAAAGAGAATGATTATCACTTACTAGGGAAATTGCCTTTGCAGATACATTGTTACTTGCTGCTCACTGATTTTTGCGAGATTTTGTTTGTACATTTTTGAAGTTGAATCGTTCTCATTGTAAACTTATTCTTCCTTTACAACACTGTTAACCCCTGAGATGCTGAGTTCATTTGACTGGATTCAGATCTCATCTATTATTCAGCATATGCAGTGGAATGAAGATGACTTGCTATTTATCATAAGCATAATGGGACAGAAAATACGGATAGAAATCCTTTGCTGTAAACCGACTTCAAACAATTTTCTTTTGAATCTACCTTTGAAATGTCTGATTGAACTCATTTATCATTGATTTAACTGTCTGTGAAATTCAATACATACAGGAGAGAAAAAAAAATCTCACATGAATAAGAGATGTTATGGTGTTCCAGGATTGAGCCTTGATCCTTATTGATCTGAGCGCTGCATACACTCATGTTATTCTTAGTCACACAAAGAGGCTGTAATAGTCTGTATCCACCCACTGCTTAACTCCACGAGAAGCCATCCTTCCAATAGCCTGAGGGATTTTCATGCTTTACATTTTCCTGCCTTAAGTCCAACTGAAATCACATGGTAGTCATCCCCTTTTTCCCATATACAGAGGTTAATGCTCTATTAAAGTTTGATTGACATAGACTGGTGCATAACAGTATCCCATTGAAATAATACAAAGCTTGGAAGCACCATCATAAAACCAATAGATATAAAATACAAGCTTCCCCCTTGTGGTTGGTCCAGTTTGTTCTGTCCTCTTTGAAATAATGATGATATGGACATTTAACTAAATCTGGAGTGTTGAATGTCTTTGTCGAAATAGTCTAATACCACCAATGCATATACTGTATCTAACTTAATAATATTATATCACTTTTTTATCCTATGATTATTATCAGGCAATATTATCTCTAAAGGCTTTTTTGTCTTAAATGTTTATAAATGTAATAAAAAAAAAAAAAAAGACGACAGTGTTGCCACAGAGAGTAAAGTAAATCAAATCCCCAGCATCTTTTTACTCTAATATAACAATATGAATATGGAGCGGTGCTTGACATTCTTCATTTCTGTGTTCCGTTAGATGTTTTCACATATCTGATATGTCTGACACCTTTATGTTGTCATCCGTGATCCCTGCTGTCTGTTTGAGGAGGATCTAACTGTCAGTTTTGTTTTTTTAAACTTTCAGCAGGAGGAGAAGGACCGCGGCGAGACACCCAAGGACAATCTGGACGACCTCTTCCCCAATGATGAGGAGGAGCAAGGCCAAGGAAGTAAGAACAACAGCATTCAGCAGCTCAGCATGGCATAACGATAACACAGCCTTTTGTTTTCCGTGAAAGAGGAGTTTGCTTCTAAAATGATAGTCGTCATTTAGAGTAAATGGCTTATAATACATGTTTATTATTAAGTGTATCGGTCTGAATATCTTGTGTCATCAGTCTTATCCATGTGAGTCCAAGACACCGGAATAGATAATGTAATGGTGTGCCATTCATCAGAATTATCCCTGTAATCTCATTATTCCCTGAGACCACAGTACTGTGTGCATGCAAACTTAGTTAGCTATGTAATCAGGTCAGAGTTGTTTTCCCCTTTGATGTACCATGCTGACCTTTGCCCTTTTAACCTTGCCCCCTGTGTCCCACCCCCTCCCCCCCCCACAGTGCCGCACCAACACAACAGCGCGGCGGTGGCTGCAGCCCAGCAGGGAGGCTATGAGATCCCGGCCCGGCTGAGAACCCTTCACAACCTGGTGATCCAGTACGCCTCCCAGGGCCGCTACGAGGTGGCTGTGCCCCTCTGCAAGCAGGCTCTGGAGGACCTGGAGAAGACTTCTGGACACGACCACCCTGACGTGGCCACCATGCTCAACATCCTGGCCTTGGTCTATAGGTCCGTAAATGTCTCCATATGGGAGCATTTCTTTGTTATATTATTCTTTATTTAATTTTTTTTATCTTGATTAATTTTTTTAAACATATCTGTGCCCAAAGTTCCCACAGTACATATGTTGTATGCAGCCTTTCCTCATATTATAAAAAAATATAAATATGCATTTTCGGCATTTTAAAAAAAAAAGTGTTGATGAACACAGAAAACACTGAGCATATTCTTTAACTAACACATCCATAGTATTTAGTTGTTTTGTTTATATAAACATACACACAACTAATATATATCCCCCCTCCCTGACTGCTTGAACATGGAGTACATTCACCTCAGGATAACAGAAAGAAGAACAAAATAAAAAGATGAATGCATTAATACAAAGTGACCAAGGACACCACATTTAACTGTACCAAATGGCATTATATATGAACTTGTTCACACACATGCTTCATCTATGTTATTTTTCCTTTTTTAAATGGAAAAACATTTAGTTTACATGAAGTTGTAATGTCTATCTCCCTCTCTCTTGTGCAGGGATCAGAACAAATACAAAGAGGCCGCCCATCTGCTCAACGATGCTCTGTCCATCAGGGAGAAAACCCTGGGCAAGGACCACCCCGCGGTAAGACTCCGATAACTGCAGAGTCTACTGCACCCTTCCACTCAGTCACCCCCAATGATTTCCTTTCCCGCTGTTAAAGTATAGATTTGTTTTTCACCATTGTCCTTCAGGCTAGAAGTGATTCAATCACAAGTCACGACAGCTCATCGACCAAGAATTACAGCACACAAAATCTTTGCATTGCAATGGAATACTAGCCTGGCTCCGCCCGCCCGCCTACTTCCAGCCAAATTTCATTTTCCCTTCAGTAGTCAGTCTGGGTGTACAGCGCATTTCCCAGATTCTCCGGAGAATCTACGATCGTCCAATCAGCGAACAGAGCGAGTGGCTTAGAACGCTCCAGTTTCAGTTGAATGCTGCGTTCCTTTATACTTGGAAGAAGGAGATTTCCGACTTGGTAGTTCCGAGTTCCGACCTGTCTGTGTTCCAGTGCATCTGCTCGCGAAAGTATGGACGCCTAAAACTTTTCTCGTCCAAATAACTAAACGTTAGGCTCTAAGAAGTTACTGTTGCCAGGTACCGGTAGATTCATAGACTACAATATGTAGTGAAGTCGGAAATTTCCGAGTTCCCTGTCCAACTGGAAGGCACCATCAAAAGCCGGCTCATGACACACGTGATGACCAAACGTGATGCGATTGGTTGGCTAATCCAGAGTGGCACTGGGCAGATCCAATAGTTTTAAACTTCGACAGACACCCGCCTCCAAGTGAGTTAACGTTTGCCAATTACAGCACTTCCAGACCTTCTGTACAAATGAAATGAAGTACGATGGTCTGGTTGGACCAGGCTAATGGAATACACCTATCAATGGGAAAACATAAAAAAAGACCTTGTATATCATTGCCTGCAAGAAGAGATTTGTAAGAATTGATTTACACAGTGGCACCAGAACACCTTGTCAAGCCTAAAGGAAGCTACTGTATCACAGTAGAAGTTTTCTCTGCAGCTCTGTGGTCTTTGCAGTTTGCCTCATATTTTAGTCTTGGTCACTCAGTCTTATCCCGGATACATAATCATGAAACATTAAAAAGAGATAAACATCATTCTATTTGATCCATGTGGCTTTGAGCTTTTTGATAGAATAAAGTTTTATGACTGATGGGCTATTAAATATCAGTAAATTAGGTTGTGTTTTTGTGAAGCCGAACTGCCTATACAATAGCAAGTGGCCTTACTTCTCTCGCTCTCTCTGTTCCTGTCAATCCAGGTTGCTGCAACGCTGAACAACTTGGCCGTGCTGTATGGAAAGCGAGGAAAGTACAAGGAGGCCGAGCCTCTGTGTAAGAGGGCTCTGGAGATCAGAGAAAAGGTAGGCCGCATCCCTGGATAGCACCAGTCCACAGCACAGCAATCGAAACATCGTCTCAATTAGCTCATTGTTATATAGACTAATTAACAGTGATAACCATTCCAAAATGTCAGTTGGAGCTACTCTAACACCAACTTACTATAAATAAAGGGAAAAGAGCAAACGATCTTTTCTTAATTTGTCTGTGTAGTTTCCCTCTGGGGGCCGCTCCCGTGTAGGAGGGGAACTGGAGAGTTTAATTGAGAGCACGGCTGAGAATGGATAGCAGGCATCAGTGGGGGGGGGGGGGGAGGGGAGGCGAGGCAGGAGATAGATAGGAGACATGGAAAAGCTACACAGCTCAGAATGGTACAACCAGAATCTATTCGCCTAAAAGTCCTATGCTGTATTGATCAGCCCAGTCTTCTATTAGATCTCCTAGTGCCTGCAGCGGGTAGAAGTGGATGCAGCAAGAGGTCCAGAAGGGAGAGTTGCATTGGAAAAAAGCTAAAGGCACTGAAGCAGAGAAATGAAACTGAAGTGTTAATTATTCTTGATTTCCACCAGGTCCTGGGGAAGAACCACCCAGATGTGGCCAAACAGCTGAACAACCTGGCCCTGCTGTGTCAGAACCAGGGCAAGTACGAGGAGGTGGAGTTCTACTACTGCCGCGCCCTGGAGATCTACGAGGGCAGGCTGGGCCCGGACGACCCCAACGTGGCCAAGACCAAGAACAACCTGGTGAGACAGAGGCCATTTACCATAGACCACATCATTTCCCAACACCACCTTGTTTTATTGTACAATTCATTTCGATAAGAATTGCGCGCCCCCCCCCCCCCCACTGTGCTGTGAGCGTACCTAGGTAAACCAGAGGCAGAGCACAATCACTTATTTCTTCTGTCAGCCTGAGTCTGCTCTCAGCGGGGGGGGGCTCAAATTGCTTTCTTGCCTGCAAAGCTTTCACCTGAAATGTCCTAAAACTTTTTGGGATTCAACTGAAGTTTTTCAGGTTTACAGTTACACTGTGACTGACTTTACAAAAGGACACCATTTTTTTAAATACTGGCTTTAAAAGAAAATAGAAGTCCTGAAAGGCAGCTAGATTTTAATGCTAATTTTACACCTGTCGGCACCTTCAGAGGTGTTTATAGAACAACTTTGTTTCGATCAGCATTTGCTTTTAGCTGCACCGCGCCAATTGTGCTGCCTGGTGTCTTGCGGCTCTCCCAAGTCCCTCCTCCCTCCATCTGTCCCCCTCTCAATGATGATGGAAAGCCTGTGGTATTATATCATTTTTCATGAGTCACAGCACACAGGAGAAATATGCAGACAGGCTGCTGCCCCTCTCTCTGGTTGTGAGTCAATAGGCCCAACACTAAAACGGGCTTCCGCTTCTCATTTCTCTTTCTCAGGCGTCCTGCTATCTCAAACAGGGGAAATACAAGGAGGCTGAGGACCTGTACAAAGAGATTCTGACTCGTGCTCATGAGCAAGAGTTTGGATCAGTGGATGGTAAGGCCTAGCAGTAGATACGGTAGTTTACGGAATGTGTTTAGGGTATTTCTATTCTAATGTGTTGGAGGTTCTTTTTTTTCAGTCAACCTAAATACTCAATAAATAAACATGTGCAAAGACAAATGGTGGTGGGTCAAATTAAACTTTTTTTCAATTCACCTACTCCACCTTTGTCTTACCCTCCAAATACTGTTTGTCTCACGCCAGCGAGCAGGGAGTGGACTATGTGCAGAGTGCCAACCTTCACCATTCAGAGGACACGCACAATCCAAACTAACTATTCAAACAAATAAAGAGTTAACTTGTCTGAAAGATGAACTTGTGTAATTTTCTTTTCATTGGCTTTGCTCCGAGGATTAACTTGAAAGCAGCGTTAAGCACCAACAGTTTGCATCCTTGGAAATTAAAAATATGTCGCATGATATGGAAAATAGTGTTAGATATCTAAGGAGATGTATATTCTATGTTTGTGTGAATATTTACTGAACCTATAGCATGAATATATACTAAATTGTATTTCCTTTAAAGCTTACTCATAATATGTGGAACGTGTGTACTTAATATTTGAGATGAACGATTGTATTGAAAACGAAGATGTGTTACTGTATATTACTGTACTTAGTTTTAATAAATAGGAACATTTTTTGAATTGATATTATAATAATAATAACAACTTAAAGGTCCAAACTGACTGGTTCATGAGTCATGTGGAAGCAAACTCAGCCTGTGACATCAATGGTTCATGAATGAATCAATGAAACATCCTAAGGGGTTGAATCAGTTCATGTGTGTCCCAGTCCTGTTGTACCATATGTAGACCACCTCTCTTGTCTGTCTGTCTGCAGCTGAAAACAAGCCCATCTGGATGCACGCAGAGGAAAGAGAGGAGAGCAAGGTGAGGGCTTTTGTACGGTCGACCTGGTGTCATACTGAACAACGGCAGAACAATTGATGAAACAATGTAAATCAATCAAATGTAACATCATTTTTCATTACTTTTTCCCTTCATGGAAAGTGAAATAATATCCTATATCGGGTTGCTGTCCCTCACACACAATATAAGCCCCAGGAGGCATATGACAGTTATATGTAAACACAGGAAAAAAGAAATGCTGCTGATCCAGTTCAAACCACCACTCCCCCTCACTCGTTTTTTTTTCTTCCTCTTTCCCTTCATTTACTTCCAGGGCAAGCACAGAGACAACACCCCCTACGGAGAGTATGGAGGCTGGTACAAGGCCTGCAAAGTCAACAGGTGAGGCAATGCGTGATAAGAGTGTTTTTTTTTTTTTACAACTTGGCCGTGATATATAGACACATAGTAAAGACCAGAAAGTGATCCCTTTACATTGTTTTCTAAATGCATGAAGCACATATATTTATAAAAAAACAAAAGGTGGAGTGATTCTGGAGAACGCTTGTTGTCAGAATAACTTTTTGTCCAAATCAGTGAAAATCGTGTCACTGCTACCTCTACATACCGTTTGTGCCCTGTAAAAAAATACAGTGTTTATAGACAGCCTAGGCTCCGTAAACAGGCATGTCTCTAGCTACGTTGGGCCCCCTTTGTTTTCATACCCCTTTTTTCCTACATACCAGTTTACAGAGCCTAGGCTGTGTATTATTACCAGATGTATTCTCCAGAATCGGTGATTGTCACTTTTTAAGGAATGTGACAATCGTCTTAATGCTCCAGTATTTATGTTCATTATTACTGTGTGTTTGTCTGTGCCCAGCCCCACGGTGAACACCACTCTGAGGAACCTGGGAGCCCTGTACCGCCGACAGGGCAAGCTAGAGGCTGCTGAGACCCTGGAGGAGTGTGCCGTCAGGTCTCGCAAGCAGGTCAGCACAATGTCTTCAAATTTGCAAATATTTTTTTGTTTGCATGCAGATACATTATAAGCTCCTATTTTTTGTAAAATTCTCCAAAAATATGTTCGCGGTGTTAGGATATATACGCAAATCTCATTTTATCTCTTTCCCCTTTCTCTACATTGCTTTTGGATCCAGAGCAACACAGTAAGTGGTTTGTCTCTAACTGATGGCCCTCTCCCATAGAGCCTCCGCAGCTCTCTCTCTCCCCTTTTAACATCACTCCCATCTCACAAGTCATTTCAAATGTTTTGTGACAGAATGCACTAAAAAAGAGACAGAAAACATTCAATCCATTTTAATGCATCCATGTAACTTTGCACTCTCGCACCCATATATCTAAAAGCTAATGTGTACCTCTGAGCTACTTCTCATTATTATGCATCTTGTCTTGTGTGTGTGTGTGTGTGGTGCCTGCGTGTGTTATCCCCTCACCAGGGCATAGACCCCATCCACCAGACTCGCGTGGTTGAGATCCTGAAGGATACGGATGGGGAGAGGCGGAGGAGCCGCGACAGCCTGAACAGCGTTAAGTATGAGAGCGGCACTGAGACCGGCGAGGAAGTGAGTATGGGCGTGGAGTGGAACGGGGTGAGTACAGATCCACTATAGTCCACTATCATAACGCGGCCAGTAGCCTCACTGGAAGAACAAGGTGCTGCTAGTTAAGTCACACAGGGAGCCGTGGACTGGTACAGAACATCCTACATATGAACACAAATTTCAAAATAAAAAGACAGTGACTTGTTATTCAATTCAATGGGGCTTTGTTGGTGAACGTTGCCAAATCGTATTACTTAAAAAGGGGATCACCATTCATTAGGAAGCAGGAAATTGACTCCTGTGGCTACCTTAATGATCCGTCTGTCAGGAAGCCTTACTGGATGATCCAATTCTCTTTATTGTGGTCACACACTAGACAAAAGCACAAATGAGTCATTCCTGGGTGACTCACTCTATGACGTCAGTGTTGAAAGGCATCATGAAGTGAATGAGAGTGACATAATTCTGGGAACAAAGTTGCACAGCTTACCTTTTCACAAAATTATTTTGATGCACACCTTTAAAAGAAATAAAAATTGACTAGCTGCTCCACCATCTTGCTTTGGCATTACTCTTCTGAACTGTATCTGTACCAGTCCATCCCCTCCTCAGGCCTTCTTCTTCTCATGAGCTTTAACCTGGAAAGAATCCCTTATTTTATTTTGCAAAGTGTAAAGCTGATTGAGTGTCTTGGCACACCGACCTGTTGTTTTTGTCACAGTATGAGTTTGCTTTGGACTAGATGTTTCGTGTTGTTGTTGTTGTTGTTGTTCATTGCTTCATAATGAAGTCCCATTGTCTCGTTTTTTAATAAGTGGTTGTTTTGCTGGCAATGCTTCTGCACGAGTGGAGCGGGAACGGAAAAAAAGGCACGGGCTCATTCTGAGGCACCCTGGGAACATATGAAATATCGATTCGCTTTTGTCACAGAGATACAGTCCGGCTAAATCCCAATGAGGATATCTCATGTGTCCACCATTAAACATAACTGGCACAGGAATTCTAATATCCTTAAGTTCAGTCCCTCTGCACAGTAAACTGGGCGGTTGATACGTATTGGTTCATCCTCCCGTTTTATTGCCTCATTACTACGTCCACTCTGGCTGTGTCTCAACAGTCGTTAGTGTCATTTCAGCACAGGGCTATTAACTGTGCGCAGTGATCCCCTTTGGACATGTCATCCATCCATCCTTTCCTTCTTAAAGAGGTTAGTGCTGAAAACATGATAATTCAACGTAGCAGTGTATGCAGTTAAGTAGACACTGCCAGAGCTGTGTCCCAGCTCCGAGAAAGCCCTCTGGTCAAGCTTACATAAGCCAAAGAATAGAGATTGTGCCAGCAGAGTTTGAGCCCGTGCCTCTACCCCTCCCTTCAGTGCAGCCACGCCTTTTTTTCACCGCATCCAACAGCGTCCAAAACATGCATGTAGCGTTGCAAGCCTTTAACATGCACACTAATGGACCATTGTATGTTCACTGTGTTTTCACGTGGTTGAGAAAAATGTCTGTTAACCCAACATCTGCTGCTCTATATTTTTTTAAAAGCTGGGTTTCTATTTGCTGGCTGTTGGTGTGAATGCAGATGCCCTCCCTAAACACGTGTTTGTACGCATAACACAACTACTCCAATGCGCTTCAAAAAAGTCACTCCAACAAAGGCAGCGCAGCATGTGTGTTGTTCATCCAGTGTGCACCTGTTTTTGTCTGGCATGCAGAGAGAGAACAGATGGGGGCGTGTGTGAGCATTCTCTCAAATGCTTCCAAAGATTGTCTCTGAAAGCAAATTTGTCACACAAAAAAAACGTTTCAGCCTTTGACTAAAATATTCTTTAACAGATTCCTTCCATCCATTCATTTACAGTAGTTTAAAATATGTAACTACAACTTGGCTATTTTGTGTTTTAGAAATATAGGCTTGTAAAGTACTTTCTGCTGCTAAGAAATGTTGCGAGAGGCACGTCGGCGCTATCACTCCCCTACTGATAAGTCAGGGGCTATAGGAGTGGTTTACATCCTCACACAAGGGATCTTGAAACTTACAAGAACATAACACTGATTAGATGACAGTATATTTGTGTCTGTGGTCAGGCTGGTTAGTAGTGTGTGTGTGTGTGTCTGTATGTGTGTGTCTTTTTAAAATGCATGATATGACTTACAATTATGTGCGTGTCTGTTATGTGCTTTGTGCTCTCGGCTAGACGCTTCAATGTGCTACCTGTCAAGTGTGCATGTTTTTCTAGATTTCATCCTTGGCTCTTTTTTTTCCCCCTCTCTCCGTGTGTCACTAACCTACATCCCTCGTTGATCAATCTTTTGCCATGACAACCAATCAGCCTGTCAAGCAAAATGTTCCTTTTCTCGCTCAGTGGATTGTACTCTCCCTCTCTCACTCTCATTCCACACAACAGTACACTTGGGTGGGTTGGTATGTAATGACAGAATGTATAAGCAGTAGTCTCTTACAGCACAGGGCAAGCCGAGACTAGACTCAAAAGATCGATATAACTTCTCGTCATTCGTCAGATACACACTTTGTTTTAGGGAGATTTTACCTTGCTAGGCTTTTTACGCAGCATCTCTGTATTCACAATGCTGTAGATGTACATATAGTATTCACCATGTTAGTCCCTGTTAACATCAGTGGAAGGGCTAGATCAGTACGCCCGATTGGGTGCTGATGCTAGCAGATGTCCCACGTCTGCAATGCACAGTCACTGGCTGGGTGCAGCGTGCCAAATTCAAGCCTTGTTCTGTAACCCAGGGAGGAAAAGGGGAAAAAAAATCAGCTGAGTCACAGTGACTGCACCCACAAACCTCCACTGCATCATTGACCTGCTTGATGTACTGCAGCTCCCTAGAAAGCAGAGAAAAGCAAGCTCCCGAGCTGCGGGACTTTTAAATATCATTTTAGTTTGTGTAACATCCCTCAACTGGGCTTTACAAAATACTCTAAACCAGAGTTGTTAACATTGTTGTGCAAGGTAAGACAGTTATCGTCAGACTAGTGCAATGAAAGGGATAAAGCTGAGATTAACCAACTGTGTATGTAGGTGTGCAGAGTAGGAAGCCCAACCCCAGAGATCTTATAATCTTACAATGTGTGCCTTTTTTGTCTTTTTCTCTTTCTCTTTTTTTTATCAGGCCTAAGCCATCAAGATTATTCCTCCATCCTTCTTCTCCTTCTCCTCCTCCCAGCACAATAGCAAAAGGATGTGTGTTGTCGTTCCCCTCTGGCCTTCTCTGTCCTCAACAAAGCAACAAAGCTCCTCTACCATTCCCGGTGCCCCCTTCGGCAGAGACTCAGAAAAACTACCCCCATCCCCCCTACACACACACAGACACACAAACGCACTCTCTTCCTCCTCTGTACTACACATTCATCTGACAACTACTGGGACGCTTGGTCTTCTCACTTCAGCTATGTATCCCTCTCTCTCTGTCTCTGCCCTTTTTCTCTGACTAACCACCATTTCAGAAAAAACAAGTTCTTTCAACTCTTTCTCTCACATAACATGGGGAAGAAAAAGAAGTCTTTGTGTTGAGTCGTTTGGTCTTTTTGTGTGTGAAAATCTTTTTCCCCCCTGTGAGGAAATCACTCGCACATTTTTCCCCCCTTCTCTCTCTGTCTCTCCAACACCCGTTTGTGATTTGTCATAGGTGCATAGTAGAATTATATGGCTAGATAGAGGCGCAGGAGAGTCATTTTATTGGAAGAAGGCAACACAGAAAAAATGCTGCAAGATTTCAAGGATCAGTGTCAACCTGTTTTGACGGCCCCAGACACATCACTCCACAACCCCACAGTCCAGATATCAATAAATAATGAATTTCCACAGTTTGCTCTGCATTGGTCTCACTCCGAAAGTTGTTCATTTGCCTTTGGCACTCGCAGTCTGTTTTCAAGGGGAAAGTTGACCTTTAACGCTAGCTTCCAACCTGGTGCCTGTATTTAGCCAGTATAGTATTTTTTATTGTTTTAAAGGCAGGTTTTTTTTTTGTTGCCATTATGTGTGTTTTACGTTTTAAACTAATGCGACGATGAGATCAAATGCCTAAACGGTTTTGGTAATGGTGCTGTGGTACTGTGTAGTTTCACCTGCTTATTCAAAATGTTAATCTTTTTTTTTTTTCTTTTTTTTTTTTTTTTTTAATACTTCTGCTTCCTATTTTGCGGGAAATGAGAAGGGAGGATTGCCATTTTTGTTTTTATAGATATTTTTAATTTTAATTTTGTATCAATTTGTTTACATTTTTTTAAAATGTCGATGAGTTTTGTGGCTGAATATTAAGGCAACAGTGCCAACGATGCCACAGTGTTGAGCCTGTCGTGAAAGAGCGGAAGGGCCCACGTCACGTAGGCCTATGGGCTTGACAGCGAATTGGTCGGGAGCACGGCAGGCTCTCGTTGCCATGGTCATTTATTTTCAAGTTGCTCTCCCGGGCAATAGTGTCCTTGGTTTTGATTGAGCGTTCACACAGGCTCTATGTGTACTAGTATATGTACACAGCAGCTTGCATTCACAAAGGGAATTGGCAACAAACCGGCTGCTGCTTTTGAAGCCAATATGACAACACAGAGACCAACCAGAGCACCGAGCACAGACACTGGCCACTTAACAGATGGCTACATAGTAATGGATTTCAAAATAAAGGACGTAAAATGCCCATAATTGCCTTTATTTTTGTTGGTGTAGAAGTAGAAGCTATAGTGTTATATTCCACAGTAGTATTAGTGTGCATTTGTGTGTGTTTTCGGTGGTACAGTCAGTCACAGTGCCCACTCTGGCCATGGATGCTGTATTTTGAACACAAAAAGCTTAATGGAGTGTGTTGCCTTTTTCTTACACCGTCATTTGCAAGTAAACATTGTCACTTTGGTGAATCATTTGTTTATTGTAGGTGCCGAAAAAGTACAGTGCGAGTGTTTCCTCCAAGATCAACATGTTGTTTCAGATGTTTTAACTTGCTGAATGTAAAATGACTTTAAACACCGTGGAGATGTAATTGTAGGCTGTATTCATAGATTTGACAAGTGCATTGATTCACTATATGGCTTTTCGGTATGCTACTTGCCTTGATTCTTCATTCCTTCCAATGAGTACTCCTATAATTCTAATGCAACTCTGAACAAAAGATTTGACTGTGTACTATCACATACTTATGAGAATATTGTTGTGTTAGCGGAATGCTTATTTATTGAACTGTCTATTCTTGACATATATAGTGTGACTTCAGTTTTCCTAAAGAGGACAAACATAAATGGTAAGGTCTATTAAGCACCATCTTAGAAAAGTAGGACTGCATTATATATATTTACCATTTCTGCATTGTGAAGATTATTGCATCAACACCTGTTGTTATTCTCAAATAAAGTTTTTCATTTGTGAAGTGTTGTCTTTTCTCTCTGCCTTGATGGAGACGCCTGTATTTACATGCAACCAATGGAAACAGAGATTCTTGTTCGCTTCATTTCGGTTGGCCGCTGCAGAGCCACCCAGTGGAACAGAAATGTTTAGTCTTTAAACAAAGTACAAGCAAATAGTGTGATTTACCCACAGTTTCCTCTGCTGGCAATAGGCCTGTAATGCATTATGAAGATCACACCTCCCAACACTGGTATATACAGTATTGTTTTCTGGGTCCGGCCAAGAAGTACACCTCTATTTACTGTGCTATTAGTTATGAAAACACACTACGTAGAATAGCTGGTATGCAACAAACTGCAGACTAATGTAAAAATGAATGGATGGATGGATACATTACTGTAAAGAAAAACTTTAAACTGATGGATTAATATTATTTTAGATTAATTTGATTTCTCTGTAGTTTGATCAATCATTAAGTGTAAAAATAGTCAGAATATAGTGACAAACATCTACAACACTATGCTGACGAACAATGTGATCTTTCTTTAGTTCAGCAAACAACAAATCCCCAAAAAATCAGATTACTTTCAATAAAGTCAAAGCCCCAGCATATTCTACCAATAAGACAATATGTCAATAGTTACTGTTAGTGGACAAATAACATTACAACCACTACAGCACAATGAGGCCGTCAGACTGTTAACCTTGCTGGATGAATGCGTGTGTTCACCTGTGTAAACTCAACCCATGACAGTTGATTTTGATGATGCAAAATAACATAGGTACATTTGCTTGTTGTTCAGAGGATACAAAATAATGGACTTGTGTTTTAAGTATAATTTAATAGTGTCCTTGGTTTTGATTGAGCGTTCACACAGGCTCTATGTGTACTAGTATATGTACACAGCAGCTTGCATTCACAAAGGGAATTGGCAACAAACCGGCTGCTGCTTTTGAAGCCAATATGACAACACAGAGACCAACCAGAGCACCGAGCACAGACACTGGCCACTTAACAGATGGCTACATAGTAATGGATTTCAATTATAAATTATACTTAAAACACAAGTCCATTATTTTGTATCCTCTGAACAACAAGCAAATGTACCTATGTTATTTTGCATCATCAAAATCAACTGTCATGGGTTGACTTGTGTTTTAAGTATAATTTAGATAAATGAAATCATGTTATCATTGTACACACATTGACAAACCTTGCTTAATATTTACTTGCTTATATCATGTATGTATGGACCCTGCTTTTTGGAACATGTCAAGATCATGTTGACTGGCTGCAACCAGCCATTCATAATAACAAGAGCGGCCTGCACAGCAACTAATGTGAACCACAAGCATGCCTCTGCATAACTTAGAAAAAGTCTTTTACTTTTGGGTGCTTGTCCTTGGTGTGTGGATTGTGTGGGTTGATGCCTGTGTGTGTCTGCAGGACGGCAGTGGAGCCCTCCAGCGTAGCGGCTCTCTGGGGAAACTCAGAGACGTCCTGCGCCGCAGCAGCGAACTGCTGGTGAAGAAACTGCAGGGCAACGGGCCGCCTGAACCACGCAGCACCAAGTAAGTACACAAGAAATACTTTTTTTTTTTTTTTTTTACTTTTTTGTCTCCAAGACACTTTCCGTTTGTGTTTGTGTGTACCCCCTTTGGACAAACGCCGTAGTGTTTTTACTATGCCAGCTGTTATTCCTGGACGAGCGTACCGTCGACCAGGGCTGCCTTTACCTGCCACTCGGCCCTGGGGCCAGGGCAGGGGCGGTTCTACAGGGGGGCAGGGGGGGCAGCGGCCCCCCCCACTGAAGAGCCTTGTCCCCCCAGCTGTCCCCCTAACTTTTGCATTCTCAAAAATGTACTTGTAAGAACAAACCGCCACTATGTCAACAAGCCACTCAAATAATTGAAACAAACAATACATTGAACAAAAGTAAATTATTTTAAATCTAATCTTAAGCCCTGCCCCTCAAATACTTAGCCACGGCCCTGCATCATATGCGCATATCAGCGATCACACAGTTTGTCACACACAGCGAGTCAGCGCGCTGCTGTGCCATGCAGCCCGGTGAAGAGTAACGGACCTGCTCCGAGCATCTTAAGGTGAAGTTAGTTTACCCTTGTGAATTTTAAACACACCAATTTAACTTAAAGTTAAATTTGTAATGAATGTAATGCAATGTAAAAGTAGCTAATTCATCGATAAGGGCACATCCATTCATCGTTGGGCAAAAGGGAAATCACTCGCCTGTGGCTTGTAGGAGCATATTGCCCTTTTATTAATTTGTAGGCCTATTGTAGTAGGCTACAGGCAAGAGCTTGATAAAAATATTTTAAAAAACTTGCATGTTCGGATCCATACAATTCAACAGTGGATCGCCGTTTCGAGAGAGAGAGAGAGAGAGAGAGAGAGCGAGCGAGAGAGAGAGAGAGAGAGAGTTGCCGTTTCTGAGGCATTGAGTTACTACAGTGACACTGACAGTGCTATAGGAGATCTATCATTTTTGTTTGAATAGCCAAACATAGCCTACTAAAAACTCTCACATCACAGCAGTTCACAGTTTATGTCCATGGCACTCCCGAGAGGAAAGGGACCTCGGCCCTCGGCTGTGTGACTTGGCCGGGCCGAGTCACACAGCCCAGGGTCCAAAAAAATAAATTTTTATTTATTTATTTATTTTTTTAAATGGACCCGGCCCGGCCCAAAATGCCTGCCGGCCCACCGGGCATTGCCCGGTACGCCCGATGGCCAGTCCAGCCCTGCCTGGGGCTGAGAGGTTTCGTAGGCCCCCCGGGCGGCGGTCTTACAATACAGATGCGTTAAAGCCATGTTTGTCTAGACCACAATATCTCTATTGTTGAAATACAAAATCACTTAAGGTAACATGTAAATAACCCCCTCCTGGTCTAATGACTTTTAATAACCAAACACACATGGTTGGTTACAGTGTTTTTCCAAGTTATTGAGGAGACAGCGGAGGGGACCCATGACCCTCTAGGGGGGTCCGGGGGCATGCCCCCCCAGAAGAAAAATGTTAACCTTTTAAAGTAAAATGCATCAATCTGGTGCACTTTGAGAAGAAAACTAAGGCTAAATCAACTGTGTCCTATGTGAGCTATTTTCTGGAATAATTTGGAGACACAGAAATACCAAAAAGCAGAAACAAAAATATACAGGTTTAAAAAATCCAGTCATTCAGCATTCCAATTTTTTTTTAAATAATCCCTTTTCCCAAAGCTACTTCTCTCTTTGAACTCTTCGTTTTGTTTTTAATGGCTCAACTCAATATAGGCCCTTGATCTGCGTTGCCCCGAACAATGTTATTTAAACAAAAATAACAAAAATTTACTGGTGAATGATAGGCCCCTTGATCTTCATAGGCCAAAAATAATGTGATTTTTTTCCCTTTTTCTTTACTGGTTCATAATAGGCCCCTGTTCTCTGTACGCCCGTCCCCCCTACGAAGATTAGGGGCCTATCATGAGCCAGTAAATAATTTATTGTTTTAAATGACAATGTTCGGGGCCTTCTTATATCAGGGGCCTATATTGAGACAGTAAAAAAAAACAATTTTTTTTTTTTTTTTTTCGAGAGGCCCCTGATCTTCGTAGGCCCTGGGGCTTCAGCCCAGGTAAGCCCGTACATAAAGGCGGCCCTGCCCACGACAAAGGCATTAAGAAAAACTATATAAAAATAGCCTTCCTTGCCCTGATGGTCTTGTTCGCTGTTACCTGCAATTTATGATCATCAGAGAAAAAATTACACAAAATATTTAAAAGTTCCTCGTTGCACCTTTAAGCTTAGCCCTAAGGTTGGGTTCATTGGAGGGATGGATTGTTTCTGTTGTGTTCAGTATTGATAATGATAACTCTGGAAAATGATAAGAAAGAATACATTTGAAAAAGAGAGAAAGTTGGATGACAGGCATTTTATCCATAGTACACTGTTTGTTGAGGTACTGTAATCTAATATTAGTTTGGAAAGGAACTCCGCAGCTGCCACGATAATCATTATTTTGTACCTGACTGTGCCCTGATCTCGCATTCATATGAACATCATTTTCCTACTATTGCTTCCACAGCATGAAGCGAGCTGCTTCGTTGAATTACCTGAACAAAACCAGCGATGACCCCTTCCAGGTGAGGAACAGTTACTACGATAACACAACGGCTTACAGTGTATTATGCTTCTGCTTCTTAATTTGATTTTAACTTTCACATTCTCCCCCTCTCTCTTGTATCCGTTCTCTCTCCTTCCGTGTCTCTCTGTCAGACTCGGGGAGGCCGAAATTTCAGGGAGAGCCGGGGCCTGAGCTCCAGCACTGTGGATCTCTCCACTGGAAACTGAGCAGGCAGGCGGCTGGCCTGTGAACCCACCCAAAGATGATCACCCCACAACACGACCACACAGCATCTAACCTGCCCACCTCCAAAAACCTCCCCCTAGTTTTAGACCCAATGACATTTCAGTCATCAGAAAAACATGCGTAATTGGTCTTTTACCGCTTTGTTTTTTAAATCCAGGTTGTAGCTCCCCCCCCCCCCTCTTTTCCAGATATGGTTTTCTGTATGTTTCTTTCATTGTGTTCCTCGTACTGTTGTCGCCTCAGTGCCTCTTAAATGTGGCCCAAGCTAAAAAGAAAAAAAAACCCTCTAATTCATAATCGCTGTGATGCTGCACTTTCACCTCATCTGTTGCCATAGTGTCTCCAATTGTTGCTTTATTTCTCCTTGATGATATTTTTGATTTGAAATATTTTTGTTCCTCAAATTGTTTGTGTCTTCCTGTGCCATCCGTTGTTTTAATAGTGCAGATTAGATTCAGAAAAAGGATACTTTGTAGATATATATTCTCTTTTGAAAGTAGAACTAGAATAAATAGAGTGTCTGGTTTTGAAATGACGTAATGTAACTTTGGTGTGATAACACTGTTTGAAAGAAGAAAATCACTTTTATTTTTGATTTTTAATGGTTATACATTTGCCTGTTGAGATTTATTTCTAATGTGAGTTGTTGATTTAAGCTTTGGGAGACAGGGTGAAATGTTTATCCTGCTGACATGATGTTATGTGACTTTGTGTCCATACAAAGTTGTACAGTTGAAAAAAAATGGAAATGGGCTGCTGCTTTAAGCTCCACGACTTTGAACACTACCATGAAAATGTTCAACTTTTTAAATTGTGTGTATATAAATAAGAAATGATGACGTGGGACTAGGTTGCTTGTTAATTCACCCTGGTCATCCTGAATGATCTGGTGCCATCATGTGACACTCACTTGCAGGCTGGCTGCTCCAGTCAACCTCTTTGAGCTGCTAAACTGTGAGCACATCTTTTTGAAAATGTTGTTTACAGTGATTCGGATGTACGGTATGTCTATATTTCTACTATATAATAATGATAGATTTTGCACAATTCTCAGATGGGTGTCTTCTGTTTTTGATTGCATATTGTGTGTGAATCCACTCAAAAATAACTGGAATGTCTTGTAATTATCCTTGATTTCTCTCATACCTTGTAATAGATTTATAAAATAGTCTCATGGTAATTTCACCAATCATGTTATTCATCTGCAAAATGTGTTTGTGTAGGTTTAATCAGTCGTTGTTGGTGAGAGCTGAATGTAGTTTCAGTTTGGACCTGATTCTTAAACAATCCCATGTGTCATGAATACTGCCAATCTGAACCACTGTCTGATCTTCATTCAAAAAAATAAAACCAACAATTTTCATTTCCAGTGTTATGTCTTTGTGCCCTTTTCATAAACCTACAGTTTATTAAAACAGTGGATTCCAGCGTGCAAGATCTTAAACGTCAGTGTGTAAGTAAGTGTGGGGACCTAGTGAACGCTGATGAGCTGTCAAGATGTGATGTGTGTGTGTGCCAGAAACCCCCTTCTTATTTCCTAGTGGTTTAATATGGAGCCACAGCCCTTTATGAAACTCCGAAGAGCTTTGAATGAACTGATCCAAGGATGAGTTTGGTTCTAGGAGAGCTGTCAGGGGTTCCTCCTTTCCTTGAATGCCCTGGAAGTCACTCAGATTAGCAGAGTGCATTAGTGCGTGACAGTTGACAACGTTCCCTTTAGACATTTCAAATGAAAGATGCGTGCAGATTGGCGCTCCTGTTCACTGAAATGTTGGGACTTCATACAAAAGAATAAAAATAAAATAGTTTTGTTTTATGTAGCGCCTTTCAAGAAACCCAAGGATGCTTTATAAAAGTAGGCTACATCATATGCAGGCGTACATTTTAAAATAAGACTGTAATGTGTTCACTGACAGGAGTGTGACTACACGGGTGTGATTCCCTGTTTATTTAAATGTGATAAGGCTTTCCCCAGACACTACTGTATTTATGACATGAATTCGCATAACACAATGCAATTCATTTCAAAAAGATAATCCATAAAACAACGCATGCTGGAAAAAGGTTGTTCGTTTTTTTTAAATCATTCACCTGGTATAAAACCATTCTGCAAATGGGCTGTTAAAGGAAACAGTGCTCAGGTTGAACCAGGGGGTCGCAGTGTTGTACTCCTTATCCCAGGGCAGGTACAGGCACAGGAAACTCTATCGTAGGGAAAGAGGGAATATGAGTCAAGCGGAAAGAGATTAATAGACCCCAGGATGTGCGATGTTTCGATTTCAAAACAAAATGATTTTATTTTCTTTGCATGTCCCTAACTACGATACTTTTGAACGAACGTGTACGGGCTTTGTTGTGTTTAAACCATGAAAGCGATACATTGACCCAGCGTTCCAATCCCCAGCACACTATTTAATAGACCAGAATACGAATTAGAATGTCCCAATGCATGTATTAGGGCATATAAATATGCCCTAATACACCCAATTGTATTTTGCAGTATAGGCCTATGGAAACCACCATGCTTTAGTATGTAAAGTGAAAAGAAAGAGCATGTGATTTGAAGCATGTGAACGCAAGGAAAGCAAAACGAAAGTCAAAAATAGCCTATAGTATACTAACAAAAACCTATTTTCTAATGCAAATCATAAAGCTACTACTTAAAATGTGTACAATCCAGTTGGGCAAAGGACAACTCTCTGAATAATGTTAAGCAGGGACACAATATGAAATTAAATTCAAATGAATTTCTCCTTAAATACTCATAGATTGTATATTAAAAAAAAACACTAAGCTATATAATATAAAATAAATGTGTAATATTTATTTTTGAAATTCCAAACCGGAACTTGTATGTGTTGGTTCGACGCGCTTGACGCTGGTGTAAAGAAGAAGAAAAAAATCACCCAGGCGAGTGGGAGGAAGCCAACTTGGAAACACCGCGGAGCGAACGAAACTCCCTCTTGTAGAAGAAGACTGAACTGGCCCGGCGGTCGGCGGCTCTGGACGCGGGGAAACGGCGGCTACACACACCGGGCTGTAACGAACTGCTGAGGCCAACATTAACTCAAACCCTCCGCCACCTGGAAGTTTAAACTTCGCTTCAAACTTTCCGGCGGGGCTCCTCTGTCTGAACTCGTTAAGCGGTGGTTTGTCTGGCTGGCCTCTAAACCGACGCGTCCGTGCCCCACATGTAACTGCCTTGTTCTTGCTGGTTCTCCAGAAACAACCAGGTGAGCGGGCACGTCTGGCTTCACTACCCGGGGGACCTGCGCAGGTAACGGGGTTTACTATTGCCTGAACCTGTACGTAAACACGGTGTCGCTAGGATATCTTTTGACGCTCCCCTTTCACCCCTACGGCTCTCCCGTATAGCTGCTGGAGTACAGCACCGGGGAGCCACCGAGCACCAGGACGGTCATGGATGTAGCAGGAGAGAGCGAGACCCGGCGGGGGGAAGGCAGAAGGTGGACCCCCGCGGTGCTGCTTAACAGGAGAAAACCACCGGTGAATACCATGTACGTCGTCGCTGTGATCTGCCTCCAAGGTTGGTAACAAGATACTGTACACAGACACATAGCCTACATTTCTATTCACTTTTTTGTTGATGAAGTCTACAGCAAGAATTTTTTTTTTCAAATTGCATACACTCACTGATGCGGACGCCGACATTGACCTCCATCATGCTTTTGTAAAGGATTTGCTGTTGCTTGTTCAAGTTAGTCAGCCTCACTGGCTGGCTGCACTGAGAGAGAAAACTAAACACTGAATGCTGCTGCTGAGAGGGAAAGTCTTGTTCACAACTGCTTTTCACGGTCTTTCTTTGCATCATAGGAACACGTTTAGGTTTAGTTTACAGTTAAGTTGAGTATACGTTTTAAACTACATTTTGTTTGGGGGGGGGTCAATGAAGGAAGAGGGCCACCCCTCCCCCTCATCCCCCATTGACCCCAGTTTAAGGGGGGAAGAAAAACAACAACTGCAATTTTGTAAGTGAATGCAGACTGCCTTCAAAATGACTATTCATAAGAGGAATATACAGTATATGTTCCTTTAAACAAATTCCTCAATTTTACTGCATACTAAATAAAATGTCAGTTTGCCATGTTATTACCATGTTTGCACAGTAATTCAATTTATCGTCAGGGAACAGTGGAATGGCAGCATGGTGGCACGTTTTCAGCTATCACTGTGCCATGTTATTATGTATTCCCAGGAGTATTACAGTACCCCCCTCCATCCTCACACAGACACGTTGGATACGCCATTTCTGATTATCATATTCATAACTCTGTTTGCATGTTTGAACTGCCTCCCTGAGCTCCCCCCTCGCCACCCCACCCTCAGCTTGACACGCTTTCATGGGTGCCATTCATATGCACGGGATGCAGACTAGAGCAGTACTAGTCCTGGCTGGTTATCGCAGAGAGAAAGGAGCCATAGGAAAGATACAAATAAAACAAAACATGACGCCATGCCCCCCCCCCCACAGCACACAAACACACGCACTGTGGAAGCGAGCCTATTCTAAAGTTCATAACCTCAGCTCCGGGGTGAGAAGAAAGCTGTGAAAAGATCCCTTCCTAGTTTGTGTGCAAGAGGAATGCTCTTATCCTGCCAGGGAATCGGGGGGGCTCATTAACTCGGCGCTCATCATGTCAAAACTGAGCCGGTCTTATCAGATCTCCACATGCAGACTGAAACCCAGCACAGCAGCAGCAGCAACACACTGTGTTTTGCCCCAAACCTTCAACACAGCGGCGATAGTCAGAGTGGCTGAAAAATTCCTTTAAATTGAAGTGTCTGCCCCCCACCCCCCCACCACCACCACCCCTCCAGTACCTCCTCATGGAGCCCACTTTGGAATGAATGTGTCCTCTGTGTGCAGGCAGCAGGGGAGAGAGAGAGACGGAGGGCTGCCTATGGGTTTGTGTGTGTTTATACGATCCATGAATAGAGCCAAGCCAGGTACTGTTCATGACAGCCTTGCGAGGGGTTGTAGCTCCCTCTTTAGAAATGCCCTTTTTTCTTTTTTCTTTTTTTTTACAAGGGGGTTTTCTGAATGTGTGAAAAGCACGGCAGAGGCCAAAAATGGCGGCGACAAGCGAGGCGCACCGATTTTTATTTTATTTTTATGGTTGGCTTTTATTTCCCCACATGAAGCTGTCCACACCAAAACGCGCCATGATCCATGTTTATCTGGAGGGCTGTCAGATATATCTGCAGGATCTGGGCACCGAGCTCAAATATTTACCCAGATCTTTGTTTGTTTTCAGTTGACAGTAGTCACTCTGTTTCTGCATTTTCCACTCACTTTGCTTTCCCCCTCCACGGGTCTGGTTTCTATTTCTAGCCGATGCAGCAACTCGGATCAAGAAGAAAGTAGAGCCACTTATGGAGCTGATGTTCACAATGATAATGCAGCATCTCTCCTCCTATCAGCATTCCATAGGCTTTCACCCTCTCCTCCCTGCCTTGTGATGAGTTTTTTTTTTTCAAATCCTTCTTTCCCTCATCAAGGCAATCTCTCCCCCCCCCCCCCAAGTATTAATGGGAAAAAATGACTGGGCTTTATTATTGCAGAGGAGCCGAGAGACACGTGAAATGTTTAAGTAACATCCTCCTAGCACATTTGTCTCTCCTCATATCAGAAGATCTCAGCTCTCATTGGCTGGCACGTTCATAAATTGGATGCCTGCCTGTGCTAAAAAAAAACATGATATTGGCCCTGGTGATGATTTAGAGGTGTGTAATGAAATTTCTGGATATTGTCTCCTGGGGTTTCCATAACCCTCTGTAAAACAAGATGCCGTAACTAAGCAGCCGCAGTAGCAAACCACCACAGAACAGTGTGTGGTAGTGTGCTAGTGGAATGGATCTGTTGATCAGTCACCAATCAGAGAGTTCATTGACCTAAAAGTATACAATATAATATATTAATACATATAAAATAGTTGTTGGTATTCAGAAACTCTGTATTTTACTAAGTAGTGGTTCCTCTGCCTTTATTAGAAAGTCTATGAAGCTAATCTGTCTTTTTGTCTTGGGATGTTTTGTCAGCGTACACATGCCACTGTTTTATTTTAAAATCCTCACGCTTGGCTCTTTTTAACCCCACTGTGTGCCCGCAGGCTGCACACTGTTCCTGATTCCCCAGATACTCATGAAATAATGGCGCCTAAATAAACCAAAGAATAATATATTGTGTGGAGCTGATTTGTCTGTTTTTTAATATCAGGCAAACACAACGGTTTACTATCCTGTGGTGGACAACGAACATTCATCAGAGTGAAATTATACCGTTGGAGTTTCTAAACACATTTGAAAGGATTAACAATACATGGTTCAGCATGGGAATCATTGGTATATGCATCGTGCACAGCTGTTGTTGCAGTAAACTGGTGTATCTTCATAGGGTTTTATCATACTAAGACAATACAAAGGAAGAGTGTTATTTACAAATGTTTTGTAACAGCTTTTTTCACCAATAGGAACTGTTGTACTGCACATCAAATGATTCTGGTATTTGTATAGTTCACTATAGTGCTTCAGAGGCTGGCATGCTGTATCTTATGTCTCGCTTTTTTTTAGCTGCTAATGTGTTCTAAGTCTTTGTTAAAGCCATGTAAGATAAGAAGAAATATAAGTGTTGTTTGTATTTCTGAAGTGTAGTGTGTGTAGGTGATGGACAACAATTCAATATTACCCACTATCTAATTTAAGTCATACCATGATTTTGTTTTTTACACATTAAAGAGGACCTATTATGCTACTTTTCTGGTCTTAATTTCTTGTTTTACACTGCTATAGAGCAACCTGACACGAATCACATCACAAAAAACTATGTAGATTTTCGGGAAGCTCTTTCTCTTATTTTGGCGATCCAGCACATCCTGTCAACACTTGAGTGTGTGTGCTTCGGCTCCCTCCGCCTGTGCTTCGGCCATCTCCGCTCCCCTCCCCCCCTCCTGCAAACCCCACTCCGTTGTGATTGGTTACCTTCCTTCCGGAACACTTTCAGTGGCGGGAAGCGCGAGCATGGACCTATAAGGGCGCGAGGCAGACGCGAACAGGGAAGTGACAGCATTACCATACATGGAAACATCCGCGTGGAGACGTCACAAAGTTTTATGTGACGTCACAAATTATGAAAGGGTAGACCGCTTTGAACACGTGACTTCTCGACTGGCTAGAATAGTGTTTAGTGCTCTGCACAGACACCCCAGACGGTCAGCAGGGAATATGTCGAAATGCATGTAAGTCATTATTTGATAATTCAGTATGGTTAAGCATGACTATGAATCATCATAACAACGTTTATAGGTCATAAAAGTCAAAAAGCATCATAGGTCCTCTTTAAGTTTTTTTTTTGATGTTCCCCTGTGTTGAAAATATGCACATATAGCTCAGTAGAGAATGCAGCAATGAAAGAAAATAGAATCTTTCTAGGTCAAAAATTGTCTCAGGTTGTGATGTCACCACTCTCCCCTAGAGACCTTTGCTGTATATGATGGGCTCTTTTCAAGGCATGGCCCAAGCTAGCTGTACTGTTTGAGTCTAGCGTGACAACAAGACAAAGCCGTGCTCAGTATACGTCTGATGAATGGACTTGAATAATAAGATCTGGTTCTTTTGGGCGCGTTTGTGCACACACATCTGAGAGTTTGACCGGTAAGCGCACAAGTTGTGAGACTGGGGGGAGGATTTCTCAGGGTCTTCCACACCGCGGCTCTTGTTTCTGGTCATTTCTCAGACCATGTTTATTCAGGTTTAGGTGAAAAACCTTTTGAACTTGAGAGTCCTCTTCTTCCCCCCCTGACTGACGGTATTTTTCAGTCTGCACTCCCACACCGTTATATATAGGGATCTTCTCCCAAGGGAGGATCTTTTTGCACTCTCTGAGGTTTCAATCATGGCTACCTAATCTCTCAGATTCGGGCCCCTTTTTAAGTTTTCGGCTGATGCACCCTTGTCTCCTCTGTTGTTCACTGTCCTTTCTTTGGCCCGTGATCCCCAAATTGGTCTACCAAAAAAGTTGTTTTGGAGCACAGAAGAAATGCAACAGAAAGAAGCAAGGTTGCATGCATTGCCATTTTCTTTTCTAACTCTAATTGACCTTACTGTATTGTTTTTATGACTCAAATAAAAAGGCGGAGCGACAGGAAAAAAGAGCTTCCTTTTTACTTTGGTGGAGATAATGACAGGAAGATGGATATGATAGGTCGTAAAAACTTGTGTCGGGCTATGTGACGGCTACTATTTAACATTAAATGCTTGCTGACGTGTGTGTGTGTGTGTGTGTGTGTGTGTGTGTGTGTGTGTGGGAACTAGCGCAACTGCTTATTTTTGCAGGGCCAATGAATCTCCCCGTTGATCTTAGGTCGGACCTCGGTTCATAATGACCCCATGCTCTCTGTGGGACCCGTTGGCTCATCAATAAAGCCAAATAAACAAAGAACAGCGAAGACCAAGCTACTCGCTTCAAATGATGATTATTGCACCTAATGACCCATGAACCCTCTGGCTGCAGTGTGTGTGTGTGTGTGTGTGTGTGTGTGTGTGTGTGTGTGTGTGTGTGTGTGTGTGTATTTCTGAGTCAAAAAGTGCATGTGTGCTGCTGGCTCATGTGTTAGTGGTTTTGCTGGCCCTGCTGCTAGAGCCTGTGGTTGTGATTGTAGTCTGGCCTGGTAGATCTCTGTCTCTTTTTTTTCTCCTTATTTCCTGTCTCAGTTTGGTCTCTTGCCCCCGGTGCCTGCCAGTCTTTGTCTGGAAGGATCTCTGTTGTTTATTGACTTGGTGCCTGCCTGCACAGCTCTGTCTCCTGTCTGGGCTGGAGCAGAGCACCCCAACCCACCACCACCGTCCACCACTGATGCTGCTGCTTCGTTGTGTTACATTCAACAATGCTTTTCTTTTTTCTTTTTTCTTCATAGTGTTTCCAATTACTTGCTGACATGCTTCAGTGGAATAATAATATGCTGGAATAGTTTTAGTAATCCGCCTGAAATTCACTTCCGAGTATCACAAAACGCAAACAACCCAAAACATTGTTTTAATGTATTATGACAGCTAACCACTTTAACACCATAGGTTGAGTCGAGCCGCAATGATTAGTCATTAAGTCAATTGGCATAACATTTATTAAAAATAAACTATTTTTTGACATCTAATCCACTAAAAATACATTTGTTTAATTGAGGAATGAATCAGCAGAATGATCAACAATGAGAATAGTAGCAAATTGCCGCCTGGTGTTGAGTTTAGTTGTAACTAACATGTTTTCAAAAGTTTAGGCTGAAAATCTTTTTCCGTCCAACATTTGGATTTATCAAGCATAGATGAATTGATTGGGGGAAAAAATAGCGACCCAATCTGACTGGAACCCAAGGTTTGAAAATAACCTGACGATAATAACACCCTAGTGCTGTTGATTTTTAGCAGATCATAATGGAGTTCAAACGAAGCCAATTAACGAGCATCAGTGTCAAAAAAGAGTAGCAAAGCATTTTCCCCAGGCTGTTCACCGTATTGTTTTAGCTTCAAAGAAAGAAAAACATGTTTTCTCCGGCGATGATTATGATGCTCCACATTCAATGTTCTCTACCACATTGATTCAAATATCCCCAACATCGGTAAATTCAGGCCCGCTTGTTGATTTAGTATATTCCCTGATATGGCCTGAAGCCACATTCAGACCCCCATTAGCCAAGAAAACATAGTACCCCTCCCCATTCATTTCAATTAGACCCACAGGGGGGTGCCGGCCCAGGGTTGTTTGGCAGCAGAGTTGAACCTGCCTTAACTTTTGCCAAACTACAATATGTTTGCTGGCAAAGCACAACTGAAGCCAATCAATAACTGCAAGGGCACATTCCTAGTGAATTATGCTGCAACATTTATGCTGTATTTCTGTTGTTTACACCGCTATGCAACACAAGTTCAAATAACTGCTGCCTGGATAGCTTCCCAGAGTTATACAATCCTATCTCATAATATTAGAATATAAACCTATGACTCATCTGATACTGACTGGAAGTATTTCATTGTCTCACAGGTGATCCTAAACAACACGTCCCCACCAACGCAGCTCCTTGTGTTTTCTTTAACAGTGTTGAAGGGCTTACTGCATAACTTATTTTTCACTGGACAAGATTCTGTTGTCTCACGGTACATATTGTCATGTCTCTCCCAGTCCCAACCCTGTTTGGGTCTTAGTTACTAGGAAGGAACCAGTTGAACCTGTACTGGTTTAAGCGCTAATGTTATTGAAAAATAAAGTATGGCATTCTTCCTTTGTTTAACTGCAGTGATCCTATGTTTTGTGACTTTATTATCAGATGTCTTTGCTGAGATAGTCTTTAACTGAAACCCTGTCCAAACTGCTGTGATAACCTATGGTTTCTTGTTCACTTTTTAACTGGCAAACACAGATGTTTTTACCGGTTTGACACTCTTATATCACCCTTTCCGACAGTTGTAAATCCCTACAACAACTTTCCCCTGTTCAGGGGCAGGTGTGAGGCCCTGGCGTTGGGAAGCTCGCCTTCAGAGTGAAACAAAATCCCTGGTTTTGTTCCCACGTCGGTGCCAAAGCATGCGCAGCGGCGCCGCATTCAAATGCATCTGATAGAAACGTGCAGGAATGCCTCATTTGGCTTGAGCCCGTTTGAAAGGGGGAGGAGGACGGAAGAAAGGAGGACAGGAGAGGAGAAAAGGCGTCTGGCATGCCGTTGCATAATCACGGCAGCCATTAACTCTTTGTGTCCCGAGGCCGAATTAACTCATCATAGAAATGGGGCCACAGGCAGTGACATCAGGCAGCTCTCAATCAGCCCCTCAGCTCCTCCCCGCCACACCAGTAGATTTAAACAAGCTGAAAAGGCCACGGGTGTTTAAATGGAAGGGCCCTGAACTGTGTTTGATCTTCTGATGAATGGGGGTCAACTGGCTACAACTGACCCTGCATAGGGGCCAGTTGTTGTTTGGAGAGAACATGTTTATCTTGGTAGTCCTCATGTCCTCGTATCTGTGCTGATTGACTGTATTATCCAGTTTACTAGTTCTCTCTGAGTTCAGTGCCCCCTTTGGCCCCTTTATGGTTCCATTATGATGTTTTGTCTGTCTGCCATCGGTTGTAGACAAGCTCAAAGGCCACAGCCTGTACAGTGTTAACGTCCCCCGGGTCCTGGTACCTGACTAATACCTAATTTCCACTAGGCAGCACAGTTTGGTTCGGTACGGCACAGTTCGGCAGGGAACGGTAACCCTAGATCTGGCTTGCATTTCCACTGCTGACATTACCCTTTGGTTGCGAACCAAGTGCCATTCTACTACTGGTGTTCTCCCAGGCTTTGGAGGCGCACAGAGCTAAATGTTGTAAGTTGTTCTCACAAAGAAGAATATCCCACCACAATAGTATTTTTAATGGATTTCTTTGAACTTGTCGCTGAAGGGGTATGTGGGGGGAGTGAAGAAAGCCATGCTTGAGTCATTTTGGCAGACGTCTCAATTGGATATTTCTTTGTGTTTAGCAAGTAAGTAGTCCAAAGAAAAACGTGACTTCATGGGACTCTGACAAAGTAGCATGGATGGATGCTGCCTCCTGCATACTGTGGCTCTGGATCAGACAGTATTGAGTGCGTCTGTGCAAGCTGAAAGTATTTAGCCCAAAACGAGTTTGACATTTTTCCTTTTTACATCCTCCTCCTTTCTAGACATGGCTGCCTAGGTTTAGAAAGCTTTGTTTTCTTTAATCCGTTCTGAGCTTCACTTTCTTAAACGTTAAAGTCCACTCTTAGGTGGTCTGTATACTTATACATTTTTTTATTGATTGATCAACAGTAGAATAAATTTCTCTGGCAGTGCGTCTCGACAATCTACGTGGCCATGCTAACCCTTTCAAATTCTTTGCGCTCACCACTGCCGTGCCATCTGTAGTTTGTCTGAATTATCGCGTTTAACTGTGTGGCCGTGTGGGAAAGCCTCTTACTTCCATCAGGTCTTGCCTCCGTTTACATCTTGAACCTCGGCCCAGCGTTCTGGCTTAACTCAGTATCTTTTCTTGTGGTTTGAGTTAGCCGGCTAACATTCCACCTCCTTATTTTGGTTTCCCTTTTGTTCATTACTTCTCGTAATTTAAAAAAAAATACCGTCTCATCACAGCAGTCGTTTTCTGAGCTTTGGTCATCTGTCATTTCTGTGACCCTTTTATTTTTGTGCTATGCTAGCATGCAATATAAACACATTGTAGGTAGCAGTGAGAGGATTGTACGAAATGGCATGGTATTTAATAGTTAAATTATAATAATTACTACGTGGTTCAGCCCTCTACACGTTAAACCAGTAGATGTGTTGTTCAGTGTGTGTAGCTCTGTCTGTTTTTGTTACCAGTGGGTTTTTTTACCCTGTAATGATCTCTAATGAGATCAGTGAAGGCGGTCGTTCAATAGATTTATTTATTGGCTACAAAATCACCCAAACCACTGCTGACCCGAGGTCTGTTACCTGACCATGTTAGACAATTATAGGTCTCCCGCATCCTGCAGCCAGTAACATCCAGACCAGCATTAGCACATTATTGCTGGCATTGTTCTGTATTAGTAGACAGTAATTACCACACAGCAGAGAGGGAAGCTCATTATACGGGCCAGCATCGTTATTTTTCTGCCGTTTGAATTATGTTAAACAACCGCAGCAGCATCCCCAGATTCACCTTGTTCCTCCTCTCTGCTTGCTGCTTTACTCGCACTGTATTTCACCTTCCTCTGCGCCATTTCACTTTGTTCGTTCCAGTTTCTCAAACTATGCCAACCACTACTGAATGGATTTAAACCCCCTGTCCTCCTTTTTTCGGCTGTCCCCTATCTGAACCCCTTTCCGAGTCTTAATCAGTTCTGACAGAGGGATGGCACAGCATACGCAGACCTACGGGCGGAGGAGGTTTGGGAAAAGTGCACCTCCTTTTCTTGTCTGGGTGTTGTCTGGAAAGCCATTCTCCTGTTGGGAAAGGGGGCTCAAATTAAACCCACAGTGGTGTTAAATCCTGCAATAGCTTTTTTTTTAATTGTAGAGCAAATTGTCATTCTCTCTTAAGAATGTTCTCACAAATGATTTGTTATTATTATATTGTCTTATAGCCAGGTGTTATGTCAGGGGAAAAATCTGTCTGTTGCTTTGTTTGGTGCGATGTGAGGGTTACAGGTCAATCCAGTAACATCTGCTATGAGTAGGTGTTTCCTGTTTGTCTTCCATTATTCCCTCCATCCGTCCACAATACCGTAGGCTTTATTGGAGAGGCTGAGGAGACGAGTGTGGGGCTGCTCTCTCTCTGTGTTTTAATAATTAATACTGATTTCTTCTTTCAAAACTACTTTGAGGTCAGTAAATATGCTTATTCTGGGTTTTCCACTGAGCATTTGAGTGCTGTCTGCAACCCGTTTTAATAGGATTTACCACTCTGCCAAGAATAAGAGTCTTAAAGTTGGGAACTTGATCATATTTTTATACAAGTTTTTACATAAAAGTCATCCAGTAAAAAGAATCTGAAATTCGGATTGGAAACGGCGATTGGCAAACACTACATTTGGATACAAACTTTCTATAAATAAATCCCTGATGTGCCACTTTTTGACATTTATAACTCTTGCATACATGGCTGCTGGCTTTGTATATGAAAGCGACCTGTAATTGTTGCATCACTGAAGACATCTATTGCTAACCAATACCCTGTGGAAACCCTACAGTTCCCATACATGCATGTGACATTCATAAACTGTAAATGTGCACTGATTATTAGGGTAAATGATACCTGGTAACAATATGGGTGAAATGAGAAGTTAATTCCAGTCATTGTTATTAGTAACGGCTATTACCAGCCTCGGTCAACATCATCAGTATTTACCCTAAAAAACCCCATTCTGGTTGATCCCCAAAGAGGAATAACACACCAAATAATACAAACATAACCCAAACCACTACAATAGGCTGCTCTGTGCAGGTGCAGCCAGCTAACACAGGCTGGGTGTTTGGGGAGCAGCACACGGACGGTGTTTCCTGTCCTTATCTTGCAGAGGTGACGATGGATAGAAATGCCCATGTTGTGTCTGACAATTGACAGTGACCCTCCCTCCCTGCATTGTGCTTTGTGCCAGAGAGCAGAGGAAGTAGGCTTCATTCATGTTGGGGCGGTTTCCTCCCGGCACCACGTCAGAGCGGAAGAGGATCTCCGCTGCGTACTCCCCTGGTCCACACCACAGCTTTCACCGCTGCTTTGTGTCCTCTTCCAGGTTAGACAGGGCCATGGTCTTGTCTTTCCTCACTGCCAACCATGTGGCTGGGGGTCTTCAGTGTGTGTGTGTGTGTGTGTGTGTGTGTGTGTGTGTGTGTGTGTGGTCAGGATGAAGGGGGGCAAAGGCCACAGTCTCCCTGAGGGTCTGCACAACAGCCGTGGCAGGAGAGGGGCTGGTGGCTGTTTACTTCCTGTGGTGCAGATGGGGCCACCCTCGCAGCTCGCACTGCCTCTGGAATTTTTGCAAATATGTAAACTCAGACTTGACGCCAAGCAGGAAAAGTTATTTGGTGTATGTGCTAGTGTGGTTTACACGTGTGTCTGTGTGTGGCCTAGGCACCTGTGGGTACAAATCTGTCATCCTAAATTCATTATTCTTTCTCCGTCTCATTTTTATCTACGATTGGGTGATGCTTCATCATCGGATAACATTTTTAGTTCATTGCAAAGTATGTGTCTATACGTCTTTGCAGCTAACAACTTGCAGAAAGCTTCAGTCAGCAGGGTATGCAATTCATTTAGTTTTATCGGAATAGTTCATAACAAAAATGTGGTCTTATTGTACAGAAACAGATACAGATTGAAATTAGACTGTGACATGATCAGCTTACTGAGTATTTGGCTTTCAAAAACCAGTTGCATTTTGGATCCAGTTCCAGAGTATAAATCTCAGTCACTAAGGACAAACTCACACTAGGCCATCTGAACCGTGCCCAAGTACGATTGCCCCCTAAAGTCAAGTTGGCACTCAGACTGGTCAAACAAACTTGACTTAAGGGGGCCATCGTACTTGGGCACGGTACAGATGGCCTAGTGTGAATGCGTCCCTAAGGCAAATTCATCCCTTATTGGACATTTTATCATATCATACTTACTGCTTCTTTTCTAGCCTACCATATTGACCTTACCCCATGGGTTTAAAAAAATAACCTGATACCTAAATAATGTCAAGTGCCAATGATGTCTGTTGTGTAGGTGCTGACAAATCATCCACTTTGCCATCACACCATTATGTCAAACAATATCCACTGTCCATAGCACCCTTTCTGCATCCTGTGCTTTCTCTGCCTTCTGGTAAACTACTCATTCAGAGGCACATTATTATGTTCAGAGATATTACCGTGTTCTTCTGCCCGCTGCGTTTTTTTGCCCCATGACTTCACCGGGTCTCTTTCATCTCTGGATGATTTCCAGGCGTGTTACTCTGCTTTTGTGTGTGCGCTTGCGTGTGTGTGTGTCTGTGTTTGCCTTCCCGTCCTGTCATTTTGAAAGGGAGCAAAGAAAAGGTTGCAATGAAAGCTACACCCCTGCCTTCCCTACCACCTCACCGACCTGTCTCTTTTTAAACGAGGTTGGATGACACTCGAGCCCCGGGTGAACCTCTTCTTCTCTGTCTTCAGCTTCCTCCCTCCTTCTCCCTTTTCTATTCTTCCCTCACACACATTCACGTCAACATTGGTGTGCTTTAAAGGGCCAGCAAACTACCCTCTTACTCTGGAACAGCCAGAGCCTCACACTCTGATCTAGAAAGGGTAGAGGAACCTTTCTTTCTGCTTTCAAAAATATGTCATGTTCAAAATGTGTGTTTGAATGTTTTAAGAGCGACAACGAAATACTCCTTTCTGTATTCCTCACACGTACAAGTCCAGCGGGGGAAAAATATTTCCCTATTGTGTGTTTCTTTTGATATGAATCTCAAAGAAATACCACAAGCCCATTCAAAATGTTCATGTGTTTTTAAGTATTATTAAAGCTATAGTGCGTAACTTAGGTGCCAGTGTCAGGGGGACGACATCAGTTTGTAAACGCTGCCATACTGAGAAATGTCTGATAGGGAAGGCTTAATCAACTCTGTCAACTAATTTGGCAATGACTTGAATGTAACCGAAATTCATAATGAAACGGTTACACACTCTAGCTTTAATGTAGATTTTAAAGCTGCTATACACTTAAATTTGATCCTCTTACATTTAAAAGCCTGAGAACACCACTGCAACTCAATGAAAACAGCAGTTATCCTTACATCAGGGCCATATTTTTCTACAGATTTTCAGCCAGCCTGGACAGACCTTGACAACACCTCACAGAAAGAAGAGGCCAGCCAGTCATGAATTAAACAAGCCCCGCTATTCAAAGACACCCGCACAAATGTTTCTCATCTCTTATAAGGAGACAGAGTTGGATGTCCTGCAGCTTTTTCCTCCACCTCCTCCCTCTTTGTTTGATCTCTTCTTCTTGGCACAGTAACTCTTCCCCTAAAAAAAAACTCTGTGGCTGTTCAAAAGGCATTAAACATGAGCATGTTCCCCCCCACTGCAAGGAAATGGTGAGATACGTTCACAGAATATGCTCAAGTCTATTTAAGCCACGCAACCGGCCCCAGCCTCCCAGAGCTGTTGCTCCCCCTGCACGCTGTTTCCCTCAGTCAACACTCAAGTCATTAACCCTGTCCTTTTCTTTCTAGAAAATGCTTGATTTACTTTGGAAATTTGTCTATATTACGCACATGTTTATGGAAGGAAGGAAAAGTGCACTTGGGCCTTTGTATTTATGCTTGGTGAGACCACATCTGGCTGACTCAAAAATACCATAAAATGCCCAAGACGGCATCGTCATAAAGCCTAGGATTCATGTCTTATGTTAATTTGGTTCCTTTTTTAGATGCAAGTTCCCAAATATTGAGGAGCAGATTAAAAACACAAACATTTACTTTTCACGTGTAAGGAGTTTGACTAAGGAGTGTACATTTTTTTTATATTCCCCAAATTGACTTGACTTGAGCTGCCTCCTCCATTTTCCTGTCACAGCTGGAAATCAGGGGGAGCGAAGGTTCGGCTGCGGACTGTATCAAGGCAACTTTTTTTATTGGCGACGTGCAGTTGGGTGGGTTTTAGGCCATAAAAATCGGACAGTGGTTTACCGTGCTTCTAAAAGCGACATAATGAAGACTTTCGTTTCAGGCAGGAGGAGTGTGCGTAATTTGGGCAGCTGGAGGACATCAGACCAAGCGGGAGAGACGGAGGTTAAAGGTTCAAAGGGATGCTGAGGTCACCCCCCTACCCCCTAAAAAAAATCCTGCTCGGGTTTCAGCGCAAATGGACTCTAACTAGCATTAACCTGATTCAAAGTGAGGAAGACACTCCGGTTTTAAACCACTACAGATGGATGTGTGGGCGCCTGTCGGCCTTAAAAGTGTTATGAATGGCTTAAGGTCAGGGCAACACCAAGGATCTATTTGCTCCAGAAACACAATTTTTCCCCAAAGATGACCACCAATGATTACATTTTGTTTAATTGGTACTTAAAAAGACGTTTGACAGATTTTTCTACAAAGGGAATACAATGCAACAATTCATTCCAGCTGTGAACTGATCAACAGAGGTTGAATTGACTTGCCTTGCTCAAGGGAAGCACTTATCGTTGGTACAGGATCGTCTTTGAGCAAAGAATTGAGCAGCTTGATCATCTCTCTAACGAAATGCACATGTAAATGACTGTGCGTGCTTGGGCCAGAGACATCTGCCAGTCACTCTGTAGTTCAGTACGGTTGAGTCCTACACAGGCTCTTTCTTTAGCGCTTGCACTCTCTCCAACTTGATCCTGTGACCCTGATCTGATTTCCTTTTCAGGTCAGATGATTGTGAGAAAGCCAGGGTCTGTCCTGCCGTGTTCCCTGCTTAGTTCATTAAATACCACTCAACGCTATGATGCTGCCGCCATTGATGCGGCATCTGATCCCAGGAAAAAGCATTCAGTCACACTGACAGTCACCATCAAATCATCATCATAGACTTAGCTTTGTGGTTACACAATCATAACTTCTTGTACTAATTTGTTTTTTTCAACTTTGTTTGCTTGTGTTATAATTTAAAAAAGATGAAACCAGTAAATATTTAAGTGGCTCAACTTAATACAATACCAATGGTCCTGTTACTTTAAAAAAATAAAACAGTTTCTAATAATCCCGGCACCTAAACCAGACCTACACCAAACGTCAATGTCCAAGCTCCTCGTGTGTATGAAGAACATGTATTGAGATTACATGAATTCAGATCCACATCAGGGATTAACCCAGTTCTTTCAGATTACTCGATAACATTTCAATGATAATTGTAATCTGACACTCACACATGTTGGTAATGGTTTGTTGACAGTTCAATCTTTTACAGTTTTTATGAGCCGAATATGATTGACGGCCCTCGTAGTGAGTCACACTCTCCAACATTGCCTTTTCTGTATTCATGCCTCCAGTGAAAACGCTGTGTGGAATCTTGTGGTGTGTCTGATGTCCCTCTGAGGTCTGCTCTTTATGAATGAGGGCTGCTTTAAGGTGGCTAGTTCTTGAGGTTGCCTTGAGCCGCACAGAGAGATGATTCCTCTAGAAGTGGTGGCTCAGCGAACAAGTGGTTCTTGTTAAATGTGAGCCGGAGAGAAAATAGCTCTAATTGAATGTGAAACCATATGCTTCTTATTTGGTGAAAATGCTTTTTTTGTCTTAGATCTTGTGAAATGTAGTGTTGCCAGACTACTCAGTGCATGCCATAAACAATGGCCCATTTTCAGCGTTTTTTTATGATGGAATATTACCGTTTGATGAAGACCAGTTCCCCAAAAAGCTTTAAGCTATTTAAGCTCTCATTGAATTTTCCAGTTTGTAAATGAAACCTCTGTGTATTTTTTTCTTCTATTTGAGGCTCAGTTCCTTTTGACTCAGTTCATTGTGAGTATTTCCACACAGACCGACTGTAGTGCTGTAGAATTGATGAATGAGTGAATCTGGGGGAAATTTCAGCGTTACAAAATCTCATGTGATTTAAATTCTTCAGCACATGGTCTTATCAGACTTCGCTTCAAGCAGTTTAACACGTTTATCATCCTTTGAGACACATCAAAAGAATCTTTGACGGTTTGCCATGCCATCTTAGCTCCGGTACATTTGCTCGCAATGCCATTTCTCTTTAACTTGGTTAACACACATAGCAAGCAATGAGCAGGTGGCTGCATGAATGTGAAATATAGTTTAACTGAAGGTATTTGAGGAGACGGAGCTCCAAGTGTACTGTTTCTTTTGGCCGCGTTCCAACAGAACTATCCAAATGAAAAAAAACGGCTCGCTCTGCAAAATAAACAAAAAAACGACTTATACCTTTTTCGTCCAGCCTGTAGATTTTTTCCCCCCTTTACATTTAATGTTTGCTTTAGCTTGTAAGTTGCTGGTTGAGTGAAGTTCCTTGATTTTTCAAGAGGTTTGCACTTTATATGCGACAGTGAAGAACTTTGTTGTGGTAAAATAATATATTAGCTACTACAGACAGCACAGTATAAGCTTGCCTAGCTCTGTTATTTTTCATCATTTAAGGTCAAAGTGTCAGACTTGGCAGAAAGGTATTTCCATGGATCCACAAGCAGGGCAGTTGAAGCTGGGTGTGCCTTCAGCCTTTCAAGAGTGAAGTTCAGTTGTGCTGGGATCAGTGGCTCTTTGTTACTGCATGGTACAGAAACTGGTAGTCTGTAGTTGTAAGCCTGACCCTGGGTGTCAGACATGTCAGACATAGTTTTATGATCAAAGGTCAAGACGTGTTTTTAACCTCAGGTCCTGAAACACTGCGACTTCTATATAACATGACCCCTGACCTTTTTAAACAAGGCAAATCTGCTCCTTTACAGGCTCATTATCTGATTATCCTCACCATGTTATTTCACACAGGAAATGCCATCTTAACCAGCTGCAGCCAAGTGGGGTATTTTACAAGGTTTTTAACCTCAACAAATCATCACATTTCTCTGTAAACTAACCTCAGCCGCTCTGTTTATTCAGACAAAAGCTGGACTGTTGCAGTGTTGATAATAACTCTTGAGGATGTACATTCTTGTGTTCTCTGTGCTTTGAGGCAAAGTATCAGCAGAGAAATACAGTCGAGCTTAACTTGGGTAAACTCAACACTGTTCTGACGCAATGGCTATCAGTTGCTCCTCGACCCTTCTCTTTCTGTTTGTGTGAAACTCAAACAAAGTCCATATCACCTTGCATACCTTGGCAATACTGTAATAGATTTTTTTTCCTCTTTTTTCCTGTCCACACTGTACACAGAATGCACAATTCTCATGGCAAAGCAGATAGAGTAGAGGTCATTTAGGCGGCATCTACTCAATCAAACGGCAGAGCTTAGAAAAGCTGGATCTCTGACAACTTGATTCCGTTATTCTCTCCCTGTATGAAGGCAGCTTAGCCGGGTGGCTTTTTCAGCACAGAGGTGTGAGACGGAGCGGGCAGAAAAACAGGTTCTCAATGATAAATGGCAGGGCCCGGCTCGGAGCAGTGTCTCCTTTCTGACAGAGCAACCAGCTTTGTCTTGAAATATGAGCAGTGCCAGCGTCTCAGGGGCTCTGACTTTCAACAGGGCAGAAAGGAGAGAGGCGAAGGGAAGCAAGCTTTATGTTACAGGGGATGCCTCAGGGTTAACACAGAGGGATGAAAAGATTTAAGAAGCTGCTGTTGTCTGTTAAAGGGGATTACGGTTTAATTAGTGCTATGGTCAAGGATATTTCCAATATGTCATTTCGGCATAGAGAGCTCTCCACCAATGTCTAGTGCTCAACGATTTGATAATATCAAGCGTTAATGAGTGACACTCCCCCCTCATAATCATGTAAAGAATATATTTTAGAACCATCCCGATCCCTCCAATCTCTGACTTTAATTACATTTTCAGAAAACCACCTATTGTTTCTTTGTCTGGAGCGAGGGCCAGTGATTCCCAGCAACCAACTGCACTCGTAGCTTTAATGTGGGTAAAAGTGAATGTAGAGTTGATATATTTATGTACAGCTTGTATTTAAAGCTGCTTTAAATTGTCACTGTCGCAGATTAATCGGCTCTTGAGCTGGTAATTTGCAGTTTCTAGTTTAATTTATGACTCATTTTGTTTCCTTTGTTGTTTTTAAAACACTGCTGCCTTTCTGTGTCGTAAAAAAGTCCCCTTTTTTAGAAAATACATTTAGATTAATTGAAAGACATGGCACAGATGAAAGAGCAAAAGACCTTTCTTCTTTCAGCCAGTTACTATATGTCATTAGAAACTGGAAATTCCAGGAGCACATGAGCCTCATATTTCACATTGGAAATGTAGTAGAAATCCATTAGTACTGGCAGCTGAGATATTTTGAAGTTTATAATAAGACCCATCTGCTGTGGTTCTCTTTGTATTCTTGTTTAAATGGAATTATTCTGTGAAGGAAACTGTGACTTTCCGTGTCCCTCTTATAGGCTAAACTCTTCTTGAACCTTGTTCCTGGTCTACTCTGATGGGGTTGTCTGTGTGTTGTTGGTGGAGGTTGGTTATGCCAGGTGGTAAAGTGAGGATTTGACCACAGCAGGGGCCTGGGTGTCTAGCGTCACTTTTCATGGGTCACAGAATTCACCTTAGCCCATCCCTCTGGCACACTGGTAATATCCCTGCTGTGCCCACAGCTGCACTCTTAACTAACCAGTCCTCCTTCCAAATTGAAAAACAAAACAAAAAACACTTGCATATACACGTAGTCCGGTTAAATGGAGTGCTCAGGATCGTGTTTCTTTGGAAGAAAGCCTGCAGGAGTAGTGTGTAATGTCAGGTGATGGATGCAGTCCATCTAATCTGCTCCCTGTCTGTCATTGATGGATGTGGATGAGTGTGAAGGCTCATTACAATCGCTCTCAGTGTCAGAGTACATGGACTGCTCTGCCTTTTAGTGATCCCACTCAGCACATACATGCATAGAATGGCTCTTGTTTGATCTCACCATGACCCTGCATGTGTAAACGCACAACGGAAAAAGTGTTGACAAGCCATTCTTTGGAGATGAATGTCAGTTTGCCAAAGGCAAGTGTGACTCAAGATTCTATGAGCTTCCTTCTAAATGCCCTTTACCAAAAAAAACAAGACTTTTTTTTTGTCTAGTTACCAGTACTCTAAATGTTTACCCCCTGCATTTCAGCTAAACACAGACAGATTGAAACACTTAACCTGTGGCTGATACAGCTGGGAGATCTGCTGGCATTCCTGACGGTGGGAATGAGGTTTCCTGGGCTTGTTAATATTAGCCGTGAGGTCAGAAGAATACACAGCCTGAGCTCTCGGCCGTAGAAGGCTTTGATCAGCCAATGAGACCAACAGGGAGTCAGCAAGAGTCCCCCAGCTCTGCAGTGGACCTTGACTCACCTGGGGCTTTTAGTGGACATATCTCATGGGACAGCAACAGACTGGGATCCTTCACGAGTAAAGATAATAGTGGCTGGGCGATCATCTTTTGGTTTTTGGTTTGCATGCTAACAATTGCTAATTACCTCCAAAAACAGCTGCGGCTGATGGGAGTGTCATAAGTAAGTAGTCAGCTATTGGGCCTCAAACCAGTTTTAGAAAAATGTCTGTGCCAAGTGCCAACTATAATTGGAAAATGTGTGTGATTCACGTCTTTACAAATCCTTATTAAATTTGTTGATGTATTAGTTTGTACGACCAACATTGAGCCCAGATACTAATGTGGTTAAATGGTATAGCATTAAAATTGGATGCTACCGGGGGCGCCTTTAGCTCAGTTGGTAAGGCGTCCCCCTCCCGGGCCGGGCCCAGCAGCAGACCCGGGTTCGATTCCCACCCGCGGTCGTTCTCTGCATTTCACTCCCCTCTCTGCCCCATTTCACCTCTGTCTCTCTGCACTATCAAATAAAGCATAAAAAAATGCCCAAAAATATCTTTAAAAAAAAAAAATGGATGCTACCTATAATAGTTGAAATAAATTAGTAGTAATACACTCTCTTCATTGTTTGCATAACAGCACATCCTTCTGCAAGAGGTTGTGCTGCACTCAATGTTCTCATGCTGATTATCACTAATCAGTACTGGTTATGAATACATGTGATCTGATTATGTAATCTCAAGTACTATCTTAATTTATTCGAATGATTTGATGTCTGTAGTCGGGACCATGACCGCTGTTACTGGAATGCAGCTATTTAATTGAACCATTTCATTAGTGCTCGCCAATTCCTTTTCTCCGTGGCGTTTTGTCCACGCCATGTGTGTCGCCCATCCCACTCTGAGCGAGCTCTTACCCATACTAATGCAGAACAGGATTTTAGAGGGACCACTGTAGAGGGCTCATTCAATGGCTTTAAAGGGGGGTGGGTTTCGCAGGGCTGTCACTCTCTCATTGAGGAGCAAAGGAGCACGTCTCAACACATCTTACTCCAATACCAAGAGTGGCTGTGATGTACATACAAATGAGCCGATAATAGGTGGTTTAGTCGCTCAATTCATTCTTAGTTTAATCTGACAAACAGAACCTCTGTGTGCCCATGTATGTGGAAGTGTGTGTGCACGTTTGTACACATACATGCTTAAATTAAAAGCTACTACTAAAACCTTTTTCTCCAGATCTTATCTCTTTCCAGACCCTACACACATGATTGCGTTTTGAAGAGTCTGCTAAGCAGAAACTCAACTCAGCCCCCTCTCCAACCTCCTTACTCCCCCGTTCCCCCCCTCAGCCTAAATCCTGGGAAAAGCAAAACATTGTTCATTCTCGGTGTGCATGACCTGCAGGAGATGGTGTGTAAAACAGGAAGTAATTAGAGCAAATTATTCTGATTTAATCATCAAAAAAGAAAGAGTAAAAACATGTCTGGTGCCTCACCGCTGTAGTTGGTTAACCATCGTTCTCTCCATATAATTATTGTTCATAGTGGTATGTTGTTCACAGTGAGAGAAACAGGCAAAGGCACATGATGCCCTTGGTCTACAAGCACTCTGAGTCACCTGAATGTGCGTCAGAAATCTCTGATAGATTTACTGGTATCAGATGCCAAACATGTCCACATTCCACATCTTTGTTGGTATGTCTCCCTAAAAGCTTTCCGTTAAAACCCTATCTATCCTATGTTTTAATGTAATAGTAAGACCTACATCTTTTGCAGCAGGACAGAATATTACATTATCATAACTGCTATCTAATTGCTAGCCGGACATTTGTATCAATTAATCGGTAAAGTCTCTGATATTATCCAAAAATGTCCATGTCCAAATGGTCATACATTTTGGGCTGCAGACTCACATGGACACGGGCAGAGAACAGCTTTTCATTTTAGCGTTTTAGAATTTATTGTAATTAGCTATTATGGGTGCAAAATCTTAAAATATAATGACCCAATGCCACCAATTCTTAAGAAAAATTGTTAATTGTATAATCTACATGTGGACTTATTTTATAACCTACATGTGGACTTATTGGTAACAGATCTTGTATGTTACAGTAAGAATCTGGAAATCTTGATCAGCTCCAAAATTGCAAGGCTTTTGAGGTTTTAAGCCTGTTTGCCTGATAACAATCATCTATAATAAATTGGGCTATGGCATCCTTTTGCCCTTTTGTGAGTTCTATTCGAATAGATATGGCTTGGTAACTTTCAGTGGAATCATATCTTGATAAAATGTATATTTTTCTATTGTTTTACTCAATAGTGCTGTCCAAATGAACAATTAAGTATGTTCAAAAAAAACTAAAATAATCCTTTGTTTCAGACAATGGCCTGCCTTCCTTCCACTAACATTTACGTTGTAACGGCACCCAGGAGCCAATCTAGCTTGTCCTACACGCTCCACAGACGACTTGCACATGACAGGTGGAATCTGGTCTTCATGCCGCGGATCAGTCACACGAGTGTCGACCCCACGGCTTGTTCACGAGTACACAGGGGAAGTGAGCCCTAATTGCCAGGGGAAATGGGACGGCCCTACAGGGAGGTTTCTATTGTAGCCAAGGCAATTAACTTGGTTTCTTTCATGTGAGCGTCTCCTTTTGAAAAGAGACATTGTCCTTAGCCGCTCAGAGAGCACGGAGATGGGTCTGAGTTGTTAAGAGACTGCATTCCACTGCAGTGCCAACAGGAGGTGTGTGTGGTGGAGGGGTTGTTTTTAGGACGCCACAGAAGCGTTGTCCCTGATTGCCTGACCGTGTCGCATCCCTTACGCTTTCTCACTGAAAAAGACTTCCACTTCTTCAATGCTGTTAAGACCAATATGCATTGTGATCTCTGCTCTGCTAAGGTTAAATTTGAATCGTGTCTGTCTGTGCTATACGTGTTTACTGAGCAGTATTTTACTCTGAGAACTTCCTCATGGCTGTTAACACAGAGCCAGGAGCCTTCTTTACAGCCCAGTTGTTGCAGTGAGTTACTTGATCTTCTGCCTGATTCCCTTTTGCTCTTTTTGAAGCCAGAGGAACTGTTAAGGGCGACTGGATATATACCCTCAGGGACTTTGCTTATTCTTACGAACCCTTGACCACAATCTGCCCCAGCTCTTAACATGTTTGAAAGAGGTAGATGATGTGTGCCGAACTAGCATTGAGCCGATACTAGGGGGGAGTTGGAGTGGTCGACATGACACATCATGCCAGACACTCAAACCAGGTTAAGGGAACAATGGTAGACCTGAGGAGGCGGAGATGAGACGCTGGTCTGTGAAGTTCTGCAGCCAAGCATTTACGATAGTCCCGTGCATGTCTGCTTCCCAGTCGAGTGGAAAGGAGGCCATAAAGGGCCGAGGAGAGCCAAGCTGTGCTGGGCCAAGGCATGTGGAGGAAGAGGTGGGATCCAGGGAATGGTGGGGGCAGACACCCCACACTCCTGAACAGCACACTGTGAAACTGAAGCTGACAGCCGCAAATGAATTCAACATTTCAATGAATCATCTCTTTATTTGGTCGCAATAATCCACTGGATCACTTCTTTCCTTTTACTCCTTCTATTTCTATTTCTATCCTCCCCACCACCGCTTTCAAATTATTTAAACTCCAGGATTGCTGGAAATGAAAATTTTAGCTGTGTTGCATATTTGTACCTTCCTCATACTCATCTATATTTAATTAAAACATCAGAGATAATACACTTGAAGTTTGGGGACTGTGGAACTGCAGATCTTTAGGGAACATATGGCACTATATTTCTGTGACCCACTTTTTCATTAACCCATTGATGACGGCTGCTGCGCGATGCCACATTGCCTCTCCTGCCTGATGCTGCATCGTGCAGCATTGTTACTTTATCTAATTTTCATGGCATGCGCAGCATAGAATGCACTGTCATTGGTTCAAATACACATAAGGTGGGTTTTGTTGATTTTTTAAGACCACGTGATCACCCAAAAGTTGTGTGGTTTGGCGAAAATCACATCAATCAAAAAAATTAAAAATTAAAAATAAAACAAAATAATAAAAAAAAACAAGCCGGCTGTGTCAGCGATAGTGTATTACAGAACAGTTAGTGGCGTTTGGTGCGCAGAATGAAGGTCCACTATAGGCTACTGACGAAAATCACACTAAATATTTTATATTATTTATTCTTTTTTTTCTCCCCCATCTAATTTTGACGATTTTTAGAAAAATTTGTTGGTGTGTAAGCGCTAAGGGAGCATGTTTAAATAAAACCTGTGAACCTTAACTTTTAAATGTATTTTATTTTATGTTTCTATGTGCTACACAGGCTTAGATATTAAGGTTTTGGTAGACTTGACAATTCGTACTATTTTTTCAGAAAACCCTCAGGCATTAAGGACATGCATCCTAGATTGCCATAGTCATCAATGGGTTAAGCAGTGCACCCTGCAGGAATTTTGCATTACTTTTGGAAAGACTGGTGGGTGAAAAAACTATGAACAATTAAGTTGTTTGAAGTAATTGTGGAATTTTTATTTCTCACAAGGAAGTCCTTTGTAGTTCAAGAACAGTTCTTCAGAAATTTAAATTAATGTATTTAAAACTGAGGTTCGGACCATAATTGATTTGAATGAATATTGTGTGAACAATTGGACATTAACTAAATTTCGTTAATAATAAACAACTGTGCTGTCATTATGTTCATTGTAATCTCACCTCACCATTTCTTTTCACCATCGGTAAACACAGGAAAGTGCATGGCTTCTGTGAAATAAGAAATGCAGAGAATTTCATTGAGCAGATTTGGGAAAATAACAGAAAGATCCCTTAATAAAGTTATCTTATTGCTTCCATTACCTTACAATGTGTTGTGCCCATGTGGATGCACTGTGCCAATATGCCTGAAGCATGTCTGTATTGAGTGCTCCTGGTTAAAACATCAGCAGAGCTTTAGAGCCCGGATCCTCAGCACTCCCCCTGCCCTTATGCTGCTCACTCAAGGAGAGGAGCGTGACAGTCCAGTGGCTCTCCCTGTGAATACCTATCATTGTCCCCCTGGTTTGAGGGAACTCTAGAGGCTGGCGTAGCACACCCTGGCTGAGGTTCAGGAACTCTGCGGGGCCATAGATTAGCAAGGCATGGCAGGATCCCTGATAACTGACACCCTCCACGCAGGCACCCGAGCCGCTCTCCCATCCCGCTAAAGACTACAGCCACAAAGACGCCTTTCAGCGCTGGCCACGGTGGCGCTAATCCCCTTAGCACAAAGACCAGAGCCACTGATAGCATCTAAATAACTCTTCAGTAAATGTCATTTGCTTGAATTAGCTGTATAGTATCTCCTGATGCAGGTGGATTGCATTCCGGGTTATACAGAAATATTTGTGCTTGTTGTGATGTCTCTGGATTTCCCGTTAAGTGCTGGCGTTTGATAAGTCCTGGCGATAGGTCACCCAATGAGCTGGCCTGCCATTGGCTGCTTGGCCTGGGGGTTTAGGTCAATTTAGTGCTGCAGCTTTGTCACAAGCATCCTTAACATTCATGTAGCATCGAACCGTCTCACTGTTGGCCCTCACTGACACCACAGCCTTTTAACCCTTGGAGAGGAGCTTCTGGATGACTGGATGAAGAAGGGCCGGGCGGTTGAACGCTTAACATCCAGACTGGTGAAATTGCCTTCTATTTTTTTTTTTCAAATAGCCCCTGGGTTGTGTCTCGACTACAGGCCTTTTCAGGTCATCAAATCTTATATTGAGGTTAGATTGTCCTTGCAGTGCTGTTGTCACACAAAGGTTAAATAAGAATAAATGCCTATGAGGGAATTGAAGGCGACATAAGAAAACTTCCCCTTTTTTCTGTGGCTTATTGAACAGTTTGTACGGCAGGGTATTTTTTTTTTAGATTGCTGCAAGGAAAACCAGAATCATGGAAATATGGCAGATGCCCAATGAATTTGTTCAACAGTCAGTATAAAGCCAATAAATACAGCAGACAAAGAAATATGTCACTGGTCAATGAATATTAACTATCCTGCCTTCAAAAGCAAAGCATACTGGGATGATGGTTGCTTGAAGATAGGAGAATCATTGCCTCTCTCAGCAAAAAAATTAATTACCCTTAATTGACCTTTGACCAGCAGTGAAGCTCCTTCTCCCAGGAGGATCACTATCCTGCCATGGTTGCTGTGGAAACGCCTGTTGGAAGACGCTGCCTGGACAGACAGAGAAGCATGACGGATCCTCTGTGTGCCTCAAATTGCCCCCATTCACCTTTTGAGATGTTACACACAGCTAAAAATGAACTTTGTATGATTAATTTATTTCGCAATGGATGTAGGCTTCTCCAATAATTAAAGAACAACATTCCATTTCTTTATGATTCAGCTCACGTCCTCCTCCTTGTGTAAGCCTATCAGCCTATGACGAGGGCATGTCTGGTTCCTTCCTTTGACAAGACCTTGAGCTGCAAAGGGCTGTGGATCGATATGGTCTGTTGAAATGGAGAATGAAAACAAACAACTTGTGTGTTTAGAAGTCTAACAGGAATGAACGATCCCTAGCCCAGTGTTTTTGCTCTCCTCCCCGCTGTCCAACTGGTCCTGTGAGTTTCAGAGTTTGAAAGTGGGGTTTTACTCACAACAGTGTCCCGTCCCTCCCTGTATCAATTAAATAGGCCTGACACCTGAGAACTGGTCCAAGGCTGTACTAGCCCTATAGCCTGGCTTCTGGGTTTAGGGCCAGATGGAAAGATAGGCCAGACTGTTACTGGACGCCTGAGAGGGGTGGGACAGGGGGCTGCAATTAGACATGCAGATACTCCTGTTTTTACTGTGTAAAAGGATCTGTGATTGTTGCCGGCAAAGCATTACTGTTTTTCCGTCGGGAAGGGGATCTTTTGGTTGCAACAGGCAATTTAAAAGTCAAAGGACGGATCTGTTACTGAAGCTCACCCAGCTTTTGAAGCCCGAGAAAAATCATTAAATCACCAGGTCTGCAGGCAGCGGTCACCATTGATGTGAAGAGAGGCAGAGCTGCTCTTTGTGCTACTGATACTCGTGTGGGGGGTTTAGAGACGGTTACGGATGATGATGCACAGCGTGGGTTTACTTTACACCTTTAAATGGCCATCTGTAATTTATGGGGCATTCTTTTTTTCAAGGATGTTAAAAACTTGAAAAAAGATGAACTTGAGGCAGTTGGACTCAGGTGGGCTATGCTCATGCTAGTTAACTAGTTTGGAGTTTTAAGTGGATGTATAGTCGTCTGTAAGGTAACAACATGGAGACCTTGCAGTCTATTCAGCGGCCTTCAGAAGGTATTGAGGTCAGGACAGACCAGAAGTGACCCAGTGAGCTAATATATTATTCACAAAATGGGTTTGCAGAACTAGTTGGTAAACTACTATACTACTCTTGTTAACCAGCCGGGGACTACGATAGTGCTGCTCCGTTAATGAAGAGTTATTAAATGGGGGATAAAAGCTGTGCGAGATACCAACCGACGATCACAGTTATTTCAAAAAGACTCATCGGTACCATCTCTTAACTATCCCCAAGCATTTAATACCCCGAGAAGGTATAACAGAGTAGGTTATATAAAATTGGAGGGTCAAACACGGCTAATAAGCTATGATAGCTTCCTCCATCTCCAACTGTCCATTAACCAACATCGCCACAGTGGTTTGCTATTGATCCACACAGCTAAATATATATATGCATATCTTAGTCCAATTGAGTTTTTCGAGTGGGGAATATTTATCTATTTGTTTGAATAGAATTGATTGAAATTGGTATTGCCAACTGGACTTCATTATACGATATGTGTCACGATAAATGTGTTATGATATGATAGATCATGATACATTGCGATACGATCATAGACTGTAGAAAAATAGGGTTACTTTCACCCGACACAATATTATCCACAAATTGTGGCAAAGCCATTTAAGTAATTAAATTGTTTTTTTTATTGCGCTTTTAAGTTGAACAATTCTCTCTTCAAGGTTTGTATGAATGTGTGTTAGTCCCCCTTTTATGTAATCTGTTGACACTTTTCAGTGTTTACTTGTCGTCTGAAAGTAGCTTGTCCCACCATCCTGATGATTTCCAAGCACCCGAAAGTTACTGTCAGTGTCAAGTTTCTTTGCGCATTTCCATTCAGTCATAGAGAAAACACATATACCTCAAAACTAAACCATGTCCTGGAATCATTCACCTTGGACAAGCTCTGTGCTGAACCCAAGATCACGTCAGGCTACATATATGTGCTGTATTGTCCTTGTAATGGGTCCTCCCCCTTAGACTGGGAGTGCTGGCAGAGACAGAGCAGCCTCCTGCTGTCTTTCTTTCTTTACTTAATCCTCTTTATAAATAGGCCAGTGTGTCTATTTTACAGGCAATAAAGCAATGTGTTCTGGGCATGTCAGTCTGGTTCAGGGGTTGAGCAGGAGGGCGAGGGGTCTCCTATGAAGGCAAAGGTCTGGCCTTTAAGACACAGCTAAAATGGATATCCACAGCTCACCCACTTTCCGATATACTATCTGTTACTTAGCTTTTCTTTCTCTCCCCTCTTCCCTCCTGTGCTGTTTAAACAGATTCCACAACAGGGGGAGATGAATTGGGATGGAGAGGCAGTGAAGGGAAATAAATAGATTTATGTTGCACTGCTCATGCGGGGCTTTTAGAAAACGTAGTTGGTGCACCTTTTCATAGATCGTCCCTTAGAGGCAGGGAGAAAGCCAGAGAGCAAAGATGTGTTGACCTGAACCACTCTTTCCTGGATGAAAGCATTACCCAGAAGCCCTTTGTTATTGCCCGCGAGACTACTTCTGCTGTTGCCAACAAGGTTTTGTGCCGCCGGCAATGATGAACCGTAAATCCGTCATGACTGTGTGGTTTTGGGGAAATATATGAAGCACGAGTCGATAGATTCATTCGTTTGCAGACGGATTGATTTATCTGGTCCTTCACTCCATTCACAGGGGTTTATGTGCCAGGAGGCGTTTCTCACTCTCATTGCAGGTACATTAAAGAAACTTATTTCAGGGATAGACATGTTCATGTTGCCTCAAGGTCGGCCTACAAATACAAACAAAAGCAAAATAGAGGTGATGCTGGCCCATTGCTAACATTCTTGTTTTTCTTCCCTTCTCTTCATATGTCTGCCTGGACGCCACTGTCGCCATTTCCATTAAAGGTAAGCTTAAATACATTTTCCACTTTGTGCAAACCAAACACATTCAATTAAAGGTCATGGGAAATGACTCAACGTAATGCTTCTCAGTAGGACCTTTAGCTTTGGTATCGCCTGGCTGCTTAACCTTTTAGGCAAACCATTGATCAGTAGGATACTAATGCACTCAAAGAGAAGTGCTGACTGACTGTAGAGCATCACTTTACAGACTTAATTCATATTACATTTCAGATTCAAATGGAGAAATGTCTTGAGCTCCTCCAAATACTCAAATACATTTCACTTACGGACTAATGAGACTGACTCAGAACTGAATTAGCTACATGTGATTTATTTAGTCCATGGAGTAACTTTGCCACAAACTTAAATTTCTATGAAGTTTGTCTAATAAGGAAAACATTTGTTTTATTATCTTGATAAACTATAATAATTGAGAGGAAAACATATTAGACCGTGAAATTTGAATGAAAACCGCAAACCTACAACAACTGTCTGTTACGTACACTGCTGCAAACTACAGGGTAAGGTTGATATAACAGAACAGTGTCAACAGTTCAGATAGCACAAATGACAAGTCACTTGTCGATGATAAACAAGTAATTACAGACACAAAAGGAAACATCGTTTCATGTGCAAATGAAGTGGGAGGAATGAGTATGTGCTTTGATTCGAGGCTTCATGAAGACACTATCCTGTTCTATTCTGCAATGTTCCATTCTGAAGTTACTCAGCTTTTTAAAGGCTGATTGATAGCTAATTCAACAATAAGCACCTCCTACTTTTTGTGGGTGGAGTTCCTGCGTAGTATTTATCCCCTTTTTAGGGGTAACACATTTTTCATCATGACTATAGCAGTTTTTTTTGTTTTGTCAAAATTATATTATGACCCATCAGCTTCAAACTGACAAGCTTATCATATCAAGGAATCTTGTGATTTACAGAGGTAAGGTATCGTGGGGTTGCAGTGCAGGCTTGCATTATATAGTGTAGCTGATAAATATGTAACTCAGTGTAAGCCTTTATGTGGTAGAAATTACTCAAAGGCTAGCTGGCAGAAGAACTTTCGCTCGCAGTCTTGCGTTATGCATAAAGTGCCTGCCTACTGTTGGACAGACCACCTCTTGACGTCAGGCTGTCTTTAAGAGCCTCTACCACTATTGAAGTAGGTCAGAATATACTCAGGAGGCCATTACTATATGGGCAGGTCTCCAAGTACAGCTTATATGTGGGGGAACACTAAAGTCTTATGTAGTGTAAGCTGTGTCTTCTCTGTAGAAGGGGACGTGAAGTGACCAAAGTGAAGGGTACAGAAATATCTAAAAGTGCACCAGTTGTGTGCTGATGTGAGTGTGTGTGCGCAGGCTGGGTAAGGAGTCGGACGGCAGTGATTAGTGGGAGAGCACCCTTACTGTGGTCTGTCAGACATTGTCCAATCCGTGCTTTAAGACGAAACAGACTTTGACAAAGACAGTGAGGGCTCTAGCTTCACATACAGGTAATTGGCTCTCTGCATGGGGTACCACACAGCGTGCGACTAGATGCTTTTTTCCAAATATGTGCGCACACACACACACACACACTTCCTCTTCCTCTTTTCTTCCTCCCTTCTTCACCTTTGAGAGAACCTTCTATAACAACAGCTGCTGCCTCGCACCCAGTCAGTATTCACACACAGCCAAGCCAGCCAAGTGGCCTTAGAGCGTATAATTGTGCGTCTGAGATTGTGCGTCTGAGATCGTGCGTCTGAGATTGTGTGTGTGTGTGTGTGTGTGTGTGTGTGTGTGTGTGTGGAGGTGTCATTTCGTTAAGTCTCAGGGGGTCGCGCCACCTCCTGCAGGGAGTTGTCTTTCCCCAGAGTGTGAGTGACAGTAAACTTGGAGGGAGGCCATTGTGCCAGTCAGGCCTCACTGGTTTCCTATGCTGTTTACATCTAAGGGGAGAGGAAACCGGTGTGTTGTCGTCTTGTGTGTGTTGTGTGCATGTTTATGTAAGACTCAAAAACTCAAACCCCCCCCCTATTCCATACATCATGGGAACCCGATTTTAGTTTTGAATAGTTTGGTCAAGTGTATGAACTTTATAAGACATATTCTGAGTTACTTTGAATTTTTTTGTATTGGATAAACATTCACATATATTTATAGTCTTCAGACATGATATACTTCAGGTAAGTCTTCACTTTAAGTTACTATTTCCGATCCTTTTACTGTGTAGTTGGACTGACTCACTCTTTTACTTCAGGAAGTGCTCTAAAGAGGAATGCTTCCCCTACTCAAGAGGGGAAAGCTAAGCATTTCTCCATTATGGGAGGAGAGGGAGTGAGCTGTGCATTAAATGTCTCATCAGAGCTTCCCTCAGAACATTAGAATAAAGTAACTGCACGTTTGGAAAAAAAACCTACATAAGATATCTACATTAAGGCACGTACAAATCCTTAGTAGTGTGATATTAATTAATTAATCAATTAATTAATTATTGTGAAGCTATCCAGAAGGATCAGAGTAAAAAAACACAACATTGCATTTGAAAGAAAAGCAAAATAGCTAGTGATTATTTATTTATAAAAAGAAAAGACTAAACTAAAGTGTATTATTTTGGAAAATGGCCACTTTGATTGTTTATTTCATTAAAATTACAATTTTTGATTGTGGTTTTATTTTTTCTGAACGAATGTGTGTTGCATAAGCCTGGGAATCCAGACCCATTTCTAGAACGATAGAGGGTCTGGACACTATCTACGTGCATTTCAAATACCACTGCAGGTAATTGGATAGCACTACAACCAATCAGAGCAATGAACAAGGTGGTATTAAGCCCCGTTTGTTTAGCGAACAGCAGGTTAACTGTTGAATTTTGCCGTGGTTGGGGCGCCTTTAGCTCAGTTGGTAAGGCGTCCCCCTCCCGGGCCGGGCCCAGCAGCAGACCCGGGTTTGATTCCTGCCCGCGGTCGTTCTCTGCATGTCACTCCCCTCTCTGCCCCGTTTCACCTCTGTCTCTCTGCACTGTCAAATAAAGCATGAAAAATGCCCAAAAAATATCTTAAAAAAAATAAATAAATAAAAATAATTGCCGTGGTTGGTCGGCAAAACAGAACATTTATCTTTCTTGCAAATTAAAGATTTGAGTGCCGTCTTCCAAATTGTTTATTGTCGAGGCCGAAGCCGTTTCAAACTCAAACAATATATCCACATCCATCTCTTTTGTTTACTGTCACGACTTCGACGGCGCATGCACAGCACTGTTGTCATCCGGTTACGTCCGCCCCAGAGCCCCATACATAGGGCTCTGGCCCGCCCATATCAGAAAGAACGATTTGATAAGTAGCTCCAGATTTTTGGACATATTTAATGAGCTTCAATGGAGAGTGTCTCTAGACCAACAGGCGCAGCAAATTTAATTCACCAGTGGCAGATCTGGATTTCCAGGCTAGTGTTGCATTGTATATTGGTACAAATACAAGTGTTTTTCACATCACTCCTTGTCAGTAAAAATATGAGCTCTCAATATCCCTTGTAATTTTCAATTACATGTACTTGTCACTTGCAAAATTGCTTTTGTATTGAACTCTAGCTGGTGCTGAAATTCCTCATTCATTTTACAGAAACCAGCTGTTGAAAAGCATTTTGTTTAAAGGCATGTCTGTTTTCTATCCTTGTACTCATACCCATTATTTGGGGTATTAAAAGGGGCCACTTCACATCTGTGCCAGTTTGTCCATTCTGCTGTGTGGACAGGTCACTCTGGGCTTATCTCAAACAAGTCAAACCAGTTATTTTTCGTTAGACCGATGACTATTCTGAAAAGGAACTGGGAATCTTCACTGAGCCTGCCCTTGCACTGTAGAGAGGGGGAGGGAGCTTGACTCGGCTGGTCATCATCACCGCCGGTCTAGCCGCAGCCTGTAACTCCATACTCTGGCATCTTCATTACACCAGAGCCCTGAGCAAAAACAGACCATCCACTCAAGATGCATGCCGTCCATTTGATCCCCAGGATACTCTGGGAAAATAAACAGAAATACATTATTGACGTGCATCAAACACAGCCTCTATTTTGTCTCTTATGTTATTTTCTCTTGAGCTTTACCTCCCTACTTTCCATGACTCAGCTCCTATATTTCATCTGGTGTCGGTACATTCAACATCCACATTTGTAGGACAGATGTAGAGATGGATAGCAGATGCACTTCTGCTACTTGGAGGTAGATGATGAGTAGAATGACAAAAACATCCCTCCCCCTCCATATTTCTTCCCTCCACATTGACCCACTCTACCGGGGTTGTGTTCCTGGAAAGATATAACGGAAAGAATGTTATGGATTAGGATGAATTGTAATCAAGATGGCTTTCCAGAGAGGATTATGATTATTCTTAAGGGATTCCTTTGCACAGTACAGCAAGCAAACAGACCTGCCTATTGTTTAGGTATGACTTAAGATTTCTTTACGTTGTCGATAGCTTTCTGCGGTGTACATGAAGGGTGAAAGGCTGTTGATAGCTCGGAGCCTTGAAGTTCTTTTGAGCAGGAAGGTCGTGCATTGTTCTAGCAACCCAGTATCACGGCAAAGCGATACTGGGTTGGTTCTAGTTGTACCCGCCGTGTTAAATCCATTTGTGTTGGTCTTTTATCGGTCACACTTATCCTTAAGGAAGCCTGTCTTCCTGTCCTATCTCAAATCCTCGCTTTCACTGTGTTGGTGTCTAGATGCTTATCAACAGGTGCAGTACCTGGTCAAACACTCCACACAGCCAAGGCGAGAAGAGACCAAACATTTAATTTCCTGTCCAGTGATACCTAATCTACAGTGCGTACGAGGTGGCGAGCCTACGGTAATCTGGGGTTTAGTTGATACAGCCAGAGCAGCATTTTTCTCTTCCATCCATGCTTACAATGTGAACACAAAGCGCTTTTCTCAACCCTCAGGTGTGAAGGCTGGGCGCTGAGCTGTTGAGTTGCTCACAGAAAACAACATAATCACCTTGAGCGTGCTCGGCTCAATTTGAGTGGGTGGGGAAACACGACGAGTGGCGTGTGTTGCCAGGTAACGCAGCCAGTGAGTACTTGTGTGATTGTCCATTATAATGGTGGGAGGTACGTCGTTGTAACATTAGACCTTACAACAAAGGATTTTAAACACATTCATATGCAGGGATAACTTTGATTTTGACAGTTGGAGTATTTTTTTTTTCAAGGCTGGCAGACATTTTGATGGAAATGGTGAAAGATGATTTTTTTTTTTTTTACGAAAGAAAATAATACTCTTTTGTTATTCCTTAATTTGATTTGTCTGTGCTGTGCTCAGTACTGGCATCAGTTAGTTATCCTCCCTCATAATATGTTCTGTTTATGATTTACAACTAAATGGAACATGGATTATAAATCAGATTTTCATTTGACATGTCTGGCACTAAAAAAAGGAGACATTAGACATTTGTGGGTGATTTATTTTCCCTCCCATTTCTTCCCGCTTCGGCATCGAGGTTTAAAGTAGAATGCAGCTCTCTGTATCCTCGTACAAATTTTGCTTTCAAACATAATGCTGAGCGTCACCGGGGGTCCGCCACAGCCTGCCCTTGCCTCTGTTATTTAAATAACCTGAGGCACTGCAAATGTCACAGACCCCCTACGGCACACACCAAGTCAACCCATGAGATTTGTAAGTGGCACTCTCCTTTAGATATACCACACTATATGGGACCATAGACTGTATATACAAGAGTTTGGGACATGGGAATAAAAATGTGGAATTGATTGATGCATTTAAAACCCAAAGAGAAATATCCCCTAATGGTTTTCTCAAACAAGTAGGCTATGCATTGCACACGTTATTTTTCCTTAGCCATTGACACTAACGGTTGCCCGCTTGCCCGGGGCAAGTGAAAATAATGTTCGGGAAAGTTGAGATTGCTTTTTGGTTGCCCGGACGGGAAAGTGGATATTAGAGGGATTGTCAGTAGTATAGGCTATTTATTCATGTGTTTTAGAGTCCGCAAAACAATTTTTTTCCCGCTAGCCCACACAAAATAGATATGCTATATTTGCAATTGAGCAGCTGCGCGTGGCAGCCAGCAGCATCATGCTCTCTCTCTCTCGCTCTCTATCTCTCACACACACAAAACAGCCTGTGTGCGCGCAGTTTCGCTGTCTATGTTCCGAAAACCGGCTCTATACGGACTCCGCTATATTCAAAACCCAGAAATCATTAGGCCTAACGTTTGAGCTTATCTATACCGCTATGGAGTCCAGTAGGTCACATGATGTAATTTTAAATATTGAGTAGAGTCGGGTCATCTTCAACTAAAGTGTTGTACCTTTGACTGTGTTGAAGAAACTCATTCAACCCGCTTCAACTCTGTCTCAAAAAAAAAATAAAAAAATACCCCCGTCCGCTGAGCCGCTGCAAACGGGCTCGGCACCGTCGCTTCATTCATTCAAAGCAGTGGTGATCAACAAACGAGAGACTGTTTAGCAAGTCCCTAAGTCCATATTAAAATCTGCAGGATAATAGGCTAACTAGTTAGCTTAAAAAGAAAAATCGCAAATGGTTCTATGTGATGTGTTCAGATGAGGTCGGCTCAGTAAAATGATTATTAGGCACAGGTCAATAAAAGGACATCATGATGTGTTCAAATGTAACATCAAGAAAAAAATATTTTTATATTTTTTTCGGAAGAAGCTTGAATAATACAGTTTGGGTGAAAAACTTGTTTTCACAGCAATATAAAATAATTAGTAGGCCTAAATATGGAATTATGACCTAAAGTCCTATCCTTAGCTCTGCTAATCTTATAAGCAATTAAAGCAATAATACCAGTTTTCTTTTAACAATATAATACAAAAGTATCAATAAAGATTGGATTGTGGAGTCTTTATAATGGTATCAATATGAAAAGAAATGAATGATCCCCCTCCTTACTTATAGTATAACCGGGCAATAGCTTTAACATGGTGGACTTCAATCATTTTATGGCAGACGATCACTTTTTGGCACAATGTGACCGTTTTAAATAAGTTAAATTTTTCTGGACACATGTGTGTGGAAGCTAACATTCAGCTTGACTCTGAGCTAGACTGAATTTTCTGAGACCCCCAAAACCAGGCCAGGTGCATGGCAAAAAGAGGCCCTTTCACGATGCTGCAGCAGGACCAAGCTCTTGGCTGTATGTGTGATGTCATGATATCTAGGCTTATATGAATGGAATAAAACTGATGGTCCTCAATACATTTTTAAGATGTAAGATTCTAATGCCAGGTGGGAACAGCATCTGGGTGGCCGTATCTAAACTCAAACTAGACGTGTATAGAAGAAACCATGTCTGAACAGGGTGTTGTAAACCAAAATATGTACAGAAATAGCTTATTCTCAGTCCCTCATTTCCCTGCTCATGGCTGTGCAAATGGACCACCTGCTGGCTTGCAAACATGACGCTACAGACTGCCTTCCTTAATTAAAAGATAATACTAGCTATTTATAATCATTAAGGTTGCAGATACATGGAAAACATTTGGAACTGTGTTGGAACGACACATTCACTGGCTCTTTAACTCTCGTAATGGCATGCTTTTGATGTCAGATTTTATAGCGATTACACATTCTCATAAAAGTGTACAATTAGTTCCCTGTCTTTTATGTCTGCTCTTTTTTCTCGCTGGTATTTGGACCTGGTTGTGTGTTTTTAATTAGAGAGGTGGAGGTAGGTTTGTTGCCTTTCTTTTGTTCAATTTCCCTGATAAGTTGATGCCCTGTATTGCAGCCGGATACTAATTTAAAGTCATGCAGTGTTCATTTAAAAAAAGATGAGATATTATTACCATTTAAATGTGAGGATTTGGAGACAGTTTGTTGAACTTGTTACGTTGTATCCTGTTGCGCTTTTCTTTACATAGATTGCATCAGTATGGAAATAAAGAAGTGCATACATCTGAAACTTTCTCTAGTGTTGAGATGAATAGGTGAATAGCTTCATTAAAACACACACTCGCACCTATGTGGTCCACGGTCACAGGGATCTTTCTCGCAGCAGTGGTCGGAGACTCCAGTGACTGCAGTCACAGTAAGATGTCTGTCCAGAAAGGTTAGAGCTAATTAAACTGTACTGACTGCACTGAGCTCACTTTGCAGAGCCAGCCAAGCTCTGCTAGGAAACCTACACCACAGGACTGACTGGTCCTGAAAACAAGCTGGTTGCCAGGTTTGTTTGATTCCCTTCTGCCAGCATCAACATCTGTGTGTTTGCTGGAGAAGGAAGGAAGGGAGTGAGAGGAAGATATAGAGAAGGCCAGAAGGCCACCCATGTTTTTAAATGCATTTTTCTAAAAAAAAAAAAGGGTGAGGAAGGTAGATGCACACCCTGCCTTCACGCAATGTTTCCATGGACTTGTATGTCAAAGGTCTGTTGTTGATGTTTTTAGTCGGCTTCAGTCAGGGACATGGCCTCAGGGTGCATTCACTGGATCAAAAGGGTAAATGCTGTTTCACATTTGCTCAGATATTGCAGATAGCCTTTACCAGAGGGATTCGGAAAGCTTTTAAAAACACATTTTCGAAGTCCAATGGCAGATGGACTTTTCGAGTGAGACATGAAGACCGAATGAGAGAGTTTAATGGACAACATATTGTACTCTGGAGCCCCATTAAGTGACTGAAAGAATCTGACTCCTAAGAATGGACATGTTCATTCTTCCATCAATCCATCACTAAATATCCCCATCTTCTTCTTGCCTCTGTAATCTGTCTTATTAGGGTCATGAAATTGATCCTCCCATGGCAGAGGAATCTAATTTCAAACCTCTTTTTTAATTATCCCGCTTAAATGTATTAGCATTTGGATTTTGCAGCAAAATTGTGACATTCGATTGACCTAGAATTAAATTGTGATACTCAAGGGGATTGGTTTATCTCTCACCCAATCACCCGTCCTCCTCCAATGTGAGATAGTGAAAGAGTAATGACTGAAGCAGACTCTCTTTTTACAGCCTTTATGAAACCAAAAGCCCAAATGAGTCTGGGCATAATACAAGCTGTCATCAGAATGACCCAAACAAGCGTTTAGTTCAGGTCCTCCTTGTCTCCTGTATTCTGAAAGAGTCCTTTTCGTCCTTCCCTCTTATCTCGACCCACTTCCCTCCATGCTGGGTTGCTTGCCAGGGGGATTGTGGAGTGCCAGCTCCACCATGCACATTCCTGGTTGGCACTCATGTTTGGAGCTAGCCGAGGTGCAGGCACTAGCCAAAGCCGCCTGCAGAGAAGAGACCGGCACTGGCGGCCAAAGACTCAGCAGCGCCCCATCTGCTGCCAGAGACAGCCATGGAAGCCGTCATTTAGTACCTCCACTGATGCGAAAAGCAGCTCCTGTCACTCTGGAGACATATTGTCCCGCGAATGCTGCACTCTCTTTAAGGTCTCCTCTCAAAGTCTGCATGTTTGCCGTTAGTTTCATTCAGTTAAGGTATTTTTCTTCCCTCTTTCCTGTTTTATCCTTCAAAGTTTGTTCATCTTCACAGATCATGTTTCAGAAGGCAGAGACACTTGGAAACGGCTTCCCACTTCTTCGCTCTGCTTTATCTTCTAGTATCTGTCATAATACTGTGTCAGGGGCGACGTCTACAGGCCCAGCAGAGGAAGATTTAGCCATGCAGCCCAGCATCAGATTTCTTACTCCCACTTGAAAAGCAGGCCCTTTGGTCCGATACATCTATCAGACTTTGTGTGTGTTTAGCCTAGCTGCAAACTGCTGAGCTCTTCTGTTCCACTGTGACCTAATCTTCCATCTTTGGCTCCTAATGCTGGAAAAGTATTAAGTGTGGCCCCAGATGTTTGACATTACTGTTCTTTTAAATGTAGTCTGATACTAAATCCTCTGTTAATTTTTTGCCCTTTGCAGGGTAGTTGTAGCACTCACTTGTTTAAACAGTTTCCATTAGGCTTTAATGTCGGCTGTGTGTAGAGCCTTTGTTGTGTGTGTGTGTGTGTGTGTGTGTGTGTGTGTGTGTGTGTGTGTTTGTGTGTGTGTATATATATATATATATTTTTTTTTACAAACATGTGCACAAGTAAAGGTGTTCTTTATTCCCCACTGCTGACCTTTTCAGTGTTCCTTCTAAAGGTGGTGTCATTACTGGATTAGTGCCCAATTTTAGGGGGGCAAAAGAGACAGGATCGACCCAACCTGCCTTACCTGAGCAAAGCCTAATCCACCTTAATCTAATAATTGCTCCCATATTTACTCTGTCTGATACGAGCATAGCTGCAGGGGACGGCTGTGGCTCCAGATTGCTATGCACCGTGGGTAATAATACCCAAGGACGGTCCCCTTTCATGGCTAGCACCAGATCTGTGGACGTCGCAAAGGTTTTTTTTTCACCGTTCCTTCACGTTTGGGCGTTCCAGATACATTGTATAACCTCTTCTCGTTACTTCTTTTCTTTCCTCTATTCGTCCTTCTGTCCCTCCCTCCCTGTCGGCTCATGTTCTGCCCTCAGTGTGCGTGGGTTACACACACACACACGCATTAGGCTGCCTGTGTTTCAGCAGCCAACCTTTAATGAGTGGGTGTTGAAAATTGTGAGAGCTGGCCGCGCTCAGATGTCTCTATTTTAGATACTGCATGACAGTTATGAAGCCTGGTGTGGAGGGACAGAGCAGTGGGGGGGGGTGATGAAAGATACTTCTCATATCTTCACTGAAAGGCTTCATCATCATGTACCGAAACTCCATCTGTCGTAAAGCAAGCAGAGCATGCTCCGACCGTGAAAGGACATTTTTACATCACAGGATAATATTAAACAGCGTGCTATTGTGATTCTATGGTAATGCTCTGCGTTCAAGTTAAATCACCTCAACAAAACCCCTTTATTTTTTTAAGACATCTACTTCTACAACTAGTGTTCATGGTGTAAATATTTGTCTTAATAGAAATCCTATCTGTGAGCTGTTCAGAAAAGCAATCCCAACTCCTTACATTTTCATTCAACTGATTCAGGCCGCTATATTTTTCCGGCTTAACCTATGAGCTATGATTATGAATCTTTTTTTTCCTGCTGGCTATATAATGGAGGTCCTCAGGGAAAAGGCTAGTCCCAGTCCTCAGTCCCAGCCTGAAGGCCGCCGCAGGCCTCCTAGTACGACTAACAATGAATCTGTAATGGCTTAGGATGGGTGGCCTATTAAAACACACTCTTAGGGGTGTTTGGGTGGGGGGTTAGGCGACACTTTGATGCTGTTGTGTTGACACCCTCCCACTGCGTTTATTAAGAGATTTATAGCTGACGCCCGCCCGCTAACACTGCTACATGAGGGTTTATTCTTTCTTATTTTTCTTGTCATGAAGACCATATGGAGCACTTCTTCATTTCAAGGCAAGCAGCAGCTCGTTAGGAGGGATGAGAGGGCATTTCACAGAGGCGTAGCAGAGGTAACATATTTCTGTCAAAATGCCATGTAGTATTTTTTTGAGAAGGAAAAATTCCAACGATACATTTTTTTTTTTTAAACTTCTACCATGCAATCAGTGTCATGTCTTTGATGAAAGGGATCTTCTTTAGAGCTGTCAAACGGGGATCACACATCACACTAAACTCCACCGAGGTGTCACGGATGACTTGTTGTTGTTGCTGCTGTTTGAGCAAGGAGTGAAGCAAAACCATGGTCCACCTGGAGAGTTTGCATGCCGGTTGCCATGCCAATGTTGCCTGATAATAAGCTGGGGAGAGGGGTCTTTGTCTCGATGGTGCAGAGCCGGCTCCCTGCTGTCAGTGGTAAGATGGAGAGAATCGGGCTTAAACTGATTGTGATCTCAGCCAGGTTTTGTTGTAATGAGCATGGCCCTCTCTGAACACAAGCGAGCGAGTCACTTTGCACGGTGAGACCCCCTCCACACAGTGCAATTACCTGGTACAATAAAAGCATCGATTGAATTAAGGTACCGGGTGTACATACCAGTGTTAGTAGTAAAAAGGCAGCCCGGCTCTGCTGCTGTTCTTTGAACATGCTTTTCTATTAGAATCGGTGGAATGAAGACGGAGATATGCCCTGCTGATGTATGCCCCGCAGAGAATAGAATACTGTATCGGGTCAGTTTTCTGGATGTAATTTGATGACAATTTTAATGTGATAGAGTGGGGGGTGCCTCTGTAATGTCAGAGGTTGAACACTAGATATGAAACACGTGAAAGTTACCTGGTATGAGGCTTTGTTGTCATTTATTAAACCCTGAAAGGAAACCTAGAATTGCAAAAGGCTTCAGGGCCTGAATTTGTGCTGAAACAATTGATCGATCATTCAATTAGTTACTGGTCTTAATAGAGTCGTATAGAATTGTTAAATATTATAGTAAATATTCAAACAAACTTTTCTTGCCAGGAGTAAGATGATTGTTTTTTACTTCCTGGAGTCTCTTTTGTCTCCATGAGGTTGCCAGGCAACTAGTGGAGAAATAGTCTGACAAAAACTACCACAGCCTTCTGTGTTTTCACTTGGATTTGTATAGACACATTAAATACCACATAGTAATAACTGAACATTTAGAGGTGAAGGTTTGTAGATTTTACAGCTTTGGACATAGCCAGGCTGTTTACAGTGTTTATGCTAAGCTTAACTTACAAGCCGTTTGCTGTAGTTTCATTTTAAGGTCACAGACTTGAGAGTTGTATCAATCTTCTCCTCATTGTGTAGCCTAACGAAAGTGAATAAAGTGTCCTTCCCAAAATGTCATCATAAAGAATATTAATAAATAATCCAATTAATTACTTTATTAACAAATAATATTTGGGAATTAAATACATGAATATTTTTTCTGCATGAAGTAATCCCAGGACGAAGTCACCGAGTGAACAGATAAGTAATGAGACCAGGCTGTGGTTAAACAAGCTGTCACTGTGGTTACAATGGTTTGACAGAGAAAGTGTACCTTTGCTGACTCTTTTCCTTTTTACAGTCTCTGCTGTCAAGTTAAATAATGCAACCTGACCTCTTTGTCTGGGCCACATTTTAGCTTCATGCACTGGTGATTTCTCTGCGTTATTCACGTTGGAGTTAACAAACTATTTCTGACACACAAATTTGTTAAAAACACAGACCAAGCCCCCCTGAGACAAAGTGTAATTTTTAATGTTGGGCGAGAGGAATAAATTTGACTTGACCAAGAGGTCATTGAACTGTGAAGATGCACTTCTAGCAAAATAAAAATCAGTTTTTGTGAATAACTTACTTTTTTGTTAACAATGCTATTTTTTATCAGACCAAAGATTTATCCTATTTATTTTTTTGAACTTTACCATAATACACATTCTCCAACATAGTGTGCAGTTTATCTTGCATTCTTATTTAGTTTCTTCTTCTTTTGTCTCTTTGGGGTTTTTCCTCCGTTTGTATTCGAGCTGTCAGTTTTAAGGAAGATCTTTTGACAACCGGTCGTCACAGATGCAGCCGAGGGAGGCAGCTCAGTCAGTGAGAAAGTGGAAGAAGACACACACACACACACCCACACCCACCTGCTAATTTGTTGAAAGGCAATGACAGCTCTGTCAGTGGGTGCTTCCCATGACATCTTGGTCCACGAACACAACTGGAGCGTGAGCCTTTCAAGGTTTTTTTATCTGAGGTTAAATTTCAGCTTTTTGAAATAACACTTAAGCTATCTGTGTCAGATGGTTATCAGCATCTCTTTCCAACATGACACTCTTCTGCCATTACCTCATCCAATTGTTCTATAACATTTAAAGTATTTAGCTGTCATTCAGTTACTACTGCTTACTACTAATGACATACATCAGATATACTGTAAAGTCTGTGGAAAAGAAATAGATTTGATTGATCATAAAATGAATTGGTGTCAATTGGATTTTTTGGGTAACAATTATGAACCAAACTGCTCAATGCATCAGCTGTAGATGAATCATTTTGCAGGAGAAAATATGATGTAAAGTTTCTTAATTTTTAGACCTGTAATAAATCCGACTAATAAGTAACCAAGACCAAATATCTGACCTCCATGCCGTGAACACATTTCATTGGTACCCAAAAGGTATTTAAATGTTTATACCCCTGGTCTACTTTCGAGCCAGTTAAAATTATTTCTAAGCATTGATGCCTATCTATTTCACCATACTATGCATGTAACTGTCTTCTCCTGACCGTTGCCGTGCTTGGCTCCAGTTTTTTGACGTCCACCCGAGAAGGAATGCTAATCTTGTTAGGCTGGCATTCCAGTTTGGGCAGCAGGAATCTGCAGCGGTTGCTAAATAGCTGGAAATATAAATATGATCTACATATATATATATTTTTTTACTCTCCCCACTTGACTGGTTTAATGGAGCATTTGACTGGAGGATTAAGAGAAGGACCCACTCTTGATTTTCCAATCTTAAGATTTTCCCTCTAAAAGGTGACCCAAGGGAAGCCTGTAAACGCTGACAGCATGGCAGCCGCTTAAATAGATGCTTTCAAAGAGAGAGTAGTTTGCAGTCTCTCTCCATCCACTCTACCCATCCTGTGTGCGTGTTGAAAAATTGATGACATGTTTTTTCCAGTCTGTGCTCATTGTGTAGGCCTTTGTCTGACCTCCTGACTGCCAGTAACTAAATAAGATGTTTCATTCTGCCTCCAAATCCTGCTTAGCCTTCTTTCAGATTGTGTGTGAACTATTGGGGGGTTTGTTAATTATTGATCCGGTCGGAGGCGCACTCATCATGTCTGTGCCGTTTCCTTTTGAAGTTGTACTGTTTGTTGTCTGTGTACGTGCAGTTTGAATAAAAGTGGGGCTGATGTTATCGGGAGTCTTGCTGCTCTCATCCTTAATTGGGTTATGTAGATTCCGTGTCTGGGGAGAGAAGGGGTGTGAAGAAAATAGAGTGATCACGGATGGTTGTCGTGTCTTAATTTAAGATGGCATATCTACCCCTTTGGCAAACTAGAGAGAATGAGATGCCTAAAGGGGCTCACTGAAGAAAAGTAATGAAATATGGGTCCTTTTCTTTCAATACATTTGAGACGTGCATTTCCCAAAATGAGAGATGGCAGAGAGGAAGGGGATGGCTTTGTTTAGATCACAGATTTGAGAATAGACCTTTGTTAACCAAGAGTATTTGACGAATGTGTTAATAGAAAATCTGCAGCTGTTAATGTGATAGTTTCTGGATATTGTGTGGCACCAAGGCAGAGGCGTCATTGAGACACAAACATCTAAAAGCAGCCATGTTAAACACCAATCACTGTCTCACGCTCCGTCAGCAACGCTCCTTTGCCGTCCTGTCACCTTAAAACATTTCACAGCAGCTGTGTTTTCTCTTTTCGACACGGCCTGGTGAGAGGCCGTTAAACGACACACATACGGGGGGCTATTTGAGCTGCCACAACGGGCCGTGCCTGGTGCCAAGAATGTGTGGGTGCTGCTGTTTGTGCCTTTGCATGCGCGGCTTTATAACAGTCCTGCGTGTCATCCCTGGCTGTCGTCACCCTGCAGCGAGTTTCAGAGATAACATTGTCATGCGCCGTTGCCTCCTAGAGACACACAATCCTGATCTATCTTCACTGATAAGATAAGATCGCCTTTGATGCTGCTGTTTATCTGAAGGAATCAAAGTTCTGATCTTAAACGTTTTTAAAAATGCAGCACATATTTTGCTAAAGTGTTTTTTCTAAGTTTTAACACACACCTTTTCCCCGCACAATGACTTTCTTATCTGTTTCTTATCTGGGTATTGATTTAAATGTTAAAGGTGCACTACGCAGCTTCAGGGGAGGGGGATTTGTTTACATTTGCAGAGCTTGCAGTTAGTTCACAAAATATATTTTCTCTGCATGTAATTCTTGGTATTGAATAAATATATTTTCATAAATCAAACAACAAAATCCTTTTGAGCCACTTGTACCAACGTGAGACTAGAATAGTTTGTTAACAAACTGTTGGGCCCTGCTGATGTAAACGACAACAGGGGAATGGTAACTTTTAAGATGAAAAGCCTTATAGGAAAGGTTCTCTTTCCCAGACCCCCCCCCCCCTCCAAAAGAAAAGTTCCATATTGTACCTTTTTAATGTGCACATTATACATAATGCACACACTCTCCCCATACCCACATAGCTATTTTATTTGACTCAACTCAGCATGGGTTGGGTCTTGCGTTCCAACCCATGCTGATATGGAGATAGTTTGGTTTTCTTGAAATATGACTCAACTTGGCCACCTCTTCCTTCCCTGAAAAGCAGGCAAAATTGAGAAAGAGAGGAGGTATAGGTGATGAGCACCCGTTATGGTGTGTTTTTCTGGCTGCCAGGCAGACTCAAAGGCCACTTCCACCTGACAGCACTGACAGCCGAGCCGGGCTTAATGGAGACGGTGTAGCATCTACTCGAAGAGGAGAATCCCTGTGTGATACTTTACCCCTCTCAGCCGTCCCCCCCTCCGGGCAGTCTTCAACCCGCTTTGTCCTTTTCCAACTTCTTTCTAGATAGCTTGATCGAACTCCAGGGAAACTCAAAACTATTATTTGGACCAACTATTAATATTGCATGGCCATCGCTGGCTGCTCATGGGGTAGCATTACAGTATCCGTTGTAAGCTTTTCCCAGCAAGTGCATATTGATTGGTAGCAGGGCCAGTACTTGTTCGTGAGTTATAGCATTTTTATTTTATTTTGTTTTATATAGCGTTGATTTATTCAAATTAAAACATAATTTGCCTTTTCTGTTATCAAAAATGCATTTACAGTTCTCCGATTTGACATGCAGCTTTTCTCTATGTCAGGTCTTATTACATTTAATATATTTGGGATTAGTATTGTTGGTTGGTTAAATTATAGAGAATATTTGTCTGTGTAACATTGAGCCTTTTCAGTATATACCTCAGCCTTAGCGCTGAATAGTTTTTGCCATAAGAACATTCCTATCCCATGTTCCCTCAGTCAATGCCGCTCTTTGTTTTGTTTTCCCCCTTTATCTATAACTTTCCCTTTCAAGTGCTCTCAGTTTGGATAGCATTTGCCCTGCTTATCTCTTTGAAACCTAGTGCCAAACATTCCCTTTCCCTGAGCCCTTGCGTGACTCACTGAAAAGCATTACTTACATTGAAATGTAATGATCTGGTCAATACAGACACAACTTCAGGATGTTTTGTGTTGAATACGTCATAGTATATATAGAGGGTATCAGGACTGGCAGCAGCACGTTTGTGTGTATGATTGTGTGCTTTATCGGCGTGTATCTGTTTGTGTGTGCTAGAGAGGCAGGGCTGTATTAGTAGTGCGTGTGTTGATATACAGAGATGTAGGTCACGCCGCCTTCCCTGTTTGAACAGTACTGTAAACTTGGCAGGCTTCCTTTAGATGTGATAGACTGTGCCTCACTCTACCTTTCTCTCTCTCTGTCTCTGTATGTCATCTTGCGGTACTGGGAGAGACACCTTATCTGTATTTGCTGTCTCGGCTTGGACTTTTCCCAGTAATCGTACACACACACACACACACACACACACACCACACCACACCACACCACACCACACCACACCACACGCACACACACACACACACACACACACACACACACACACACACACACACACACACACACACACACACAAGCTGGTAACATGGCTTTACACAGAGGAGGCTCAGTGTGATGGAAGTTGGCACGCTACTTCACACCCCAGCTGTAAGCTTGGCGTGGAGGCAGCGCACTGTCTGTGAACATTACTTGATGGATTGTTTGAGGTGGAGGTTGTTGGGGATGACGCCGCTGCTGCTTCCAACTCATCGCTCGGCCTTTTATCCCAGCTCTACGCAGATGGAACACATTCACAGCCTCTCTGGTTGGAGACCATTTTCTCATGCGGTAGACAAGTTGTAGCTATCCTTTCTGCAATAAATCATGTGACGGAATTGTAGTAGAGCAGATTTTATATGAAGGAAGAAGAATGATTTAACTCAATTTCCCAATGAAGCCATTGATCCACCTGGAGAAACTAGGATCACGATGCCTGGCTGCTTAAAGGTGCTACAAGGAACTTTTAAATATTTCTCAAATATAAAAATGTTCCTCTGATGATCATAAATTACATGTAACAGCAAACGAGACCATCAGTGCAAATAATGCTATTTTTATATTGTTTTTCTTAATGCCTTTGTCATGGGTCCCTCACCCTGGAACTAAAGCTGGCATATTAAAAACACTACCGCTTTTGTCCAACGAATGAACAAAAACTGAAAGTTCCTTGGAGCACCTTTTAACCGAATCGACAGAAACAGTATAATTTGTTTTCCCATAAAGTGAGCTCACGTGATTGAAAAATAATGCATGCATCCATTGGAAACAGTTATGAGTTAGCGTGCAGCGGAGATAGTGATGGCCTGACATTTTGTGTGTTTTTCTCTGGGCTTAACAGAAGACTTCCTTCGATTTTGATTGTTAATGTCATAGCTGTCTTCGCTCTCAGGGAACAATTGTCCAGAACCCTTTTCTCTGCTCACTCATGCGTTCTATTAGATGCAGTGACCTTGTCATTCTGAGCATGTTTGCGTTTGGCCCTTGAAGGGGACATGTTTCTCGTGCTAACTACATCACCGGCCACTTCCTGAAAAATGCCTCGTGATCGTTGTCTTTAGCACATTTAGCTATTGTCTTAGTCTACTAATGTTGTAGCCATTTTCTTATCAGTAAAGCTCTTTTAATGCAGTCGCTGGCGTGCTGAGTAAGGAGGCACTCGGCAGCTGTTTTATGCGTTAACGCAAGATTAGTGCCGGTTTTATCAGCGTGGGCGGTGTTTAGTTAAGGGATATCTCTTCGCTTTAGCTGCAAGCATTAACGTGGAAAGATCCGCCAAGAACACAGCTGACATCCCTCCTTTATTTTTGGCTCAGTACGTGAATCCATATCCGTCAACACTCTCTGCTGATCTAAGGCTCACTTTGATATCTTGCTTGTAACATAAATGTTTTTTTCTGTATTCAATTCATTTCTGACATTAATCAGAAGGGTCCATAGCTTAAGCTTTAAGCCTTAACTTATTTTCTTTTTCTTTCTTTTTTTTTTAACTCCAATATCATTTTTACATTTTCCCCCATTTAAGCTTAAAGGGGTATTTAAGGCAGAGTTAGCTATCTTGTTTGAACAGTCTTTTTCTGCCTGCCTGTCTGTCTGTCAGCTCCAGCCACCTGCAGCTGAGACAAAGGTGAGCCTGATGAAGAGTTGGCCCAGGAGCACTGGGTTGAGGAGGGTCAAAGATGGAGGAATTACTTTGGCTCATCTTCAACAGGCAACTTGATTTAACATTATTGAAAGATCTCTTCGCTTGGCTCCAGTACTCCCCCCCCCCCTCCCCACACACACACACACACACACACACACACACATACACTATTACCCAGGTGTAGGTCTGCATTGGACTGTTTTTCATGATAACACAATTGAAATTAGATATGATAACAATGTAATACATAGGGCTTTGACAACCTCCGGAGATGGTTTTGATGAGTAGTTAATTGTGCTTGTTGTTCAAACAGCAGGAGCAGCTGTTCAGATGAAACTAGGGGCAGCCATCCAATCAGGCACTCATTTTTGTCTCACCAAGATCTTTCTAATGAGCAACAATCATGAATGCAACTTGTCGTGAAAGACGTGTCAAAGATAAAATTCATAAATGTCATGTCGTGTTTTTTTGCTCCTCCAAGAGACAAAGGGGTTATCACGTGATCAATTTTGCAAAGAAAATAATTGTTTTGTGACTGGAGTCGGTATGAGTATGGAGATTAATCGGTTGAATGGTGGGCATTAATCCTAACTCTGCTTTCCACACACTGTTGCAGTATAGCAACATTGCTGTGACTTTGTCTTATTCATCCAGCCTCAGTCCCAGTCACACCCTTGTCATTTTCTCCCATGAGAGCAGAGTAAATAGAGCAGAAAACATGTTTCTCTCCCACAAAGCTTGTACACAGCATCGTGAGGGGAAATAAAAGATTTAAGTGTGCGTGAGGATGAGTCTCCCTGAGCTGATTTCACATGACTGTGGGGCACTTACTCGACGTGTGTGTGTGTGTGTGTGTGTGTGTGTGTGTGTGTGTGTGTGTAACTGTTAGATCATCCACTCCCGTCACAGCCTCACCGACGTGAAAAAGTGTTTTCCCCTCGTGTTGGGTCCGATGATTTTTACGACAAAATAATTCCCAGCCGGCCTGGTATTGTCTAAACATCACATTCCTCCACATGGCTAAGTGGTCGCCGTGGCATACACACTTAATGAACGGAAAAAGCAGTAAAAATGTTTAACAGCAGCGGGGCTCCATTCCAATCCTCTTGTCATTGACTTTCCCCCTTTTTTTCCTTCTCCTTTCCCCACTCTTCCAGTCCTGTTCATCCAGGCTGCTGCCGCCGCCATCCAGTTCACCAAGGAGCCCAAGTCCCAGGATGCATTGCACGGCCGCAGCGCCATGCTCCGCTGCGAGGTCAGCGACCCGGCCGACATCCAATACGGCTGGCTGCACAACGGCCAGGACCTGGAGAATGACGAGCGGCGCTTCCAGGAGGGCAGCAACCTCAAGTTCACCGCCGTGGACCGCCAGCTGGACGCCGGCAACTTTGAGTGCGTCGCAACGAACCCCGTCGAGGGAGAATTGCTCCACTCCACCAACGCCTCCTTCAATATCAAGTGTGAGTCTTTCATTTCAAGCCGTTCTCACCCTCAAAAAAGAAAAGAAAAAAAACTCCTAAGTGAGATTGCCAGCTGACAGGGTTTCAACAGGTAAAGGGTAAGGCGTCCAGTTTCTGGATCAAAAAAGCCAAACAAAAGTCAGTGTAAGATGACAGGTAGCATGAGGTGAAGGAATGTTTCCACCTTGTTGCCTTGTTCCTATTGGCTTCCTCCGTCTCTGTCCAAATGGAAACACGATATGTGTGCCACCAAGCATGTGTTTCTTCTTGCTTGTGTATCCTTTTTTTTGTCTTTCTCCATCCGTTGTGTAGCACCCTCTTTCCCCATATGTTATCAAAAGGCTTTTGTCTGGAAATTACTGAGTGGTGTAATTTCCCTTTCTAGCTGTATACTTCTTCTGTCTCAGATTCACCCTGTCCTGCTTGCTCCAGCTTTTTCTTTTCACTCCGAAACTTCAAAACATTTTGTTCCATTTAAGGTGAGCCACATTATTGTCTTAATTCTGTTGTTTAGCCCCCATCAAACAAACCTCATTGACCCCTCTAAAGTTTCAGAGGAAGCCATGGGAATACTGCTCAGCCCTTGTTTTTGGATAAATAACAACCTTTTTCATGTATTGTGGTGAGGAAAGGCCCCTCAGGTAGCACTTGTTACTGAAAAGCCTTTGTGTCTGTCTTTCAAACACTGGAGTTTGTACCGATGGCATGCAGAAAAAAACAAAAAACCAAAGAAGCAGGGTGATGATGAATGGTGCTCCATCTGGAATATGTTGTTCTCTCTAGCCTCCATTTTTTTAGCCAGGAGGTTTTTTCTTTGCGGTTTCTCGTTCCTCGTTTCAAAGGGCTGATTGCGAGAACAGATGAGTGTCCAGACCTCCTGGTAGCTAACCCGAGAGGGACAGAGAGAGAGAGAGAGAGAGAAAGCAGGGGTTCATCTCCCCCACTCTGTGATGTGTTTCCGCCAGTTGATATCCGTGGTCTGTGATGTTGAGCCCTGACTCTAAATGTTTCAAGTTTTTAGCCAGATAGACCAAAGAAAGAGCATCAGTTTTCCCAACCCATGTCTGATTTAAAAGGAGCTGCATTTAAAGGTGCATTATGCAGCGTCAAGGGAAGGGGATTTGTTTACATTTGCAGAGCCTGCAGTTGATTTACAAAACATATTTTTTCTATGTGTTATTCCTAGTATTGAATAATTCTGTTATCATAAATCAAAGCATAATTATTTTGAGGCACCTGGAACCAAACGTAAGACTAGAATATCTTTATACACCAAACCGTGGGCCTTTGCTGCTGTAAACAACAACAGGGAAACGGTTACTTTTCCGGTAGCTTTCTAACTTTAAACAGTGTCCTATGGATCCAATTTCCCTTTGAGTCATTCGTGTATTCAGATATGAGAATATACCATAGAAAATATACACTTCTGTGAAACACTCAAATTTACATGTGCATGTGTAAGTGTTGCAATTAAACACGATCTATTGTGTCAATAAAGCTCAACTGACACACGCCCAAAAATTACAAAGAAAAAGAAGAGGGAATAAAAACAAGTTAGGCATGAAGCACCAGTTCTGAAGAGCTTCTGTCGTGATCCTGAATAAACGCTGTAATCTGCCAGGTCATTATTCTGCCAGTCTCACGTAGAAGAAAAGACAGGCATGGTTTTATTACATTTTTTTCTTGCTGAACTCACTTGTATGAAATGTGTATGGGCACTTGTTTACATAACGGTGCTAATACATTCTTCTTATCGGTGTAGAAGTGCATTGCTCCCACAATAATAGACATTAGCAGAAAAAGAGTGTCAAAATGAATGCTGGATTGAATTTTAGAGAAACATTTTTTTAATGGTTTACCATTTAAGGTTGCGTGTTAAAGCAATAATTAACATATTTATTTTTAAACAATTGTTATATTATTATATTGGTGTCCATCTTACAACTTTACTTTCCTTGCGAGCAAAATCCAGCAGCAGTTAGACAAAGTAAGCGACTAGCCGATGCACGTCTTGGAGAATTAAGAGTCGCATTATAGGGCTGCAACTAACGATTATTTTGATAATCGATTAATCTGTCGATTATTTTCTCGATTAATCGATTATTAATCGATTAGTGTTTTGGCCCGTAAAATGTCAGAAAATGGTGAAAAATGTTGATCAGTTTTTCAAAGCCCATGTGGACGTCCTCAAATGTATTGTTATGTCCAAAACACAAAGATATTTCAGTTTACTGTCATAATAGGATTAAAGAAAACAGAAAATATTCCCATTTTAGAAGCTGAAATCAGAGAATTAAAAACGATTAATCGATTATCAAAATAGTTGGCGATTATTTTAATAATCGATTAATAATCGATTCGTCATATTTAGTGAAAGACCAAATGAATGCTAATGGCGCTCCATATCTGCTTGATATGTAAAAACTGTTTACTAACTGTCATAGCAACTTAATAGGTGATAAAATCAGTGGAATCCAAAATAATCCTTTGAATGAACTAAATCTTCAGTAATCCTCCCAAACTCCTCACTAAGTGGACCAGTGGACCCAAGGCGTGGTAACACACAAGCTTGTCGTTAGTGTAGTTGTAACTGGATATAAAATAACGTATGCACATGATGACATTTCCTCAATTGCGTGCGTTTGTGAGCGTGTGCGTTTGCATGCGAGGATTGCAGATTCTTCCTCCGGCCTTGAGGCTGTTGTTAGGGCATCATAACAATAAGCCTCTCAAAGAAGCCTTTGAAAAGTGGCTGCTTGAAGAGGCATTTGGCTAACCCACTACCTGGACACAAGTATGTTGCTGAGGACACCGAACACTTTTTCTTACTTTCCGATATGACAGCAGCACTACTGTCATCACTTCATATTATAAAGCCAATTTGAGCAGCGGATACTAGCTGAGAGGCACATTATAATGAATTCACTGTTATCAGTGCACCACACATTAAGATTCTGACAGAAATAATAAGACCAATAGCTTTGTATCTGTTTAAGACTGCAACATACAGTACGTAAGCAGACTCCTCAGGCATACCTTCAGATAAAACCCAACCTACAGTGGAATTTATGTCCCCCTTTTTAATGGAGAACCAAGATAGCCTAATTCACAGCACAGTGCTTTTCTGAATCAAACGCAAGAGATACAGTAGCATATAGAAATAAATCATCCCTAAGCACTTCAGTATTCTACATCTGTCTGTCTACGTATAACAACACATTTGTCTCTGTGTCATAATGCGCAGGTTGGCTGACCAATCATTAGATCACTTTAGGTGGATCAGCCCATGATGTTATGACAGATGTTCCTATATTTCCCCAACATACATTTAACGGGCGATAAAGCCGCGTGCCGCCTTTACAGTGAAGAGACCCCCCTCCGGCTTTAATCTCGCATTGTATGCTCGCTCATGTGTATGCTAGTTTGCGTGCGTACTAGTAAATGTGGGTTGTAAAGGGGGGTGGGGGGGATGATCCATATGTGCAGGCTACTGTACATTGACTGCAGAGTAGATTGTCCGCCCCCCCCCCCCCCCGTCTCCCTAATGCCCTAAGCATGCAGAGAGAGAGTTAATTTGTCTTGCTCTCAATGGTGGGTGGGCAAATCCCGCCATGTTGAGAGTTATTCAGAGTAATTATCCCCCCTCTGTTTGCACTAATAGTGGTTTTAGCCCCCCACCATCCAAGTCCCTTTGTCCAGCTCCGGTCACTGGGTCTCCAGGGCGAGACCGCGTCCAGCCGAGGCGTCGGGGTCCAGCCATCACTATTGTTGTCAGTGTGTTTATTGTTTATCCTGTGGGCAACGCTTGGCTTGACTCTGTCTTTAACAAGATGCAGACTGACAGTGTTTTTAATATTCTGTGTGAAAAAGCTTTTAAGGAAAAGTGAAACGTATACAGCAAGGGACACAGCAGGCAACCAGGGACGTTTTTCCTCCTCTGTTAATCTTTCAAATTACGGAGCAGGCCAATACACACACACACACACACACACACACACACACACACACACACACACACACACACACACACACACACACACACACACACACACACACACACACACACACACACACACACACACACACACCCATGGTGCTTTAATCACACAGCATGTGTCCTTAACCTACATTATTTCAGCACATGCGTTTTAGAGCATCCTTTGCTGATTGCCGATGCAGCTCCAATCTTTCACATACTGTCAAAATTTCCAACAGCGAAGCAAATGTTTTCTTTCTAGTCTTTAGTGAGCTGACAAGATGCAGCCCCCTCTATGCTAAATGACCCAGGCTGCATCCGTCAGCGTCTCCCCCTGCACAGTGACTTTGCTCCAGTGTCTTTTACCCCCCCCCTCCCTTTCTTCTTCCCTCCTCTTTCTGCCTTGTCACAACAGCAGCATCTCTCTGAGCTGCCGTAGTTCACAGTCCAGCCTCTTGAACTCTGTCAGCCACAGCTGATAACATCTGACACCTTGTCATGCTGTTCCCAGGACTGTGTTAGGAGGCACTTTTTTATACATATATAAAGTGTTTAACATCAAGCCACCGACTCACATGCTTTAGTCATTTCCATATACATATGGCACTGTCGGGTCAAATCATATCCCCTTCCCTCTCCCCTGGATAACACAATCCACCTTAACATCTCTGTCGAATAAACCATTCTCCATGGAAACAAATCAGCTCAATGAGTGAAACACACACACACACACACACACACACACACACACACACACACACACACACACACACACACACACACACATACACACAAAGCTGCATTTTGGCACGGTGCGGTCTGAATAGTCTGAGCATCTGCCTTGACAATATCCTGACAATTCATCTGCTATCATCCCTTTATTTTGATAGAGCTTCCTGTTCTGCCTCCAGCATAATAATTATTATACTCCCCTAATCATGGCGCTAGCTGGCAGGCCCGCTCCGACACTTAGTCATGCATTCTGAGAGGGATTACGGGGAAGTATTTGCCACTAATAAGTTATGAAAGAGCGCCTTCTGTTTTGTCGCGCGGACAGCTGGAGAAACCTGAGCTGTGATTTGATGCCGTGAGCACAGTAAACGGGGTTAGAATGCGTGACTGACTGACTGTCACACAATCCAGGTCAATTTGGAAATGAACTGATAGCAATAATTGGTTTTAAACAGCTGGAGGAGAACCAAACAGGCCTAGGAGTGGTGGAAAGCAGTCCCCAAGGCCGTGTGGTGATAATTGCTCATTGTTCCAATGGTTCTCAGGTTTCAGAGGGTCAGGTCAGGCATTGTGATCACTTTTTCCCTATTTTTATGAAGCTATTTTCATTTGTCTCTTGGTGACAGACTCATGCTGCTGGAATGTCAAATATTTCTCGCAAACGTAAAAAAAAAAAATATGTCAGGGGATTTCCCCCCCAAAAAAATACATACCAAGCACATGGAGGTGAATCACAATTATTTTTTCCTTTTTTTCTAAAGTAGCACACAGATCCCACCTTCTCTCCTGATTGTTGACAGTTTGACACCACCTGATACTGGAAACACCCACCTGTTACTCCAGGCAGGTCAAAACAAGATTCTTTGACTTCATTTGCAGATGCCAGTCACACGCGCTGCACATGATACTTTACTTGTTGTTCTGACAAAACCTTTTCTTTTTTTATTTGTACTTTCCAACTCCTCAGTGACTCACCGTTTCCCCTTCTGGTTTTGTCGGGCCCCGTTCCGCTTCCAGTGCCCTAATAACAGGTCCGTCTGTGTATCTGGCCCCAGGTCCCCATAGCTGGTATGACCTTCATCTACCCACCTCCCCCTCCTCTTCCTCCTCCTCCTCACAAAGCTGCTAGAGCCATTGACTGGAACGGCTTCCACCAAAATGCAAAACCAATTAGTGTCGTCGGCAGAACTGTCAGAGATATTTGAGAACATTTGCACGCATGCATCCATGCTTAGAGGCAGAGCATCATCGACACACACACACACACACACACACACACACACACACACACACACATTCTTGTACTTAAATATTTGTGAGGACACAATATAATGCATCCCCTAGCCCCTGACCTTAACCATAAGAACTAAATCCCTAAGCATGACCCTCACACTAACCCTTACCAAAAAATTCTTCTAATCTAACCTGAACCTTAAAGCCAAGCCCTAACCCTCGAACAGGCCTTTCGAGAAGTGTGGACCTTTCCAAAATGCACACGCAAACAGACACAGACACACACACACACGTTCCACTAGTGTGATGTGCACACACACACACTCACAGTTGTTCGGGCATCTGTGTTGGGAGGAAACTAATGAGAGGTGCCTGGCTCATATGGGGATATAACCTAGAGGAAGTAGAGGGACCTGTTACTGTAGAGACGATTTCCCATGATCCCTCAGGGTTCCGGGCATTGCCAGGTTCCTGTGCTATTCATTGTCTTCCTCTAGCGCCCCCCTCCTCTAGCGCTGTGTCCGCCCCACCACCACCACCCTCTCAGGTGGAGGCTCATGCCATGCATATTTCATAGATGATCCTAGCAGCGGCAAAGATGCAGCCGCAGTATTCAGCCACAGGCCCTGGCAATGGAGCTCAGCTTGATGGAATGTCTTACACACACACACACACACACACACACACACACACACACACACACACACACACACACACACACACACACACAACCCTCATAGACTCATGCATAATCCAGGGCAAGCCAAACACAAATGCACACTCAGTAAATGGAAGTATGCAACAAGTTACCACGCCGGGTGTTGCGTATCACACCACAACCACACAGCTTATCTATCTTAACATAAATAACAATCAGCCCTGGTTCTCACTCACTGTAAACAAAGTATTTGTATAGGCAACACACACACACACACACACACACACACACACACACACACACACACAGACAGCAGGGGAAGGGGGACTTCCATAAAGATACACAGAAGCTCAGCCTAAGCTAAGGTGTCACTCCCTAAAGAAGACAATATATGCTTATCTGAGGAAATGAAGTATTTCTTTGTTCAGCCAGTAGACGTTAGTGTGCATTCTAGTAGCCTAGCAGCAAGTGTTCAATCAGATCAAATATCCTATGAGTGTCTGGCTACACCATAGGGGCTTAGCTTACAGGAGCCACCGCCGCAGTCTTTTTTATGGACAGAGGGATGAAATGTCTCGGTACATCATTAAATATATCTTCCAGTCTGGCATCACACACTGAAAAATGATCATGTGTTACCCATCCCTTAGGAGACTGTGGGAATGATTTGCTGCCGTGATGATTTCTTGACATACTGTATGTAGTTGATTTGTATATATCATCCCAGTCTACCGGGTCAACCCCCTAATGGTAAAACCACTCTATCCGCTACATGTTGCATTCAAGGGTCCAGTGGATCAATTCCCCGCCATCTGTTTTTTTTTCTCTCATTTGTTCTCTTGTGCATCTGTCACTCACAGTCGATCAGGCTTCACGTCTGTAAATGCCAGTCAGATGAAATAAAGGCCAAGCATTGTACAGATGTCTTTTTAACGTATTTGTCTCTCTCTCACTGTTCTCAGCAGACCCCTTAGCAGACAGTGAAAACTACTAAATAAAAAACAGACACCAAAACTATGTTCAATTGTATGTCCAGCCATTCCAAAGTCTCTCAATTGCCCATTATCATACAGGCCCACACACGTTAGCACAGCAATTTAGTCTAGTCATGTGACTTCAACTGGCATTATTAATACTCAAAGTAGTACATATTTCTCATATAACACTAACATTAAAACTCTTTACAAAAATGTCTCTCTGACAGTTACAATTTCACTTGTGATGAACTGTGAAGTGCTATGGTCAAAAAGTCAGAACATGTTCACTGTTGTCAATTGCTCTCCTGCCTGATTTTGTCTGGGCCGCTCTTGACAGCAGAGTAGCCCGTTTAAACCAGACTTAAGTCAATGAATTGTCCATTAAATGTCCATTTAAAAAAAAAAAAAAAAACAGCACTGTAAAGGCCCCGGCCCGCTATTATAAGTGCAGCTGGCAGTACGTCCATGTAAGCTGACCCAGTGATGTGGACGCTCTCTCTGCCATGCTCTGCTCTTGTTTCTGAGTCATAGCGCTGTCGCAGCGATGTTCCCAACACGACGACAGACGACGGGGAGACCACTTAACTCAATTTTTTCTCTTGTCCTTCTCCTCAATAATTGTTCCCCTGTCTGTCCTCCCTCCTCTTGGCTCACGGTCTCCTCTGTTGTGCTTCTTCTCCCTCCTATACAGGGCTGGAGAGCGGCGGTGTGACTTTGAAGGAGCCCGCCTCTGAAGGGGAGATCGAGAGCTCCTCCCCGGTCACGTTGCGTTGCCACATAGACGGACACCCACGGTGAGTCCTTACCCCTGTCACCTCAGGTTCAGAGCACACAGGGTTAAAGGATCATGTTGAGGAAGTGCACTGAAAAACTCTGCTTGTGTTCTCGTTGGCCTCTCTCATGCCCTTGTGTTCTTCTTCTTTTCCCTATTCTTCTGCTCTGCTCTAAATCTCAGGCCGACGTGCCAGTGGTTCAAAGACGGGCTGAAGCTGACGGAGAAGAGCCACCAGATCAACAACAAAGAGAGGACGCTCACCTTCAAGAGCGCCAGCCCCGACGACAACGGCCTGTACTACTGCTGCGCCAAGAACGCAGCTGGCCACGTCTGCAGCAACAGCAACTTCACTCTCAACATTATCGGTGTGTGTGTGTGTTTGTGTGTCAATTGACAGATGATCTACCTCACGTAATATACACCTTGTAGGGCTGCAACTAATTATGATTTGAATGACTGTTTACTGGCATTTTTTTTTTACCAATTGCTCATCCCACTTTCTATAGTTTTGCCTATTTTTACTAGCCCCTCAATTTCCAAGAACAAGAGGTGACATCTTTCTTGCTTTGTCCAACCAACAGTTCAACACTGAAAAAGATCAATTTTGCAATAGTATAAAATGGTGAAAACCAGCAACCCCCCCCCCATTAGAGAAACTAGACCCGGTGCTTGTTTGGCATTTTTTGCTTGAAAGTAACAAATGAGTAATGATTTGCTGATTACTTTTCTGTCAATGAACTTATTGATCAATGAACCGTACCAGCTCTTGTGTCCTGTAATTAATAATGAATTCTTTTCAGCTTTCCCTCATTTCCACACCTTCTGGGAAGTGTTGTGATATGGAGAGGGTTTCTAGAGCATTAGTGGTGAGAGAGAGCAGGAAGAGAAAGTGATGGAGCCCCTAATGTGATTACCTGACAGTGTGTTGGCACCTTCCTCCCACTCCAACCCACGCACACACACACAGAAACAACATAAGCATGTACAGAGCAAACAATAACATCAGCCCCCTCAGCAGCGGCGTCCTCCTGTTGATATGACTGTGGCACAGTAGCTTTAAGCGCTACTGTGTAGTAATGAGAGAAGGAGATTATTTGTTTTTCTACAGATGCTCAGCAGGACTTCTGTTTGTTTGTTTGTGTGTGTGTGTGTGTGTGTTATCCCTTCATTACACCAAAGAGCCACTACTGTACATAGAGCAGCATAGAGCACATCTGTGCGAGAAACCTGATGCCCTCTCCCACTCTAATTAGCCACCTGCATGGCACGCAGACATATTCATGCTAGGTTAGCACCTGGCTGGAGGAAGAATGGATAATTGTTGAGTTTCCAGTTACCATGTTGCCACCCTGGGCTCTTCAATAGGGCATCACCTTTAAGGAAAAGCTGACAGATTGAGACAGCCTCTCAATGAACGGTCACGGCTCTTTAAGAGGAGGCCTTCCAGCAGACTCCCTGGGTGGGCCAGGTGCGCTCTGTCTGCATGCACGCCCTCCTTTTTTTTCTTCACACCAACCAGTCGCCATATAATACTGCGACTGGCTCCAAAGCTACGTTAGCTCTTCAGAATTACAATGCTCCCACACTGAACCCTGGATCAGAAGTATTTTCATGTTCCCCAACTAGATTGCCCCCTAAATAAAAACACTTTGTATTAGGAGTATAACAATATCCAAAGCCTATGTGGTAATTATTCCTTCTCTGGGTTCTACGTTACTAAATCTATGCTTATGTCAGGTCTGGCAGGGTAGAAAGAATCAAAACAATGGGAATAGAGAAGGAAAATACTGTGCAGTTAAAGCATTTTTTGGGTGATATGAAAATAATTTCCACAACCTACATTGTTAAAAATACTAAATGACTTCATCAATTATTCATTCTTTGCCCTTTTAAATGATACATCAAACTGATCCATCAGGGACAGATTGTTCTTGTTTCCATAGTAGTCGACCCCACTTAAATTGTGTGTGTGCGTGTGTGTTTGGTGTGTGTGTGCGTGATTCAACCATCCAGGAGGTAAGAAAAAGGATGAGTAGATGAAGGGCCTGATAAACTGGCCTTGCGTCTTTCTTTACTGACCTAATTAAGTCTCTCCGGGTGCCCCCTGAGGTGTTGACACACACACACACACACACACACACACCGCCACCTGAAGGACGCACGCTCACCAAACCCCTCACGCTGCTGTTTGCAGCTTTTAATAAAATACTCTGAGCAGACCGGTGCGGTGTGCAAAGCCAAACTTGATGGTCTGATGCCTGCCAGATGATAATCAAGCAGACGTTTGTCTACGTCTCTCTCTCACAAACAGATAAGAGTTTCCCTCGGCCGGTGGTCACTCCAGAGGACCAGGTGGTGCTGAAGAATGAGGAGGCTGCCTTCCACTGCCAGTTCACCGCTGTGCCGGCCCCTACACTAGAGTGGTACCACGAGAATGAACTGCTGGCAAACAAGACTCGGTATGTTGCCGAGTGCTTCAAATCCCCTCCCCTCCCTGTATGGCTCTTTGCTGTCTCATCATACATCTCATACCACCCAATCCTTCCACTTCATTCATTCCTTTCCTTCCTCCACTTACTAAGCGTTATCTAAGCGCCAGCTCCGGCCTATTCCTTTGAACCCAATGAGGTGGAACCCTTGCATCAAGGGCCCTCAGTTGTTCTCTGTTAGCTTTTACAACTAAAGTCTTCCTAAGATGGATTGCACATTAAAGAATATTATTACTGGAGCACAACGCGGTAGAGTTTTTGCTCTACTATACATCACTAAGTCGCTCTCTCTCTCCAGCTTACAACAGTGGGCTTTGTAGCTTTGAGCAGAGCAGAAAAAAAACCCTCAAGCTACAATCAGCTTACCAGCATGTCCCCTATAAACTTGTAAGTGCCACATAATAACCAATTTCTATACCAAGTGCTAAGTATACCCCTCAAGGTTCATAGCACCTCATGCTTATACATAGTCCCCCATTGTAGGCTGCTTACTACACGGAGCATGAGAGCGATGTTTTCCATTATTGTGTTCAGTGAGCGATGGAGGTGAAGGACTCCAATATCAATAGTTAGTCACTTGTGTAATGAGCTTGTCAGAGGCTGGTTGGGTCACCTAGGCAGTGATGACTCAGCACCACGATTGCCAAGGGATGGGTAAAAAGCATGCATGTAAAAAAAAATGCACTCACACACACACACACACACACACACACACACACACACACACACACACACACACACACACACACACTGTATTTGCAGGCAGTGTTTTTTGGTGTGTTTGTGTTTATTGATCTCGTCCGATAGAACTGCCAGTGGAATGCAGCTCTCTGTAGGGGAATATCATATGTTTTCCACCTGCACTGTTTAGACCCCCCCCTCCCTCCTTCCTTCCTTCCTCTAGATTATGTGCAAATGTTTGATGTAGGTTGTTTTTCATAAGTGTGAACCAGCATAAGTTCAAGGCTATTTCTGCGGACAGAAATAATGCTGCCCCATGGGTCAAACAAACTCTGGAAGTACCGAACAAACTCTCTCTTCATAACATCCCTTGTAGCTATAAAGATGATTTCCTTTGTGGTTATTTTAGACTCTGAGTGAAGTAATGTTTCGCAGACTTGTTCTACGTCTCTTGGGCGGAAATCTTACACAAGCTCCCCCCGAGCTCATTTCCCTCCCGCCATTGAAACGAGAAGAAGAAAAGAGATGACAGAGAAAATTCAGCCCATCCAGAGGGAATCCAGTGCAGAACCAGACAGTCCCGGATGAATCCTGCTTTTGGGAGAGAAAAAAAACTTCTCTCGTGAATTACAAAGCGTCCTAAATGCATCCAGCATTGTCTTAACTTATTCCTCTCAGCCTGACTTCTTAACTTTTCCCACAGGCGCTCTAATGACTTTGTTGCGTAGCTGTGAGGAGCTTGAGAGTAGTCTGTGTCTGTGGAGCTGATTTCTGTCCCGTCTGGGATGCGTAGCTCCTTATCTGTCTTCCCCGAGGCTGGCTTAAGGTCAGCCTTTTAATTACTTCTCATCCCCGTCCAGATCTGGCACTGTAACTCCATTCAGCCTTCCAGGGGCCAGCCGTCAGAAAGGGGCCCCCCTAACTCAACTCACTTTTTTTAAATGAACTCACTATGTGTCTCGCTTTTCTTTGTCTTCTGTTGAAAAAAGTCTCTGTGTTTAGTTTTAACGTATTTGGAGCAGCAGATGATTTAGCCAATCAGGGCAATTCAGATAGCATCAGGTCACACGTCAAGCTCAAAGAGTAGACCGATTGTTTGAATAGCCTACATGTTCCAGCACTCCTTCTGTTGTTCTTTCCCTGCGGTCCAAAACAAATGAGAGTTTATTTACAGGTGCCATCTGTGCAAGTTATTCAGAGAACATTTCATTGACTGCTGCTGGTCCATTGTAGTGTTGTGTTACACATTCCCTGCGTTGCAATATCCACACTTCCATGCTTTGTAGTATGCCAGAAAAATATTTTGGAAGTCCCCATTCATGCCAAGTCAAATGCAGTATTCCAAAAATACCCGGATGCCCTTATACATCCAATTGCATTTTGCAGTATGCAAACCAGCATGCTTTAGTATGCAGTATAGGAAAAAGACCAAGTATGTGATTTGGAACACAGGGATTGTTTGTGGGTCATTTAATGGTGAGTCTGACTCCTTTCTTCTCCCACAGTCTGATCCTGTTGTCCAACGGCACGCTGCTCATCACCCAGGTCAAGCCCAGGAACACAGGGAACTACAAGTGTGTTGGCCTGGGTGTCAGCGGGTCACAAGTTACCCTGGACGCCCACCTCCTCATAGCTGGTACGCGCACACGCACCGAAACACACACACACACACACACACACACACACACACACACACACACACACACACACACACACACACACACACTCACACACTCACACACTCTTTGCAGTTGTTGAACTGGTGAGTGATGGACACCTGTGATTCTGTAACAGGAGAGTGAGAGAGGGCATTAGGTTTACATCTTTTATCCTGCCCTCCATCTCACTCTTCTCTTCTCTTCTCTTCCCTCCCTTCTTCTTTTTCTTCTTCTGGCTCTTTCACTTAGAGCCAGATCTCTCCAATGATAATCACATTCTCTTATTGACATCCGGCCCAGCTGTATCCACTACACTACACACACAGCGCAGCATTCTCCTGCTTCCTCTCCATATTATTTCCTCCAGCAGTCCAGCTGTTTGCCAAACTTGTTTAGCTTTGACATGATTTCCCCTGAGTGTAACCGCAACCGGCTGAACAGGTGAAAAGCAACATTATATTACAGTATGACTCACACTTTGCTAACGAGCGATGTAATGCTCTAATTATGAGATTGTGAAATCTTTAATTATGTCCTCAGACCTGCCCCTGTGATTTCCATCAAAAGTTAATTGACGTGTCATAAATCACTGCAAAATGGGCAGGTGTGTTGAACCACTTTAAAAATGCAATCAAAACATCAGAACCGACACAAATATGACTTTGTCGTTGTGCAATAAAAAAATGAGGGTCTGATGCATCAAAGTGGTTGCACACGACTGCCTGCTCTTTCTTTCCATGTCGAACAGTGACCTTAAAACGAACTGCTTGAACTTGACACTTTTAAATGGCTGCTTGATCTTACAGCACGAAAACAAGCATGTAGTATATCTTCTCATTTTACTAATCAGCCGGCGTCGTGTAACGCAAGTGCATGCAAATCAAATATTCTGAATGAGCTTTGGGCTGGAATTTCTTAGCGCTTTTTTTTCCCCCCGTTGTACCAGAAAGTACTTCATTCTTCACAAACGGCTCCTTTTTCCCCCCCAAGGGTTTTGGATTAACAAGGTACGACTCTATCCGCAGTTTTAACCCAGTGAACCGCAGCTCCGCTTAAATACCTTAATTCGCTTAATCTGATGATAATCCCTGCAGGCATTATAGGGGATTGTGTCACAGTAGAATTCAGTATTTAGGGACAAGTTTAAACATTCGCTCCATGGTAGCTCCACCTCATTTACTCCACTGCCTTCCCCCCTCCCTCCCTCCCTCCTCATCTCCCAGATCCATTTCTCTTTCATCTGCTGAGAAAGTGTGTGTTTTCTTCAATTCTGAGTAATTGATTGCGATTTCATACTCCACATGAGGCCGTAGTTACTGACCAGCTTTCAGAGCATGTTTGCCCAATAAAGTATTAATGACTTTTCATTTCAACCAAACAGTAGTGGGAGGTCTCCTGAGTCTTTAGTAGCACAGATCACATTCCACTCTGTGTATATGGGGGCTGCCAGTTTTGATACGACCCACCTCACACAGACTCCCTAGTTAATTCCCATACCACCTTATATACTCAGTTCTCCTACCGTGCACTTTGTTCTCTTAATTGCTGCGGCCTGCGCTACAAATCAGAGGACTTATCCTAACGAGACAGGAAACCCGTTCACTGAACAGTGAGTTGGAATTATGTTTAAATGAAGGGGCAGTTAGCTTGTGAAATTCAAAAAATCAGAACTGTTTCGCTGGTCTTTGAAGAGGGATTGATGATTATCTGAGCCTTTTCCTTGAAGTGGGAATCGGTTATGAAGCATTTCAAATTGTGCACGTCCTCCACACTGAAAATTCACACCCCGATTCTCTCTCTGCTCTCCATTGCAGAGATAGATGACATGATTTCCAAGATGTCGAAGGTTTTCACCGCGGACACTCTGCAGAGGGTGCCCTGTCGCCCCCCTCGAGGCAGACCTGAGCCCGAGGTGTGGTGGGAGAGGGGGGGCCAGCGGGTAGCCTCAGAGGGCCGGGTGCACCAGGACGGACTAGACCTGGTCTTCAGCCCCACAGAGGAGGGGGATTCGGGCACATACACCTGCATAGCCCAGAACAAAGCAGGACGCAGGACACAGGAGGTCACCTTCACCGTGGCCAGTGAGTTCCTACTAGTGCACACATTAAGCTCTGTTGACTTCTCACAGGGAATTACAACTCCTGCCAACACACTGTTGTGAAATGTGGGATCAAGTTTGAAAGATTAGCGCTGATGATGTCATCAGTGGCTCAAGATTTTGTTAAAGAGCAACTGCATAACAAACTGGACCCAGGAGGTTGGTAAGAAGCTGGCATTTAGGAGGCAGAAGTAGGTTCAAACAAGTTTTAAATAGTATGATAAAGTTTGATTCCGTTTGAAAAATGAGCCCTGATGAAGTCATCATTGGCTTGAGACTGCCATTTTGTAACAGAAAGACTGCATTACAAATAGGACACAAGGGGTTTGTAAGAATTTGCCATTGAAGAGGCAGAAGTAGGCTAAAAAGGGGTTAAAAAAGGATCAAAACATAGGAGATCTACTCTTTACTTGGCAACTAGGGAATAGAAAGAATGATTTTATCAGCATAATATAAGAATGTAGCATAGTATAGTAACATGCCATAATTTGTTGTGTTTGGAATTTGGTTTTCCCCAGGTAGTGAAATTAAGACTGTTTCCTCCCCCCATATAACTTATACTGAAGCAAAACATTAGCAAGCCAATAACTCACAGTATAGGTCGCTGAGGAACTCTTTCATATTACAGTAGGTCCTGTTGTATAATGAGCTTGGAGGGAACACAGGGATTATTAATGACATCTATGCTTAGACACTGTTAAGAGGCTACTTGGTACTGGTATAAGTTGTAAGTGTTATATGTCTAACCTTGGTATAATGCGATGTTTCTGTGTTTGTCCATAGCTGCCCCAGTGTGGGTGACGAGGCCTCAGGATAGCCACTTACTGGAGGGTCAACCGGGTTACCTCCACTGTCAGGCTCAAGCCAACCCCGAACCTGAAGTCACCTGGATCCGAAACAACCTCATGATCACACCTGAGGTATCTTCTCAATCACAATAACACAGCTATTACTGTTTTTTTTTGTTGTTTTTTATTGCTGAACATCTACACCTAGCTTAATATAACTACCTTATAAGGTGCTCCGAGGAACATCCAGTATGTGGGTAATTCTTGCACCCCCTTTGGACAAAAGCGGTAGTGTTTTTACTATACCACCTGTAGTTCCCTGGGTGAGCGAACCCACGACAAAGGCATGAATTAAAACTGTAATAAAATAGCATTCTATTCACTGATGGTCTCATTTGCTGTTACATCAATTTAAAAATGAGACTGTTTCAGAAATATTTAAAAGTTCCTCAAAGCACCTCTTAATATCTGCTATTTTAACATTACTTTTTTTCTCTCCCCCCCCCCAGGACCCTCGGTTTAAGGTGTTCCCTAACGGCACCCTCAGAATCAACAATGTGGATGTGTTCGACGGGCAGATGTACGGCTGTGAAACAAAGACAGCGGCCGGCCGACTGTCTGGGCAAGCGAGAGTAATGGTGCTCGGTAAGCCGCCAGGGAATCACATTAGAATATATTATACCAGCCAACCAGACTAAAAGTAAAAATATGATGTGTAAAAGAGTGTGAAATCACATCCAGGGCATAATGAGTAACATAGCGGTGAGCAAAAAAAAATATCAAAACAACTGTGGTCATGCCTGTGGGCTTGTGAGTGTGAATGTGTGTGTGTGTGTTTCCTTAAATAGGAAAGAGCTCTATCATGTTGTGTCTCTGCAGGACACCCACAGAGGTGTAAAATACCACTCATGACTCACAGCTTGCTTTTCTTCCAGTCTCTATCTTAACACACCATCTCCCACGATAAGGAGTTGTTATCAGCGTATAGCTCTAGCTGCTATAGGCTCACTGTGATAGATGGGCCCGCCTGACACGTCCGTGTTTTGTCTGGCCAATCTTGTCTGTTTACGTGATCAAAGCCTGTGATACACCCACAGTTTTCATACTCATCACATCACTTGCGTACATGTGCGCCTGTAGCCACATTTTACCTGACTGTGTCTGAACACGATTTGCGTCAGCATCTTGTCATTTCATCTCCAGGGGTGAGTAAAGCACAAAAGAGGCTTTGACATGTGCTTTGCCCCCCCCCCCTTCTCTACCACAGTGTATTTATCACGTGTGTGTGTGGTGTTTTGACTTTTTTTTTTGTTTTTGTATTGTTTTTTTCAGAGAAGCTGAAGTTCACTCCGACCCCCCAGCTTGCTCAGTGCCTGGAGCTGGATAACGAGATCATCATCCAGTGTTCAGCTAAAGGCAGAGAGCCCCCCACCATCCGCTGGACCAAAGCAGGTGTGTGCACACTAGGGGCAGTATCCTATTTTGATACCTTTAAATCTTCCCCCACATTATACACACACTTCATCTGTAGCCTATTTGTTTTAGTTACTACTAGTCGAACACTACATTTAGCATTTTGCAAGATTACATTGAACTGATCACGATGAAGCTCCCTTCACCAAACACTTATTTTACTGAACAGCACTTGAACACATCACAATGTAACTCAATTCAACCTACTGAATAAAGCAAACTCACTGCATGTAATTTACTTGTAATTTAAGTATTTTTGAGCTTTCTTCTTATAATTAATATGCTATATACACAGTGAAGGAGCAGTTGCATTTTTTGGGGGAACCAACTTGTTTGGATTCACCACGTTTTCTTTATAATGATTCCTCGTGAGAAGAGGGTGTCACGTGACACATAGCGAGTATGAGCACGTCTAAATAACTTTGTCCTTGTTTAACAGTCCATTACTTGACAGATTAGGCCTACATCATTTACAGGAGTTCTGTCATCACTTTTATAGCATCTTCAAACAGTGTGGCTGCAGTGGACATGGACTCACACTCTTGAGGCATTTATTATAAACATGCTAACAATACACATCAGCTTTTTTTAATGAGGGTAATTCTTGGAATACTGTTTCTATTTTTTTTTAATACCCCAGGATATAGTATTACCGTATCACTGCCCAACACTAGTGCACACCACTGGCTTTAACCTTAGCTCACAAAAACCTAAATCAGATATAAATAGTCTGCTTTACACTTTCTTATAGAGTGATCTCATCCGCAAACAGATGCATTACTCTTTATTCCTTTGCTTGCTCATGAAGACTTAATACTGGTTCTTAGAGAATGTGTAGAAACATGCTCAAAAATCTGCTTTGAGTTTGCCCTGATGGAGTTGATTTAACCGCCTGAATTCCGCCATGCCGCCCCCTAGTCTCTGTCCCTCCTAACCCCCCCTGTGTGTCTCTGTCTCCCCCTGCAGACGGAGGAGAGCTGCCCCCTCGCATAGAGCAGAGGAATGGACAGCTCCACTTCACCAAGGTTACCCGCAGCGACGCCGGCAACTACACCTGCATCGCCTCCAACAGCCTCCAGGGGGAGATCAGGGCCCTGGTCACCCTCACTGTGGCCGGTAAAGCAGCGCTCACACTTCAGTCAATCTGGTGCTTGTGGTCGTCCCAGTACGTTCGAGGTTGCTTTTATAAGGCAACACTCATTCATCATTTTCACAAAGTGGCGCAAAAAACAACCGCATTTACTTTGTTCTTGTTGGTGGCCTTTTTATAGCTATGTAATGCATTTCCTTTGGGTTGCACAGAGTGTAACTGAGAGGATGTCTTACCACAGTCACCACCACAGTCTATAATGGGAATGTTATGGGCCAGTTGTGGTGTTTTGTAACTGTTGCATTAATGTGTGTCTCTGTGTTTGTACAGTGTACATTCGCTTTAAGGTGGAGCCTGAGAATACAACAGTGTACCAAGGTCACACGGCCGTGCTGCACTGTCAGGCCACCGGAGACCCCGAGCCTCACATCCACTGGATGGTCAAAGACAAGACACTGGACATCAACAAGAACAGGAGGTATCTTTTCATCTTGTCTTTTTTTTTCTTTTTTTTTGTCTTTTTTTTTTTTTTACTGCTACTCAGTAAACTCAGTAGTGATCACAGGTTCCAAACCGGATTGCTTGCATCCAGTATAGATTTAGCTTGTGCTAATAAAGTATTGCTAAATTATATAGTTTTTCTCGTACTTTCTCTTAAGTATGAACACATTTCCTGGGAACTGTCGAGGTTTGATTTGGCTGTTTTAATGCCTTGATCTGATCATACATCAGGAGTATAAATTTGTTTGCAAAATCGGCTAAGCTTAAAATGAGTCAACTGAATCAAACATATCGTAATTGTGGCTTCCCAGATTACTGAGTTTGTTTGTTTTCTGTTATACCAGTACTGACACTGAGCTAGTCTTTATTATTGTTATCTTTTAGAGTCATAATGCATCAACACACAAAAATCAAACAAATCTTACTTCCAGCTAAAAGAAAATCCTATTTATCCCTCTCTGTAATGTCAGTATATTAGCCTCACATGCCAGCTTGGGAAAATATGTTACACTCCAACACTTTTTGTTCGCCATGGATAACCATCATCACAGAACAAGGATTTCAGAAGTCATTTATTTGTTTCTCAAAATGAATCACAGTGTGACTGAAAACAAGTCAAAGACGGCAAGTTTGTTTATTCAAAACACAGAAGACACAGTGGCTTCGGTAGGAAGAGACATAAACGGTGAATTTTAAAAATGTCTCTCTAGATGGAGCCTTCTCTCTTGACCTCCACTCTCATCCTTCCTTTATTTCTGTCAGGTTCCAGACGATGCCCAATGGCTCCTTGGTGATTACAGATGTCACCACGGATGACACGGGCCGATACACATGTGTGGCCGGGAACAGCTGCAGCATCAAAGACCGTGTGGCACAGCTGTATGTAGTGGGTGAGTTAAACACACAGTGCACACAAACATATTAACACCGGCTCTTCTTTATCTGGAACAAAAGGTTACACACAAGGGGCGTACGATGCAATCACAAGTGAAAGGATGAAGGCAAGGCATTCATTAAACCCTCTGCCTCTGCCTGTCATGCGCCCCGACAGGTTAATAAGCACAGCCACGTCTCTGACGCCACTGAAGGTGATGGGATTGGGCAGACGTCAGATCTAATAACGCTTCACACACTACTGTGCCTTCCTTGTGTGCTGCTGACCCAATCTGAAAATGACAGTCACACACTCTCCACTAGTGTCCCATGTCAACTCATTTTCTTCCAAATTAGCAGGATGGTTTGACGGATTAGTTCAAAGCAGAGAGACAACTGAATTAAGATGTTTGTCGTCGTAGCCTATCAGGGTTTTGCGTGACAAGCAGTGCCCAGCAATAGCCAGAGTTTTTTTTACATTGGTTAAACCATAACTGTGGTGGATTTGTCACACTTCTGTTTCAAAGTGAACACTGCATTAGTGCATCTTGCATCATTTATCCATTTTCACTCTAACAACTCTTGGTTTTTATCAAGCTTATTCTCAAGAACTTAACATTTTTTAATCCCTTTGTGCTAAAAACATGATGGAAGAAAATCTCTTGAAAGATGCAGCACACATGTGATGTCAATTAAGACGTGTTAGAAAACACATCCTGTACTCTTACCGAGCGTTTTTAGCTCACCATAATTGCTGCCTGTGGCCCACAGACAAACCAGTGCATTCCATTGACGAGGAGGAGAGGGCTCCTTACAAGATGATCCAAACCATCGGCCTGTCGGTGGGAGCAGCTGTGGCTTACATCATTGTGGTGCTGGGACTCATGTTCTACTGCAAGAAGAGACGCAATGCACAAAGGCTGCAGAAAGGCCAGGACGGAGAGGAGCCCGAGATGGAGTGTCTCAACGGTATGGAGGATGAATGGACACGAGTGTTTCTGAATCTGTGGTTAGGTTGCTGGTAAAGTCAGCCAGGAGGTTTTGTTGAGAAGTTAAGATCTACTGTACCTGTACCTTCACCTTCACGGTCCTCAACACATTGCTGCCATCTTGTGTCTATCTTGGGTATTGCATTCGTCATGTCAAAGGCTCAGGTTCCGACCTTTTAACTGCGTTCCTTTTCACAGCACACATTACAAACAGAACAAAGAACAATTCAACCAGTCAAAAGAGTTAATATGCATGCAGAAAAAGTTTGATTTTGAAAATCTAGAAACTGGAAAACATTGACTGTAAATGAGAGAGAAACAGTTGTTGGAGCACCTTAGAACACAAGAAATGACTATAAAACTTTTGGGAAAATATTTGTCATTGTCTTTAAGATTTTTAACTGTTGCGGCATTCCAAAGTCGCAGTTTGACATGGCAATATGTTTAGTGTTATTATTAGACAGGGCATCTATGGGATAAGTGCAGCCACCATATGTATGTATTTTATCATATTGATCTGTGTCACCAAAGTTTTTTTTTGATTTGGCTGTATTGGTTTTGTTTGCTTTTGTTATTTCCCCAAAGACAATGATGAATACATTTGACTCTTGAATACACACTTCACATTTAGTTTTGTTTAATACTGATGTACTGTATATTTGCACTAGGTCTCTGACCTTAGTTTGACCCTGTGTAATGTGTGTTGTGTTTATCAGGAGGGGCCATTCAACAAAATGGCCACACCACCACTGAGATCCAGGAAGAGGTGGCGCTCACCAACATGGGCACCGTGGCAACCACCGAGAAACGCCACAGCCACGTCAACAACGACAAGCTCCACTTCCCTCGGGCTAACCTCCAAACCATCACTACTTTAGGTAGACTCATTTAGACATTAGGTTTATTCATTTATTTTGTATATTTATTAATTGACAGTACTGTGACCTGAGCTTTAAGCTATGCCATAGAGTAATAATGCTCTAGTTTAATAAAACAAGATGTACAACAATTTTTTTTTTAAGTATCTGCTCTGACACTTGCTCTGTTGTGTGTGTGAATGTTGTTTCAGGCAAAGGGGAGTTTGGTGAGGTGCTGCTGTGCAAAGCCAAGGCTATAGAGGAGAGCGAGGAGGAGACGGTGGTGCTGGTGAAGAGCCTGCAGACCAGAGATGAACAGCTGCAGCTGGACTTCCGCCGTGAAGCTGAGATGTTCGCCAAGCTCAGCCACCCCAACGTGGTCCGCCTGCTGGGCCTGTGTAGAGAGGCAGAGCCCCACTACATGATCCTGGAGTACTATGACCTGGTAAGCCCATCAACATAAAAGCACACATACAGTAGATTTGAACAATAAATGATGTATTGTTATTGTATTCATTTATTTACGTTATACGATCCCCTCTTTTTTGCTTTTATCATACCAGGGGGACCTAAAACAGTACCTGAGGATTTCCAAAAGCAAAGATGACAAGGTCAAATCTCAGCCTATCAGCACCAAGACCAAAGTGAGTGTTGAGCGTCGTAATGATTGACACATCCTGTGCACCATCCACCATGCACATTATCAAAGACAGAAATGTATGTCAGCTTTAATACAGTATATACAGATTTGACGTTGAGTTGCGGTTATCATACCTTGCGTAAACATATTCCCTTTAAAGCACTATTCAGACATTTTAAAAACATAACTTTCAGTACCACTCTTATAGGTACGCTAAATATGAATCTGCAGGCAAAACACCACAAGGCCAAGCTGGCTATATCCAAAGGTTAATCCCACCCAGCAAAGGTCCCTAATTAACACAATATATCTTCTCTATAATGGTAATTTGGGATTACAATATGTGCTGGACAATTTGTCGGGCAATGATTTCATGTAGTCTTGTAGTCACTGTGAGGTTGCCAGGAGGCTTGTTTCCAAAATGAGAAATGATATCTAACTGATGCTGCCATGGAAACCTTTGATATGTTTCTGCTTCGTTGTAGATGTATCATCAACGTCAACAATTTAATTTGTATTTCCTCGTTTTTTTTCCCCTCAGGTTTCCATCTGTGCCCAGGTGGCTCATGGGATGGAACATCTGTCCAATCACCGCTTTGTTCACAAAGACCTAGCCACACGAAACTGCCTGATCAACAGTCAGAGGCGCGTCAAAGTGTCGTCGCTTAGCCTCAGCAAGGATGTCTACAACAGGTCTGTTAGAACAAGGCCCAGATTTATTAAAATCCACTTCAATATTTGTGTTCATGTGGCTGATTTTTTGCTGTTTCCATGTCATTTTTCTCCTGTGTACACGTATGCAGCGAGTATTACCACTACAGACAGGCATGGATCCCGCTGCGCTGGCTGCCATCAGAGTCTGTGTTTGAGGACGACTTCTCCACCAAGTCTGATGTGTGGGCCTTTGGTGTGTTGATGTGGGAAGTGTTCAGCCACGGGGAAATGCCATATACCAAACTCAGTGATGACGAGACGCTGGAAGGTCAGTATGAAGCTCTGTTAGCTCATGTGTAGTCCAGCTTCTATCTCAGAATATGAGATGAGAAGGTATTTTTATAGAGATTAAGATTCTTCTTCTTAATTACATTTTTCTTATAGTATATTTTTCACAGTGTGTAACAGCAATGTGATATAAAACAGTAAGTATTCAATTTAGATAGGACATATACAAATCTTAACAATCGGGTAAGAAAAACAAACAAACAAAATATAACAGAGCACAACCAGACAAAGCAAAAATGAAAAAGAATATGAATTAATTAATAGAATAAAATAAATAATGGCCGTACAAACTTCATGATGAAAATAATCCGGAGATGCCAAACAAGATACATAATTCATCTCTAGATGCTACAGCTAGGCATCTACTATTGGGTTACATTGGTTACAGTTTTTCCAAATACAAACTAACTCATTTTTTCAGTCACTGCTCACCCTCATTCTCACACTACAGGCTGATATCTTGTTTCATCATTAACACATTTATAAAATAAAAAAAATAGGTTTCTACATGTGTCTGAATTGTCAGGTAAATGTAACTTAGAGGAATAACTATGTGTCCATGTTTTTGATCGGGTTTAACCTCCCTGTCTGTGTGTCGCCCCTGTAGCTCTGCAGACCGGGAAGCTGAAGCTGCCCGTTCCAGACGGATGCCCCTCCAAAATCTACAAGCTCATGGTCCGCTGCTGGGCGCTAAGCCTCAAAGAGCGCCCCTCCTTCACTGAGCTCGTTCAAGCCCTGGGAGAGCTGCCCTCTGACAGCAAAGTCTGAACCCACCATATCCCCTACCAATCGGAAGGGGAACTTTGACCGACCCCCTCTCTCTCCCCCCCCCCTCCCCCTATAAAGACAGGAATGCTGGATTATTAGTCTCATACATTTCAGGGAAGAGGGTTGAGGAGAAAAAAAAACACTTTTTTTTAATATGCATTTCAAACGACGGGCGTGTGGATAAGACTTATTTTGCTATATGGAAACGCACTCGTCTTGTTTGTGTGAATGGCTTCTTGTGAGCAGTGCCAGGAGTTTCTGTTTTGCCTTAACCACAGCATGGATGACCCTCCCTCTGGACTTTATCGGTCTGTGGTTCCACCGTGACCCTGCCTGCCTGTGTGCGACCGCTCTGGCCCAGAGACACTTTGTTTCACGGAGCCCCTGACCTCAGTGCCTCTACCCCTCCACACACATACACACACACACACACTCACCAGGGACCTCCAACTGCTTTGTCAGGATGTTAGTTACAGGGCTTTTACTTACAGATTAATAGAAACGATTCATATGAAGTTTAGGAAAACCCCTGAAATTAAGGTTCACTGCTCTGTCAAGTGGTCAGAGTATTGAAGGTAAAGAGGGATGCAATATTGCTTCAATTGGGGAGTGGAGCTTCTTAATTATTCTATCAACCACTCAGTAGAGCGCTGAATGAGATTGTTTCAACTGGTCTGTTAAAATCTGATGAACCGCATCCTGACTCAGCCACCCTAATCCTGAAGGAGATGCCTAGCTACTCTGTCCACCAAGGACCCACCACACGCACCAAGTGTGCATGTATGTTTGGATGTGTGTGTGTGTGTGTGCGCACCACTGAACTGTTCCCGTGCTCCAGTGTGCGTTCAAAGAGGAAGTGGAATGGGGTTTTGCATGAAGTTTTTCGCCGTCTGTTGCGATGGGCAACGTGAGGAAATGTAATCCGTGTTTAGGAACATACAAAACGATCACGTTTATAGCCAGGAAATATATTGAATTGATGAGATTGTGCCAGAGTGGGCTTTGTGCGGTTTTTTTTATGAGTGTGTTTCTGTTTTTTTGTATTAACTTTAAGGTGCTAAATGGTCACCACCTGTGGGTAGAAATACCCATGGTACCACATACAGATGATCATGTCTCAGTCGCCCTATCAATGTGTTCAACCTGCGACATCATTTCTTCAAAGGTCCAATCACAGTTTCTCTCCCGGTCCAGTTGTTTTGTGCAATGCTGCAGAGTGGACCGTCACACCAAGGCAATGTGTACATAATGTAGAAGCCATGCACTAACTTCACTTAAAAGAATATCCCTCTTTATCTCTATCACGTTTTGTAGTAAGACATGCAGGTGCCTGTTTATTAACGATGAAGGTCCTGTCTTTTTTTAAATATGTTTATAATAGAAAGGTACTTCTCTGATGCTATGTATTCATTATCACAGTCCATCTCGATGTGAATTCAGTCTGGTAAGCAGCTGAATATGTTAACACAAAGTACAAAGGAGGTCAAAAGGAGTGACTGCTGGTCACCAGTACTCATTTAAGTGCCTGCTAAATGAAGGATTATCTAAACTGTTTCCCTCGTTGTTGTTTTTTTACTTTATCTAATCAAATTGAATGGCCTTTGTTTATGAACCTGTTTTTATACGTTGTTTTTAGTGTAATGTTCTGTTTTTTTATGAATGCTAGGCACTCACACCTAGACGGCTTTTTTTTAATCTGCTTCAGCAAATGCTCACAGTAATCACAGATATATAAAAAAAGTATACATGCTGCTGTCAATAAAGGTTCACAGTGTTTTTACCCATTGTGTTGTGATTAATGCTGCTGTTGCTGTAGACGGCCATCCATCTTCAAGAGCAACATCAGTGAGATTTGCAAAATATTTTAAATGTATATAGATATATTTCCAATTATTTGTTCTTCTTTTTTTTTGTTTGGTATGAAAATCAACTTTTAAGTCATTAAACCTTCTTAAGACAATAAAGAAATCCCATTGTACATACTTTTTATTCAAAGTTTGTATGGCAAATGAGGCAATGCAACTGCAAGTAATACTCCTCCTTGTTCATTTCTGAAAGATATGATGTAGTCTGCTGCCAAAACAAAGTGTGTTCAAGTGGTTGGATGTTCAAACCAAAATGCTTTTAACAAAAAAAGGAATTTGTTAGCTTGTTTTGTTCAAAATGTTGCCACTTGTAAGCCACCTGAAAAGTAGTGATGACAGCTCCTGAGTGCAACTGCTTTCCCACACAATTTAATGAGTAACAATTTTTTTTTAAAGGTGACGCAACATTGGCTGAGGTTGATTGCCTTCCTCAAGCAAGTCTCTGCAAGTTGATGTTCATAGTCTGTGTAAACAACAGCTGCCTGTTTGTACAAAATCAATCTTTGAGTTTATTGTATGCCTTTTGAAAAGGGTTAAGAGTTACAAAAATTATACGTAGATTATATTTAATGGGCTTTAATGTGTGAAACACTTTTGTTCTGTAAAAGTGCCCACAGTTAAAGTTCTCCTATTTTACTGTTAATCCAAATTGTTCTGTCAGTAACCACTAGAGGGAGGTGTACATTCTCTGTTGGTCTTTTTTAAACCTTGACCCTAATAGCTTGCCAAATATTTTTTCCATATAATTGTGTTTAGAATTGAACGCACGAACATGTCCTTTTATAGCTGCAAAAGAAGATTCCCATATGAGTCCATATTGTTTTTGAATACTGACAATGTTCTCCGTTGACCTGATTAATATGTCATCGTTTAAAATGTCACATTATTTGGTGCCCACAGGCCACTTTTGCAGTTCACTGAAAATATTTGAGCTGATCCAGAGACATTATAGGTCGCCTTTTTTCCAGTTTCTGGCTGTGAGAATGTGGGAGCTAAGTGGTCTGCTGTACATAATGAAGGATAAAGACGAGGCTCAACTTCAGACATGCACACATCACAAAACCATGTTTTTCAAAGCCGATTTACAACACAGTCGGTCATACATCTCCCTGTTAAAGTATTGGATGCATATGATATTTGGCATTTGGTGTTAAATGTTGCATACTTAGGCTATCAGACAAACTGAGGCTACATCCTAATGAGGATAGTGAAACTTCACCTCATTCAATACAAGTGATTGTGTGACAACTTTCCCCTGATTGATAAAGAAAATATATATTTATGAATTATTTATTGATGGCTGAATTCTATTAAGCTGCGTCAGTGTCCTGGCCCTGTGCATTCTGGGTCACTGGCATGGCTTACTGGGACACTTGAAGCCATGATTAATGATATTAGTAACACCTGTGCAACTTCTACTGAAAGCTATGCATGCAGGGTATCAATAGGTAGGCTACAATATTTGTTTTGGATAAGCCTTGTATTAAAGTTTCTTAAAAAAGAAAGACTATCACAGGAATAGGCTACTTTTTTTTCAGCTTGACAGCACAATGAACAGAGGTACAGCCATTCTTAAACGTCTGTAAGGTAGGCTAATAGTGTATGATATGTTTAGAACTAGCCTGTATATATTTTTTTAATATGGCCTATAGGGGGGGAAAGATGAGTGTAGGCTACATGCAAATAAAAATAAATAGGCTAATAAGAACCTATATTGGTGGACTTCAGATAAGCGAATGCACATCTAACTTCATAAAGGTGCGTGTGTATCCTTAACGTAGGCTAGATAAACGTAACAATAATAAAGTAGGCCTACAGTCTAAACTCGTCAAAGCAGGCTATTTCCTGTGAAATAATCACTTGGAAGTCTTTCGGTCAACGCAACAACAATAGAGAGGTGTTTTGACAAAGCAACGTTGAGAAAACATGCTCTGTGGTGTGACATAATAGGCGTACAACCTGTGGGGAATAAAAAGTTGGATGTTTTCTTATTTTAGTGCATCTGCCTGTCCAGGGTGACGTTGTCGGTAGCGCAACCATTTTGGTATTTATTCCAATGAGCTTGTGGTATCGACCAATGGCAGCGCTACTCAGATAATCCTCAGCCAATCAATAGGCGACGCAGTGACTCACCAAATAAGGAGCGACAGCACCAAATAAGGAAACATTGTATCTCTTTATAAGGAGGGAAGTAGTTCCTGGGTTGTGATATTACTCCGCTGTCGTAAACGACGTTCTAAAATTATATGTTTCTATGCGTCCCCGAACCGCGGAGCGATAAATAATGCGTAATTGGTGGATATAAAATTAGCATTTAGACGTTTACAGACCGATGCTAGCTTTATTTTCGGTTCACAATGCGGACTACGTGTCATGGCGGAGTGACATCGCAGGTGCTCTTCGCGTTTTCCTTTTTGAGAAAGTGCTCCGAGTTTTGGAAATAGAGGAGGAGGGTGAACCAAACTCAGCCGGGTGGAAGGGTCTTGGGGGCAGCATCACTTTCGAAAGTTTGTTTCGGTAATTTCCTGGAGTGTCCGAACCATCTACGGGCCTGCTTTGTTTACATTTTGTAGCCGAGGCGCTTTGTGAGTGCTATCGCTCGTTAGCAAGAATACAACGCGCTCCAGCTCGTTTAGCTGGTGTTTAGACACTCGGTCCCACTAAATAGAATGTTACCGAGCCGGGTCGGGTCGGCACAAGCAGGAAACGGGTCAGCTTCAGGCAGAGGTAGCACAGGGCACGGTTCGGGGGTTGTTGGAAGCGGGATACGTCCCGTGTTGGTCAGAGCAGGGCAAGCTTTGCCGGGGATCAGCGTGAGCGCCGGTGCTGCCGTTCGACAGGGGGAAAGAGACGTCGTCGGCATGCTGGGGGCAAATGGACCGGGGGGACCGAGAGGTGCGAGGCCGGGGAACGGGACCGGCGTGAACCCTATGCAGGCCGCCATCCAGGGCAACATGGTGGGGCTCAACACTTCGGTCGTATTGGCCTCAGGAGCCAGGTTCGAACCGGACAGGGAGAGTGCACCTTTGTGCAGCGGCTCGGATAATGACTCGGACTCCGGAGACGATGACGACCCAGTGGGTTCACTCGGGGACAGCAGGAGAGGGGTGAAGCGCGAGAGAGGGGAGATGGAAGCTTCGGTGACAGGCCAGGAGGTGGGAGTAGGACCTCCCGGAGCTTACGGCATGGTGCCCGGGGGGGTTGCCGGGGCCAAGCCGGGGAAGAAGACACGTGGGCGCGTAAAGATAAAGATGGAATTTATTGACAACAAGTTGAGACGTTACACCACGTTCAGCAAGAGGAAGACGGGTATCATGAAAAAGGTGAGTCTTCTTGGGAAGTCAGCCAACCACAGGAACATTTGATCTGTGTCACACACTCGGATGCTGTTTGGCCTAAATGTGCTGCAGTGTAATAAAGCCTACAGAACTGTCTGTTCACTCATTCTTGGAAGTATCAACGAGTTCAATACTATTATCACTTTTACGACCATAACAACAGTGGTAAAGTGCTGAGTCAGTAACTAAAGCCACCACAATAAGGACATTGCGTAGTTCATCTAATATTGGTGTAGTAGGCTAGGCTATTTGTTGTAACAGACAAAAGTTGTGTCACAAAATTACACTGCATTGCGAGGAGGTCAGAACAGTCATGATGGGGAAATGGGCTCTAAATAAAACTTGAACAAATGACAATTCTATTTATGAACATGCTCACCTCAACTATCCCACACACACGGCCTGACACACACCAGATACACTTGACACCCTCAGTCATGCACACTAACCCCTACGCCTCCACACACAGATGGAATGACACACAGGCCCAGAACTTTTGGAAGTATCTCCCTCCATCACTGTGAAGCAGGGCCTTTGCTCTCGGGCAGTGAGCAGCAGTGGGCATGTAGGTGCCAACAGCTGACTAAACCCCCAGGGAAATAGATCAGAGGACAGCCAACATGCTCTCAGACAGAAGACAGGGACCTAGGGACTGTCTGTCTGTGCACGCATTATGGCTCTGTGCACTCTCATACATCAAGCAATGATGACTTTGTTTTGGTGTCAGTTTTTCTAAGTTGGACCCGACTGCCGTTGACAGAACTTGCTCCATGGCAATCCAAATTGTCTCCATTGCTGTCTTCAAAGTTTAGTGTCACAGAAATATTTCTCTGGATAGCCACAACCTCAAACACACACAGTTGCTTTGAGGCATCCAAAGTTTATCATTTGGAGACTGGGTCAGCTGGTTACTAGTCACAGCCATTTTTTTCTTCCTTATGACCCTGACTAATTACTTGTGAGCCATGCTTTATTGTAGTGCAACAGTTTTTTTATTTGTCAACATGTTACTTGAAAGCGTCTGTATACTTTGTACTCTGCTGTATTTCTCTCTCTTTTTTTTTAAATGTATCCCAGACAGTTGTCGTGGAAACTGAAGTGTCTTTATGTAGGCTCTTGGCAACATGAAGACTGTTTCAAACACTGTGCGGATGGAGGCGCCTTAAAAACGTTGCCTATTGTCAGCATCACAGAAATTGACAGGGTGGGTGGAGTGGGAAGATTCATAGTAGACTGGACTCAAACTCTCTCCCAGGATGAGCTTAGTTTAATTTTAAAGTGTGGTGAGTGAAGCACGGGCACTAGGCATTAGTTCTCCTCTCATAAATACATCACGTTACATACAACACAACCTGAATTTGTTCTGGCGCGGGATTACTCAATTAATCCTTATATGGTCGTGGTCCCTATTTTTTTCTTTTGGTTCCATTATTTCTCCAGAAAAGGAGACGTTTTTATTTTTGATCTTTCTTAAATACCTGGGCATTTCCTGTTTATGATTTGACTAGTGCTTATACAATAAGACAATTAAGTGGCCCAATTGATTGATAGAAAATTAAATGGCATATATGCATATGATTTAGTTTACAGTGAGTTGAAAACAGGAAAAACTCCAAATCCCAACTTGTGAGCAGGGCAATTCATTGATTAACTGTTTCAGCGCTGCCTCTATAGCCCTTATAAAGCCACACATTTTGGACTTGAATTGCAACATTACAACTGAATTTGTCGAGGGGTTTTCCAGGGATTGACACTAGTAACTGTGTAGCCACCCACAAGGTGCCCTTTGGAGACTAGTAGTGTTCTACCAGCAATAAAACAAAAACAAGATGGAAACTAAAAAAAGAGTTCCACACAGTTTTTTGTTTTGAATCGCTGAGTTATACATATAAACTTGTAACCTCCTTTATTTGATATGTAGACTTTAGTGACAGGAGAAACAATTACAGCTATAGTTGTCGTCTGTGTGGCTCTAGTTTGTGCTGTCACCTAGCACACTATTGCTGACAAATTAGTCCTGTTGGCAACACGTCGAGCTCTGTTGTTAGAGACCCCTGTGTGGCTGCTGCAGAGCTCATTTAGGGGAGGAGGAGGAGGTTGGTAGGGAGTCAATGACTGGGAGCAGTGCAGTTCATCACCTGCTTCTGTAATGCTGCACTAGCAGTCAGTGAGGTGAGCTGAACACTCCTCTTCAGTAAACTCAAACGCCTCTAAATAAGTGAAGTTTTCAAAGTGCTCAGGTAGAAGAAGTGCAGTGTAGCATTGAGCCTCTATAGCAGTGGCTGGTCATTAGCTCTTTTGTGCTCCGTCATATTTATTGCACACAAAAAGGCAATTATACTATCATGTGTCCAGATATAGAGGATTGGACTGATATGACCCATAATGAACACAGTGTTGGAGCGTTATGTAGTAGACCTGGATGAATGCACGCTTTTATGATGGCTCAATAAAATTATTTAATTTGAATGTGATCCTTCTCCTCCGTGCTCCCTGTGAGTATTACACTCCAGCTTACAATGGCGCATCTATCAGCAAGCTCCTGCTGTATTATTGCTCACCAAGGTGATGGTAGTCAGTGTTTCCCCCAGGAAATGTCTTAGTCAAGGTGGTCACTGTCTAGCCGTACAGGAGGCCTCGGCGAAAATTTGGGGGTATTTTGCTCAAAGATGCCAATGCGCACTAAAGAAATAGTTCTGTTTATTTGAATGACACTGACCTTACAGTTGTGCAATTTTGTTTGCTATGTGCACATTTTGTGCAAACATGCAGACAAAAAAAATAAAATTAAAGAAATTCTACTGTTTTGGTGCAATACCATGCAGACACACTAAATACAAATAATGGACCATACACTTAACATGTGTATGCACATCAAAGTGCTTTTTAAAGTTCCTTTTTGGAGGGGGGGCTGTTGTGAGATTATTGTGGACAATAGGCATACTGTGATGCGATTAATTCATATATGGTTATTATTAGCCTACTTGCTTGATTTCTTTTTAAATGCAGAGGTTATTGGTTGTTTTGGAACATGTATTTCCAAATTTAAAACATAAAAATAAAGCAGCATTTAAAATTCAGAAAATTAATCTTGTCGGCCTACACTAGCATGCTGTTTGAAAAATAATTCAATTATTGAAATAATACAATTTGTTTTCCCCTTAAAATGACTAATGCATTTCAAAGACAGTTACAGTGTGCACTTCTGTAAACTTACTGAAAGGTGCCTGGGCCATCACTCTCATGCATGTATCAGACTTTTCTCTGCGCTGTATGAGCCGATAAGTTGTGTTGCCACGGTGATGTGGAGTCTTAAACTAGTCTAGCTTTGCATAGCACTTCTTTCTGTTCAGCTAAATATCCCCATAGAACCGCACTGCGTTTATTATCGCCACCGGTTAAATGTCGGTTTGCTGCTGCTCGTTTACCCTCCCGCGTACATGCTGTAGTCACGCGCAGCGCGGCACGGTCGCGCGCGCAGAGCCCCCGACACAGAGCAGCTGATAGTCTGAGCAGAGAGAAACGCTTGGAGACATATGTGCACATTTATTTACCGCAAATCACGGCCTTTCGCGCATTTATGACCATGAAAAATCACACATCGCGCTTCCTAGTACATTAATTGTGCAGCACTAAAAATAAAAAAATTAAAGATTTAATTTTTTTTTTGGTCGGTCAGTAGTCAAGGCGGGGGGCTGGTTTTGCTAAGGCGGCCGCCTTAACTATAAAGCGCTGGGGGAAACACTGGTAGTGGCACTGTGCCTTCACAGAAGTGTCCTCCACAAAACTTATGACTCATTTAGTTGAAAAGGCTTTATCTGGAGTTCACTCGGAGTGCAGCATCAAGGTGTGTGTGTGTGTGTGTTGGATGTGGTTGAATCTCATTGTTCCTTTCCTTTGGGAGAGTTTGTATGCGCGTGTCTGCATGCTGTGTAATAAAGGACGAGGCTGCAGACTGCAGTGGTGGCCTCACGTTTCACAGCCGGCTACCTCTAGGTGTTAGGAATGAACCCTCGTGGTTCTCCATCAAGACTGGGTTACTACACCGCTCCCCTTGCCTATGCAATCCAGTCCCCCACTGCAATCAGTCTGTGTGCTATATCATGCTCTCTATTCTGGGAACCTTATCTCATGTTATTTTAGCTTCATTTGTGCTATACGTCAGAGTTCACCACAGAGGTATTTTTAAAATTCTAGTGTTTTCTTGGCTATGTTGTATTTTTCCAGAGGTTCACCTTTTGAATTGTTTATTATCTCTCCAGTAGATTACGTTCTCTGTGAGATGAAGGAAATATTAGCCAGAATTTGGTGAACCATATCTTTGTGATGTTTGCATTATGGCTTGACTCCCCCTCCTCCTCTGTTTCTTTCCCAGGCCTATGAACTCTCTACCCTGACGGGAACCCAAGTCCTGCTGCTCGTGGCCAGTGAAACGGGCCACGTCTACACGTTTGCTACACGCAAACTCCAACCCATGATCACCAGTGAAACGGGCAAAGCCCTGATCCAGACATGCCTCAACTCTCCGGACTCTCCGCCGCGTTCTGACCCATCCATGGACCAGCGCATGAGTGCCACGGGCTTCGAGGAGACGGACCTCACATACCAGGTCTCTGAGTCGGAAGGCATGGGTGACACAAAGGTGAGAATGGAAGAAGTGGGAATGGGCTGTTGTTGCAAAGCGGTCCTCAAGGTGGTCAAGCTGGAGACACAGGATACTCCATCTTTTTTGGGAAGATTTTATGCCTCGTTTCAACTGAGCAGCACAGTTCCGTTTGGCACGGTTCAGCAGGTTATGGTAACCATAGCTCTGGTTTGCGTTTCCACCGCTGACATTACTGCATAAAGCGTGATAGTCGCAGTCAGAGTAGGCCTAATATACAGTCTATGGGCCACAGCTGTAGAACGGCTCTGGCCGTGTCAGCAAGGTTACTATGTTGACATCGTAACAGTGGGACACAGTGCAGCCTGATGACTAATTCAATGAAGAAGAAAAACACCACACAATGAAAAAGGGGCTGCGCAGGCCGACATTTCTCAACACAAGACTCTTCACTCTTGCCGAGGTGACTACATACTGTTTTATCTCTGGCATGGAAATCATTCTGTCGACCAACGACTGTAGTGTGTAGCTCCACACTTTTGGGACCCTTTGGGACTGCTTGATACCCAAACGAAAGGGTGACAAAAGTAGGTGTGCTAGGCTCTGTTATTTTGGTACCCTTTCCAACTCTCTCAGTGGAAAAGCAAATAAAAGTGTGCCCAACCGAACCGCTCAGTGGAAACGAGGCTATAGTGTGGCTGCCCACAGCTGTGAATCCCCAACATTGAATGCACTCATATCTGTACCTGTTCCCGCAGCTCATTTCCCCTTCTTTCAGCAACAACGGTGCTTAAGTTAGTCTTTGCGCCTTACATTGACTCTCTGCTTTCTAATGGAGACATGAATTGCAGTGCAGTTTTCTTCTTATTAAAAAGAGAGAAGCAATAAAGCACCAGTCACTAATGGATTTATTTGGAAATCTCTCCAAAAAAAGCTTGTCAAGCACACGGGCAGAGCAAATGAATCAAACCCACCAGCAGTTTCAGAAAAATAATCTTCGTCCTGCTGCAAACAGTTATTTTGGCCAGTGTTTTGGCTTCATGGTTTGGGGTTCTGAGTATCAAGTCATTTTCTTTTTTTTTTTCTAAACAAATCCAAAAAGTCTTGGTAGCCCTTAAAAGGGGAGCCGGATTATATGTAGATTATTATCCCACATTTTAAAAGGAGTTCCCTATACTTTACCTTTGTGACCTCTCATGCTGGAAAGCCTCTTCACTCTTTAAAGATAAATCACAGCAGGTCTGGGTTGTGTTAGGATGAGAAACATGCAGCCTGCTATAAGGATGACTGTGGTGTTTATCTTTTGATTTTGGGATGATGCTCTCTTGTGTTCACAGATGAAACAGAATTTATGTTTTAGAAACTATTGGAAAGTCACACATTTTGTGCAGTTTCCAACTTGTTCAAAGAGTATCTTCTCCTCTAAAATCCTCATAAGAATTGTTAGTGTGACCTATTCTCCTTTTTGAAGAAAATCCCTGTTTTTCCACTTATACATCACTGCAAGTGTACTTAAACCTCCTGTCGCTGATATTTAGACGCGATGATTTTATCGGCCGACACACTTCACTGTCCACACCTTTCGTGCAATCACGCGACGCGCTTGAAGCTGATATCCCTTCCACATTTTACACAGCTTAAGAACGGCCCTTTGAAGACGGACACTTTCAGGCCCTGTGTGCTGTTTGTACAAGGCACCAAGTAATGCGTACCATACACTGTCAAGGATGAGGGGGATCAACAACCTTTAGCATGTTAAAGCCACTCATGCCCGCTCTGCTCATTGATAAAAATTAGATTCTGCCTCTGTTGCCATATATGGTATGGTTTCCCTGCCTGCTCTCTTGGCTGAGGCCCCTCGCATTCCTTATAAGCTGCAGCTGTCTTTGGAGTCCTGTGATTTCTTCAGCCCCCCCCCCCATCTTCCCCCACACTAATTTAGTGATATGGAGAGAAGATATGGATGTAGATATGAGCAGGTGGAATGGAAAAGTTTGAGACATATTTAACGTCCTGTTTCGTGAAATTTCTATTTAGGTGGCTGGCAGGTTGCACTCTGCCCCTGCTGCAGTGGACAGTGTGGGAGACCAGCACGGGCCCCTGAGAACACTGCTCATCGAGGGGAAACCCCACACATTGTCACTGTGATCCAATTCAGGATCCGTCAGTCATATTAAGGACGAGGCAGGTTGGACCCGGAGGCCTAGATTTTGAGGGATGGTTTCCGTGCAGTAGGACTTGATGTGTGACGCGGTGTGTCTGTGGCGTCTGGATACTATTCATCAAGAGAGTGGTATGTCATACATACAGTCCAAAGCTAGTCTAAACAGTTCAGAGTTTGCAGTGGTTAGTGGGGGGGGGGAAGCAGAGAAGTTTTTGGAGAAGCAAAATAGAGAGGCTTAGGAGATGAGTGAAGCAGGTGTGATTTAGTGCTGCAATCGTTAGAAATTCTGGTGCTGAAAGTTAGTTATATAGTTATATTATATACTGGTTGGATTCAAAGAAAACGTCTTAATTGTAAGATGAATTGATGAATTAGCCCTTAATTCATTCATTCTGTTCTGTTGTTGTGTACATTTAAGATAATGGGCCCAGGCGCTATATAGTTGAGTTTAATATAAATCGTTCACTGGTTTAAGATGTATATTCAAATACTGATTATGAAACCTTAGCTCAAGGTAGCTGCCGGTGCAGAGTGCCAATATATCATACCAGGCATATGGTGATGAAGAACGCGCTATTGTGTTTATTATCAGTCCTTGCTGTGGTGCTAAAGATTGTCAGCAGTGTACCTTGACTGAATGTGAATTATACCTGAAACACATTTGGGGAATAAACACACACCAATGTAGAAATATCTTTTAATTTTTAATCAGTCAATATCTGATCCAATTGTTGTTGGATTGGATCTGAGCATTTGTAATTCAAATAAACTCCCATGTTTTGGTACCAGTCCACCAAAATAAAAGCAAAGCTGTCGCACAATGTTCAACATGTAAGATCATGGGTGAAATGGCTCAAAACAGATGGAAGATGGAGAGATGTGGAAAAATACGCCGACTTCTCTTGGAATGTCATCAAAATTCTCCCAAACTTGTCCCTAGAATGAGGTTCTGATTTCATATTGAGCAGTAATGGGGCAGTGAAGATTCCCCGTCATACTTAACCTCTAAAAGACTCTTGCTTTCACAGCTTTGTTAAAGTTTGAGGCTTTGTTAAGAATCCGAGACCCTTTTTCTGATTATCTACAGATCTACTGATTGGTCTGAGTCATATCTAGCCTCCGCAATTATTCTCCGGTCCATGATCACCAGACACAAATCTGGGACAACAAAACTGAGCTGCTCACAGGCTTGAGAAAAACAAAAACAAATTCGGAATACTTTCAGCAGTCCCACAGGATAGTGTGTGTATTACTCCATTGAGTGTATTTAGTTTAAAGATACTTTTGGACATTGTTATGCTTTATTGATAGTGTAGAGACAGAGTTGAAATGGGGCAGAGAGGGGAGTGACATGCAGAGAACGACCGGGGGGGACGCCCTACCAACTGAGCTAAGGGCAACCCCGAGAGTGTATTTAGTTGAACAGAATGCAATGTTAGGATTACGTTTTAAGGTGGGTGACTCACTTTGTCTGGAAAAAACCCATGCTTTTATTTTGCTGTTGCTTTTCCCAGCACGCATTAAAGCTGGGGTGGAGGATTTGGGGACAAAATAGCAGTTGGGATAGAGATTCAAATCCAAATACCTCAACCGCTCAACTTGTTCTCTTTGGTCCCTCCCCTATGGTCCCTCCCTGACACGCTATACCAACAAAGTTGTGCCAAAGTAAATGGACAGTCCCAACAGCCAATAAGAACAGAGAATTGGAGCCTCGCTCTGATTGGTCAAAGTGTACAGCTCATGTTAACTTTGACAAATCAGAAATCATATACCCCAGCTTTAAGTATGTAAACTCAACAACTGAAGGAAACATGTTCAAGACTGTTGGACTGCCCAAAGGCATTCTGGGATATTTAATGTCTGACTCAAAGGTGACCTGAGGTAGGTCGAAAGGGAAAAAGGGTCGCAGCAGAAATGTAATATTGGTATCTCAGAGATTTGTCATTATGGTGGCATCCTCCCAGCAGACCTTTGGATGTTTCACGGCCTCTGTGGCTGCCTATTAATATCAGACATGCCTGCAGTACAGATGTTTTTGTGCCTTCTGAGTTATTTTTGGAAGGGGATGGCAAATCCCACAACAACTCCTGTTTGCTTCGAGGAGCTAGCCTATCATAGTGTCTCTCTCACTCCCCCCCTTCCCCCGCTGCTCTGGCTGTTATACTTTATAATCCTGCTGAAGATGAATCATTTGTTGCTCTGCTCATTAGCACAGATCACATCGTCTTTGCGGACCTAATGTTGCGAGAAGCACTGAGCAGAAAACGTACAGTCTGAGGCAACTGTCCTGATTGAAGGCAGACATGTTTGTTTTCCCTGCATTGTGGGACTTTGACAGCCTCTTTGTTTAGCATATTGCCCACATTTCACTGTGTATGAAATTTGAATTCATTCAGCTCCTTAGAGAAATTAAATGTGATATTTAAGTCTGTCTTAAATGAGGAACTGTAACCTGCAGAGACCTTCTACAATTTTCTTCAGTCTTCCTTTCTAACTGCCGTTTGTTGGGGCAGAGCAGTGGCCTGAAGTAGGTGACAAGAGCCAATCGCTGAGATAATGTAAAGTTAATTCACTCAGATATGTGCTCTTATCACAAGGCTGCTCCTAAGCAGACTGTATGTAAAGGGCGGAGGTGGTGGAGAGAGAGAGTAGCGTGTTGGCTGTTAAGAGTCGAGCAAAGCAACGTTATGTCACCTCCCCCCACTCCCCCTTACTTTACAGCAAGCAACTGGACAGGTCAGCCGCCATTGGCTGCACCTCCTCCACTTGGGCTGCCTTGCCTTTTTTAGCAGTCCCAAATGGAGCCGCGAATTCCATGTTGCTGGCAGGGTGACAGACTGGGAGATGGGAGCCAGCAAATGGGAGATTAGATGAGGGCCAGGCACCAGTACAACTGCACAATGGGCTCTCCGACCAACACTGCACTAGGCTGCCAGTTGTCACCTTCAATTGGGAATGATTAATCCTTCATGAATGGGGAATCATTTGTGTCCTTCTCTTTTTAATGACACTCTCTTCCTCCTCCTTTTGAAAACAAGTATTTTGCGTGATGTCTTTGAATATAAAGAGGGCAATGGAGACTTGCATTCCATAACTTATATTTTGTGGGTTTATTATCAATGTTGTTGCTTCATATACTTTGTTTCATTTATGTATTCACAAAAAATGTAATGTTCTTTTTTTATCTTTAGTATTTTATGTTCAAAATAAAGAAACCAAACTAAACCAACAACACTCACAAGCCCTCATGTTAGAATAACTTCTAAAGAGCTGCAAGAAAATGTTTAGCCACTTTTGTGTTTTTGTACCACTGTCTTAATGAAAGGATAAGATTACTGCTGTCTTTTAATTCTTTGTGTTTGTTGACTTCAATCTACTGATTTTATATTAGGTTTTCTCATAAATCCACATTGGATATCAGTGAGGTGGAATGTGTAATACTTGAGCTCTCTAGGTGGCTGGAGGGAAAAAAGAAGTCCCTCTTGTAAAATGGATTACTGAGCATGTTGTGGGGGGTGCTCTCAGGGGTTCACACAACTATAAATTGTGACCTCATTTGTTACGTACTGTTGCCTCATTATACTAAGTGTTGTGTTCCCCACTGGTCAGGCCCTGGTTAGTTTTGTGGATGCATCAGTGTGTATTATGAGGAGCAGGAGACGGAACGGGACGTGAAGAGGAAGTGACAGTGCTTTGGCTTGTGCGACATGACAGTTTACTTCTCAAGGAATGCATTACACCAGTCTGCTGCCTATGTTTACTATGCACTGCTTCAGCCTCTGAAGTACAAGCCAGCGCTGTTTATAGACCGGCGTGTTAAACAGGAGACACATGGAGATGGTCAAACAAAGCACTAGGTCAGTGGAGGCGGGCTATGTAGGTCACAGTGGCAGTTTGGGACGAGATGCACAGATTTAAAAAAAACCTGTATGATCTATCAACCTGCACAATTTTTTTTTTCGCACAAATTGTATTATACAATAGTACAAGGTAATTCAGTAGTTTTTACACAGAGTTGAGTTTCTGTGCGTCTGATGGCGGCTGTCTTTACACGTGCCTTTCTGCTGCCTCAGCTGGCGTGGAAAGGGTTAATTCCCCCCTCAGAGCTGCTCAGGTTTCCCGCCAGCTGTCTGTATCCTCAGCTGTTTGTACTCTGGCCCTATCCTGTCCCTGTCCCGTAGCTCTCACAGGTCTGACTCTGGCCTGTCACACATATACACACTCGGCTGCTACTGTGGCTAAAAAGTGAGACTTGCTGCTACATTGCTGTCATCTTTACTGACGTACTTTATCTCCACTGTCAATTGAAACCGTTCTCCTGCTTAAAGATACGTTTTCTGTTGCCACGGCATACAGTTTTATCTGCAAATTCCTACGCCAGTGTGGTCGTGTGCCTTCTTCCAATTTGTCTCATTTAGGTTTTGGTGAACATTAACGACTATCGTATTGGTTAAACCTGAAAGTCTCCTGGGAGAATGAAGTTGTGGTGTCGGCTGCTTCATACTCCGTCTGTCGGTAATTACTCTGTGTTGAATCACAGGTCTGAGAATTGACCAGTAAATGAGCGACATATCTTTCTTGTGTGAATTGGTTTAGTTTTGCTTTGAGGCTGAAAGGGCAGAACAACTGTGAGTCCTCTGTGTGGCCCTCCCCCCTTTGACTTTCCAGCTGCTGTTTAACTAAAGAGGTAAAGGACCTTGGACTGTCAGTGCCCCTCAGCAGGGCCTGGAACTGAGCAGCAGACCAGCTAACCCAGTGCTCAGCAATGTGTAGGTTTGCTTCTGTACAGTCTTGTCGATTCACTGCAGCTTGTATAAGACACCACCTGTTTAGCCATCTGTACGTCATCAAGCCCACAAGACTCAGACGATTAACTAATTATCAAGGGTGTCAGTCTTTCCAACTCATCACATTTAAAGAAATACACTTTTGCTGAGACTGTTTTTATTAATTAAGATGTTAGTAGACTGTAAATCTGTGATGTTACTGAAAACTGTGAGCCAATCTGTACAGTAGCTCTGTTTGCATGGTGGTGCAGGGTTGGAAGGCCTTATCAGTGGAGTCCCTGCAGGATCATCCACCTCTAGCCCATGTAATTAGTCACATATTAGAAACCTATAGTGCTTTGCTCAGGGAGGTTGGCCTGGCCTGCTTCTACACTCCCTCTCTAGTAGTATTGATACTTGAATGTTCCTTGTGAGAATGTAAAGCTCACAAGATGCGACACACTGCAATGCGTAGAGTGCTTTACATCTATGACATGATATAGCCTTGTCCCAATTCTGAGGCTGGATCCTCCAAAGGACAGGGCCCTGAAAAGGTTTGTCCTTCAGAGGATTTGCAGCCCTAGTCTAAGCCTGCCTTTTCTCCAAAAATAGTATGAGTATATCCTCAGTCAAAAACTGAGATAGTTTGCGGTGAAGTAGCTTTCAAATGGACAAATCAGGTTCCCAAATGTCATGTTACCAGAGGTTATATTGGGAGTTTTACATTTCGAGAAAAATATCAATCTCCCAGGCCCCTATTTTATTAAAATTGAAAAATAAAACTTTCAGAGAGGCAGACATGAGACCCTTCCTGCCCACATGTCTAAAACTCTACTATTCGGTTTATAATATGGTCATTGGTCATTGTACTCAAAATGTAAAGTTCAAGCCCAGATACCGTAACCCTTATGACGTCATCATTGGAGTGTATGTCTGGCCTCCAACATTTAACTTGGTGCAATGGCTTTCTCATTGGTCTAGTGATTGTCAGGGATTTTTGGCATTAAGGAGTGCACAATGCAATATGGGTTACTGAAGACTGCAGAGGATACACCAGCGGTTGTTTTCGGGCAAAAAGCACTTAACATTTGTTCGAGCCTTAATGACAATCACTTGATCAAGACAGTGAACTGTGATGCTGCATATGTGCTCGTGTTGGACATACAGCTCCCATTCATTCTTGAAGGGCCCTTCTACCCCTTCTACCTCTTGCCTTGCCACAATTCCCATTATTTTCCTTCTTTTGATCATACCTCCTATTAACATAAACCAGGCAGGGACAGATATTGCCTCTACTGATGTCTCTCAGCAACTTCTCTGTAGGCCTATGTATGCTTAATCAAACCCTCAAAGAACATTGATCCCACATGCAAATGCTAACTCTTAAATGCATCATAATGTGTACTAGGCTTATTCCCATTCTGCTATTACAGATTATTAGTATCAAGTGTTGGTGTAAGTGTGTGGACACAGGCATGGTGGGTTTAGATGTGTTTTATAGTCCCGGCCTAACGCCTACCCTGCTCTCATCCTGCAGCCCACTCACCAACACATCCTGCTCTGCTGTTTAATGCATGATCACATTAGCGTATGGCGTAGCGATGCTAAGTCTCACAGCCTGTGAATATTTATTCTGCCTGATTTCCACACCTTGTTAGTGGACATGTTAGTTTGTGGTCCGTTAGTTGTCATAGTAACTCAACTTCAGCACAGTTGGATTGAGCAGTGGTTGGTTTTTATTCCAGGATGAGAAGGTATGCATGATGATTGGCTGATGCTGTGTGTTGAGGTTAGGGATGGGCATAATTAATCGATGATCGATCATTGATCGTTAAGAATTGTCGATCATGTGAAATTTTTATCGATCTAATAGCCGTTGTGTTGCACAGTGTGAGTCCCGATGCAATGCATTTCACTATGTGGCAGCACCGTAGACTGTATGGGCAGAAATGAGACATCCTACCAGCAGGGGGCGATACTTAACTAGTTGTAGGAGACAACAGAACAGGCTCAGGCTGCCGTAGATGTCAAAAACATTAACATGACAAAGTCAAGGCAAAGTTTGACATCTGACAGTTTTAGAACCAAAAATTACGAAGTTCATTAAACATTGCAATAAGTAACTCCACGACAACCCAAATGATGTACCACTTGTACATTGAAGCCTTCATCCGATTTAAATTGAGTTTTTTAGATTAAGTATTAGTAACGTTAGGTCCTTTACCACTCAGAGAAACGTGCCGTGCCCTTATACAGTGTATACAGCATCTTACATAGCAATAATAAAAAAAGCGTATCGATATTGTGTCGCAAGAGAAGTCACGACAATACTGTATATGGCAATATTGATTTTGTTTTGTCCCACCCCTACTGCAAAGCTGTCTGATCTATTTATAATGTTCTCTCATTATGTAGGCTTATTAAGGAGAAGCATGTTGATAGGATTTGATAGGCGTCTTCCAGATGTCAACCCTGAAATATCTACTTTCAGTGGAACTGGAAAAAATGTTTCTCCAATTTGAAATTAAATGTATTGTTCTTTTTAGACCTTAGAATGAAATGGCTCAGCAAAACCCTCCCTGCTCTGCTTAGTATTTTACATATGTAAGCAATTAAAGGTCTCCCAGACTGTTTCTCTACCTTGTTTATATCATTATCCCTGAGTCTTTTAGACAAGGGATTCCCAAAGTGTGGTGCGCGCACCCCTGGGGGTGCGTGAGCTGCTGCTAGGGGGTGCGCGAGATGAAAAATGTAATGGCGGTCTGATCATTACACAATCCATATTGGTCCGAGTATAAGAGGGTTTTATTTTTGCGGAAATAGGTCGTAAAAAGTCCGGTCGTGTTTTCCAAGTTGTTTATTTTCTTTTTTTAATCGGGTGGAACACTGGCTGTGCTCTCGGAAGCGGCCGGGGCGTTTGTGCGCTTGGAGAGAGAACGGTTTGTGTGGAGAGAAAAAAGAGGCACAGGACATCGACGAAGCCGATTCAAAGCCTCAAATCATTATGTTGCCAGTCAACGTGTCAGAGGCAGGAATCGGCAGAGTGATCGACTGTGGCTTTTTAGCTGCTGCAGTTGTGCTGAGGAGAGATTGCCAACTGCGCTGTCCTTTTACGCACCAGCACTGCTGCTGTAATGTTCAGATTTCCTCATTTGCATCAAAGCCCTAATGATTTTAAGAATGAGACGCTTTATTTAAACGCTGTCCATGTGATGGTGGTGATTGTCACTTTGTGAGCTGTAAACTGAAACCAACGGAGATCTCGGAGGGCTTCCCCTCGACAACGTTAACGTGCCCCGGTTATCATTTCAGCCTTAAACCACGGCGTTGATAGCTTTCGTTTCAGCACTAGGCTATGTGATTAACTATGAGCATTAAATAAATGCTGCGTCTCAGATGCCGAGGACAGCAGCAAGGATGACCCGCTATGCACCGAACCAGAGTATAGGAGAGATGACAGCGAGAGCGATCACAGCGGGGCAGAGGAATTTGCGTGTGAAGAATAGTCTGTAGTGAACCCATCAGAGTTCGGTCTATCTGCACTATCCTACTGTTTATCTGCAATGAAGAAAAGTGTTTTTTAAATGTGTTTTTATTTTCGTATATTATTTAAATAAATAAAATGTATTGAGTTGAGTTTTGAAAAACGGGGGGTTCGTCTTATAATCGGGGTTGTCTTCTACTCGGACCAATACGGGTACAGTGTTTTTTCTCCACACAATAAAGACGTGTAAATAAACATTTCCTTTGTAAAATTTAGAATCAAAAACTTGAATTTTAATTAATAAATAAATGGGGGCTATTCAAAATGAAGCGAAGTTATCTTCTTCTACTACGCATATGCGCACCTAGTTTGTGCCTCTACATTCATTCTCGCAGTTTATTTAAAATGACTGGCGTTCTAATTTTATTTCCATAACCTGTGTTATGATGACGGGGTTGTTTGCTCCACGGTCATTTAAACTTGCTGCAATTGTTGCTCAACGTGACTCAAAATATTAGGCTATAATATTTTCCCCGTTGTATCTGCTTTCTGCCCCTTGTTGTGATCGTGATTATTTTATTATGTGTGTTCTGGTCATTTGAGCATGATTGAACATGCCACCTTTTAATATGGCTATAAAAAAGCTTGTTGCATTTTTTTTAATGTGTGGGGGTGCGTCAACCTGGTTGGGACATAGAAGGGGGTGCACGGCTAAAAAAGTTTGGGAACCGCTGTATTAGACCTTGCTCTGGTTTCTGTCACCCATCCATTGATCCATGAAAATACTACTTTGTATGTAAGCATGAAAGCCCCCCTACTACCGCCAGCTGCTGAAAGAGGAAAAGCCTCATTAATGGTGTTGTTTTAGGTGTTCTCGTATACATCTTATCTGATGTTGCTTTTGCAATCAGGGGAACAAATGGGTTATAGCACAGAACCAGTGCATCGGTCTGAAATACTAGCATCTTCGAGGTAGTGGAAAATGGTAAGAGGGTTGCCATTGATTTTACACATCAAGTTCAATTTACTTGTCAAAATAACCCTGATGGTGTCAACGGAGTTATCTTGATTTATTTTTATTTTTTTTATGTTTTAGTTACAAAACGTAGATTTGGGGAATGAAAGTCAGAGAAGGCTACAAAAGAGACTATTGAGTGCAAGGGTTGGATGGTCTGGCTATATCTCAGTTTCTGCTGCTTTTATATTCATCATTCTTTTTTAAAACTGTCTCTTGAGAGACCCTCAAATATATGGAAGTGCAACACTAAATCGCCGGAGTACTCCACCACTCGGTCATCTTCTTCCCATCTTGACAGAATCCAATGCTAATTTCATTTCATTTCATCATTTGATGTCCCCCCTGGTCTTCCTACTCACAATGTTTGCTTTCCCCCACCACAGGACCAGCTGAAGCCAACGTTCACGGTAGCCAGTCTACCGGGCAGTACCACCCAGTCCACGGTCCCCACCACCTCCACCACCATGCAGGTGAGCAGCGGATCCTTTCCCATCACCAACTACCTGGCGCCGGTCTCAGGCGGCGGCAGCGCCAACGGTACCGTCCTGAAGACCACCGGAGGCTCCACGGGGGTCATGCAGCTGCCCAGCGGCTTTACCTTTATGCCCGGTATGTAGCAAAGCAAAACCTGGGGGGACTTTCACTCTTTAGCTCAACATCCAGAGCTGCTTTAAGGTGAGACACTGCAGGTGAATCAAGTCAAAGCTTTGACATATTGATGTCATCATGAAACTTTGCCAGTCCAATTACTTACATTAAAACAATTAATTTTTTCAAGAATGTTTGAATAAATATTAGAATTTGGCAATATTTAACTATTGCATCTCTTGCAAAATGACAATCTACATACAGTAAAATCTTTCTCATTTAAACAACATATTGGTGTCCAAACTTTTTGGGATGCAGCCTTTTTTCATTTTATAAATCAAAATACTATGTACAGGTCTTAAAAATGTATTTTCCTCATGTTTTGACAGTCAATAACATATGAACAAATCCATTTGTAATAACCTTCAGAAGAGTGCTAATGATTATGGAAAGATTAGTTGAAGTAAGTGCTAGAAGTTGTGATTTCTGTCTCAGAGTATTGAAAGAACTAATGTGGAGTCAATGGCTGTTTAAAGATGGTTGTATAGGAGAAATATACTATGCAAACAGACTAGGTTTAGCGAAATAAACTTTTATTAACTGAAGAAGAGATGTTATGGAAGCAAAATAGCCAAAGATCTCAATATTGACCAGTGCTGGAAAATCTTTTTGTCTGCAGTGTCTCACCTTAACTGATCCATTATTTTCTGTATTTATTTATTTTTTTATCGTAACCTCATCCTTTAGAATGGAACGGACTCTTCTTCTGCCCTTCATGTTGTGTTAATGTTGCTTAGCTGATTAGAATTTGAATGGCAACCTCCATGACCTCAGCCGTCATATAGGGGCAGCTGAGCCTCTCCACCTCCGAGCTGTTTACATCACACAACATCCCTTCATAGCCAGCGTCCTCTGCCTTTTACAAAGCCCCCCGTATCCAGGGAAGCCACGTCCATTGGCGACTGGCCCTGCCTTTGATTGTCACTTAGGGGACAGGAATAATTAGGTGAGATGGACACAATAGACCTGGCAATGGGAGCTGACGAACACAGCCCTTAATGAGTCATGAATATTCAATGACGGATTGGTGGCTTGTGCTGAAATTATAATTGAGGCGTACTTTGTGGAGCCGGAGCCTTGTGGCAGAACAGTCTTGCACTAAAGATGACCCTTCATTAAGGGGGACTTCACAGACACACTCTGAAAACACGTGGGATTTCTTTCTACCCCACCAACTCAACGAGGACTTTGCAGCAGGCTCTGATTTGGGTATCTCTTAAGTGTCTAAATTGGCTTTTGCAAGTAATAATTCATCCCACATCCTTTTCATGGTGGACGTGCTGAGAAATACTGGGGCTGCATCTACTGGTCTCCAAGTGGGACCTGGGGACGCCAAGGGGTTACTTTTCCCCCAAAGATGAAAACATTTTTTAGATTTCATGATAATTAAATCTGATGTTATTCCATCTGTATAAAGAAAAAATGCTTGTTTTCAAAATCACTTTTGTGAAAATCAGTTAATATCTCATCACGATCAGCTATCTGTCCACATAGTGTGCACTGAAAAAAAAAAAAAAAAAAATCCAGTGTTAATACACAGCCTAGCCTCTGTAAACTGCCATGTTGCTAGCTACAGTGGTTTCCCTTACTTTACAAACCTTTTGTTTACGTTCCTGTTTACCAAGCCTAGGCTGTGTATTTAAACCACTTTTTTTCCCTTCCACAAACAGAGAGGTAGCGGACCAAGAATCGCTGACTACACCTTTTAAATATGGACTGGTGCTGAACAGGTCTAGTGCTCTTCAGTTGTAGTTTATAGCTACTAGCTGTAATGTCAACTGTTGTTGCAGTGTGCTGGTTGTCTGCACTCTGCCACAGCTGAGCAGACAGACACATGATGCCCCCATAATGGCTCCTGTATGTTGTTTTGATTGACAGCTGAAGGACAGTCAAGAAGTGTCTGGGTTTTTTCCCTTCTCCATAATTTTCTCTCTTCTCACTCGCCCTCCCCTCCCTCTCTCTACTTCTCCCTACCTTCTGTCATTTCTCTCTCTCTATCTGGCTCTCTTGCTCTCCCGTGCTCTCTCTCTCTCTTTCTGTCTGTCTGTCTGTTGTGCTCGCTCTCTCCTCTTCACCACCTGTCTGGCAAATATCAGCAGTGCCAGGTGGAACAACACACCCTCCCACACTAAAGCCTCCTCAGCTGACAGCTTGGCGGGGATGGCCCACCCTGCTGCAGCAACTGTGGATGGAGCAAATGAGCGAATGTGAGGGCGTAGCTCCAAAGTCATGTTCTGAGGGATCTGTCATTTATTTGAGAAAAAATAGATCCGAAAAGGCCACATAGCTTTGAGGCTTCATTAAATGACACAGGACAGATTGCTGGTTAAATTATTTTTCATTTTAAATTCATTTGAAATCAAAATCAGTGAATATCCCCTCATGATCCGGTGTTAAAACACAGCCTAGACTCCGTAAACTGGCATGTATCTAGCTACGGTGGTCCCCCTTTGTTCACATAACTTTTGATAACTTACCCATTTACAGAGCCTATGCTGTGTTTTAACACCAGCTTTTTTTTTCAGCGCACAGTATGTACAGGCAGTGGATCGTAAGGAGAAACATAGACAAGAGCTTTGTTTACTCTATTTCCAAAAGTTGCAAACCAGTCATGTTGTCTATTAAATTATCTAGAACTTGTTAGATGCATACATTTAATATATTCATCTAACAAGTTTATAAAATGGCAGCAAATAATAATTATATGCTGCCATTTTTTAAACTTGGGAAACTGAACGTTATCCAAATTTAAAATGTACTGAAATGAAGTAATTAGCACTTTTTCAGACTTACACTTCTATCCTTTCTGACTTAGTCTTATTCCCCACTCCAGCAGGCACTCCTCTTCCCCCTGGCACCCCCACCATTCCTCTGAGCCAGCTGCAGCAGCACTCCCTGGCCCTCCAGGGGCAGCATGGTCATACGCTGGCCGCCGCCCCCCATTCACAGCAGGGACAGCAGGCTGTCTTCCGCTTCCCTGCCGCTGTCTCCCTCACAGGTGACCTGCTCTGCACGCTGCCACCACCACCACCGCTATGCCTGCTTCTACTATCACAATCTTACCACCATAAAGCTGCTACTACTGCTCTTACTGCTACTGCTACATCTTCTTTGACTAATAACTACTCACCTTATGCTGGGATAAGTAATGATACTTCTATGAATCCTCATTCTACCTCAGATAATATCCACAGTCTGTGCTCCCATATGCCACCCCACACTGCTGCACTGCCCCACAATCCCACTACAGCTACCACTATGCCCTGTCTGTGTGGGGATTACCTACTATAGTGGCTTAATGCTTTGTGTGTGTGTCTGCAGGAGCAGGGGTTCCTCAGCAGCTCCAGGCTATCCAGGTACACCCCAACTCCTCCAACAGCGACAGCAGCCCTGAAATCTCCCACTCCACAAACTCCACCGGTAGGTCAAATGGCCCCTTTGGTCGGGTCAACTTTAAAGGTAACATATAATGCTAATTTTACGGTTTAATATTGTAATTTGGATTATAAAATAAACTGTTTTCATGGTGTAGTGTCCAAAAAAGCCTTTATATTTCTCACAGTGCCATTGTTGAATCTCCTCTTTTTAGCCTTGGAAACGGTCTGTTTAAGAACCTGTCTTTTAAGTCCCACCTTCCAAATCTAACTGCCAGTTAGATAATCTGGGCTTGTGTTTATCACAGGTACTGTAGAGGTAGTGCTATGTTAGGTTGGTAATGAGGGGGCGTGGCATCTCCCCTTATGACGTCATATGGAAAGAAAGAAAATTAGAACGGTGTGTTTTTAACAAAAAGGTGGAGGAAATGAAAAAGGTTTGTTTTTTTTATCATACTTTGGGAGCATGTAGTTACACTAAAATTCAAAATTCTTTTTTAAAACAGCTAACGTTTTAAGTTTCCAAAACACCCTCCTAGATGAGAAAAGCCCTTTTTAAAGTGTCATTGTGTCTTTCCTGCTTTATTTTTCTGCTCCTGCTGTTAATGAGTTTGTGTCCTTGGTAATGTGCCACTACACAGGAGGGAGTTGGCAGTTGAATTTAGATTGATATGAAGCGCCACCTGCTGGCCGACATGCGTACTCTCCTCTTTCCCTCAGTTTGACCTTTAGCGTTCTGTCTTTCCAGCAACCAGTCTCCAAGCGACCATCGTCACCTCGTCAGTGCCGACGTCTATGGCGGGTCACATGATGTACCCCAGCCCCCACACGGTGATGTACGCCTCCACGCCGGGGCTGGCTGACGGAGGGCTGGCCGTGCTCAATGCCTTCTCCCAGGGCACCTCGGCCATGCAGGTGTCCCACGCACAGGGCCAGGACACAGGTCAGACACCCAACAACACAGGCGCGTTATGCACCGTCAGGGTTTCCTCCAGAAAAGTTGTTAGGTATGCATAGTGGCAATAGTCATGTATGATTTGGTAAAATTGTGCAATGGCGATTTTGGTGGACAAAATTGGTTTTTAGAGAAAATATGGTTAGTTTCGAATCGTGACCCAAGGAATGGGAATCATGGGATTCCAAAATATTCACAGCCTATTAGGGAGCATAGAAAAGGTCTCTTGTATAAACGCTAGCCTAACTCATTCATCAGACTTTTCTCTGGGGGAAACCTGACCGTTTACTGCTGTAGAAAATACTTTCAAAAGTACATAATGAAAGACAGTTTAACGATGGACACCATGTTTTTTCCCCCTCTACAGGTGTCTCTCAGGTGTTCCTCACAGGACCTCCAGGCACGGTGCAGATCCCTGTCTCAGCGGTGCAGCTTCACCCAGTACGGCAAGATCTGCATTTTACAAGTGAAACTCTCATATTCCCTCTGCAACCAGCATGCCACGTGTCCGCACTAATGCATCCTAACAGAGCACTGGCACACAGAGGCCACAGGGTTTGTCACCTGTCGCCTGTTTGTATGAATGAGCAGCAGTTTTTACCTGTGATTTGCAATAAAAATACACTTGCAATAGACTTAACAAAACACCACTATAGAAGTGCATGGATATTAAAACTGGGATGTTTTTTTATTATATATATTATATCATTATTAAATAAAGTCCAGTCTTATGAAGTAAATCATAGGGGATTTTTTTTATGCGAGCTGTTTTAAAATATGTCATTTGATCAAATTCAGCTGGAATATTGGTTGTATTTAGCTTACACTCTCTATATACTGTGTAGAAAATAGAATAAAGGACGGTGCACTGCACGCAGTCAAAAGGTGCTGGTTGGCGGCAAAAATGGCAATATATATATTTATAAAGTCTATCCTTCTCGTCTATGTTGCACTCTACAGAAAATGATTTCATAGTAAATAACCTAAAATAATTGAGAACAGCACTCATTGCGGCGTTCCAACACTCCATGACAAATGGCATGCAGTGTTGCAGGATTTGCATCTGTGCTGGGTGTGATGTGATGTGATGTGATGATTAGTGACGAGCCGTCTGATTGGCCCTGACAGAGCTGTGTTGTGTTCCAGATGGTGATTGGACAACAGTCGAGCGGCAGCAGCAGTAACCTGACGGAGCTCCAGGTGGTCAACCTGGACGCAGCACATAACTCAAAGAATGACTGACAGACAGCTGGACACCCAGGGACACACACACACACACACACACACACACACACACACACATACAGACAGGCCGAGCGATCGACTGACATCTCTATTTATTGATGCCTTCCTGAAGAGTTTCACTTCTGAATGTGACTTTAAAATGCATATATACACACAATCAAGGGCAAATGTGTGGCTGGCCCTTTATACAGTAACCAGTATGTTTTGGTATATAAATATATATATATTCGCAAATGCATAGGAAATCTATCACTACACATCATCGAAACCTATTTTCTATGCTGTTAGATGGTGTTATTTTTTTGTGTGTGCGTGTGTTTTTGGAAAATGTGTAATTACATGCACACACACACACACACACACACTGCAAGGTGCCACAGCTTCACACCAGCCAAAGAGACATTTGTTTGTCTGAATGTTCCAGTGTGAGCAACTTGTGCACAAGCATGTGTGTCTGTATTGGGTTTGTAAAAGGGGAGGGTGGGAGGGCTTATTGACTTAAAAAAATGAAAAAAAGAGACATTTGGAAATGTACATAGTTTTTTTTTTATTGAAAACTTGTATTTTTTAGCCTGATTTAGTTTGTGCAGCGGCATGTAGTTGTTTTTTACGTAGTGGTTTTGTATGTACATGAAAATGATTTGCATACAGACAAATTAATTATTTACATTGATACATTGATATGTAAATTAATTTAAAATGCCATCATATATTGAGATGCTGTCATGCTAATGGAAGTTTTGACAGATGGAGAATGAACGCTGGATGTTTTTCCACATTTTTTTGATTGTGACATCAGTAGGACTGTCTTTCCAACAGGATCAATAAGCTGGGTCGCAAAGTGTTAAACAGAAGATATTTATCATTTACTGTTGACATTTTCTTTACGTTTGCTGGGACAGCTGGTGGCATGATCATGAGATTTGTGTCGAAATGGTTAAACCTATGACAATCTGCTGGAAATTATATTCATATAGCTCCAAAACTTTCAGCATAAAGTTACATATATGTTCATGTGTAGCACAGAATTATGCCTACAGATCTGACAAAAAAAAACTGTCACACTGCTAATCTCCTTTAAGTGATATTTAAATTAACAGCTGACTTGATGCTTCTATGGGTTACAAACCTGAGAGTGCCAAATGGGTTTGTCCGACATTAAATCAATTATAAACTTTGTCTATTTAGTTGAAAAAGCGACCCATCGTTAGCCTCTCGCTCTGATTTGCCTTAGACTGCAGAACTGTAATCTGTGTGATGCTACTACTGACCTGAGTCAGGTTATTGGACACAACCAAGACACTGTATAGACTTCAAGGCAATTCAACTTAATACTGCAATGGAAGCATGAGTGTTTTCCTTGTATGGAACGCTGGATGTTATTCAGTGCAGCCTCAAGGCTAAAGCAGCATTACAACAGTAATAAGCATAAATATTTTTCTAAAAACAATGAAATCTTGATTAGTAAAAGTGAGTTAAGGTGCTTTAAAATATGAATATCCTCCCATTATCTAGATTAGAAGACCCTAGCTGACCGCAATCTCAGTATGTTCATTCTTAGACTTAAGAGCCTTCTTTCTGCACCATTGTGCCTCTTTCCCATGGCTGATTTTGAAATCACTGCAAGGCAACGGAAGTGTAGGATTTACTTAGTTCCAGACCACCTCACATGACACTGGACCTGTCATACAATCCTCTGATGTTCCAAGAGTTAGATTTTTGACTGGTTTCTACAGAATTAGCAGGATGACTGTGCATGGCTGGCCAGAAGCCAAAGAGAATTTGACAAGAGGATAACTGTAGCCATGCTTACTGCTATTCAGTTATTCACTGGCAAGAGATGTCATTTTCATGCTTGGTCTGTTGCAGTACATGATGTCATGTCATCCCGCCTTGCTGTTTGCGTAGGAAAAAGTACGGGCTAAAGGGCGTTCAATCCCCCCATATTATCTGGTGGTTTTTCAAAATTATCTTGGGGGGCTATTGAACAGCATATGTGGTTTTCACTTTGTTGAAAGAAATGGTTATTTTGTGCATTTGTGTTTTGTTGTACAGACATTTTGTAATAAAAAAAAATATGAAACACTGTTCAAAGAATGACCACGTCTCCTGCTGAAGAACTTTTTTTTAATGGGGACGGAGGATGTTAAAAACCAAGTTTTCTTGAAAGAAACAGTGTTGAAGACAGCCAATGAGGAATAAATGAGCTTGTTCCTATGAGCATGCACCTTACTCTTAATGTTAACAATTATGCATTGCACAATCACAAAATCAAACTGGCCGTGAGATAGAAGTAGAATAATGAGACCCGTCCCATTTTACACTGGAGGAAAGCAGCGACAAACATTAAAGAAATGCGGCATCATGATACAGTGATTGGTCTAAGAAGCCGACAAGAGAAAATAAATCAATTGGCATCAGATTTCTGAGTATAGTGAGAGTCCTGTACTGTTTCACAAACAGAGTCAAAGTAACACAAGAGATAGGCATATTAACCCCTTACACATCAATTCTAGGAATAGTCTGGAGATCCACAGTGAAGTAAGGCATCATGTCTCCCTGTCAAAAGTGCTGACAGCTAAGAACAGATGATTGGAACTGCCTCTTTTCTGTCATTTTTACATCGAAAACTAATGTTTAAGCATGCATTGAACGCCAGGTAGTATATCTCTATTGCTATTGACACATACAATATACAAATGTACAGAACAAGTTGGAAAGATAGTTGATTATAAAATGTGCATGATTGACGATTTTTTTTAAAAAGGTTTCCCATTAAAATAGAAATGTAGCTCCTGGTACATCCTAGATTTTTTTTTCTTTTTTTTTTTGGTTTATGAAACAAACCATTCAAAACAAAGAAAACAAAGCTTTCAAGTTGTGTATATATTACATTTTGAACAAGGATGAAGAAAGACAATGTGCAAATCTGGTTCCATGCGAGCAGTTGCATAATGTAGTTGAGGTGCTTGAGTGATGGGTGTGAAAGAGGGGAGGAAAAACAAAAGGTTCAACACTGGGGGACTCATAGCTTCGATAAAGCACACTGTCCATTTTCCACTGCAATAAGAAGTTGTTTAACACTCACATAAACAAATGAATCTTCAAACACGCTTACCAGTTGGGGGAAACATTCACACTGGGAAACATAACACAGTGCCAGTTAGTAGCATCCTGGTTTAGGTTTATACAAATCTTATGTAATAAATCACTGATCAATGAGGTGAGACTTTGCCCTACCGTCATATCAAACAACCCGCTCCCATAATGCACAGCACCGTGAGTTCATTTACTCAGTCGGGATCAGGATAATACTGTTATAAACACAACACCTTATAGGAAGTCATGATCACCTTTGGAGGAACTCAGAGCTCTTCTTAGGTAGGGGACTGTTAGTTAGCCAGGCTTTTCCAAACAGAGGGTCTTGAGAAAATAAATAGCTTGGACTATGAATTTTTTTGCAAAACAAATACATTTGCTTTTTTAGAATTGATTTAAAATTAAAACAACAATCTGAGAAATTAGAATCACATATTGGTTAAACCGTGAACCTGCAGAAAAAAATTTGTTATGGATGGATATGGATATATGGATGAAAAAATCAAAGACTGGAACCGTTGCTGAAAGCTACAGTATCGAAGTTAATGATCATTTTAAGACACTGGTCAATAAAATCAAGGAGGTCTCCTCACCAGAATAAACAAATGATTGAAAATCATAAATGGTGTAAAAATGCAATGTATCCCTTTGATCAAATCAACACTGGTGCGTGAGAAATCCAACACTGGGTCTGCAGAACAACATTTCAGAGCTCAGGTTGGAATAAAAACAAGATGTCAGTTCCCACAAATGGCAACTTGTCATTTGCTAAAAAGCTGACCAAAAGAAGCCTTAAACGGAACTTGGATAATGTAACGAGTGCAATGAGATATGCGTGCAAATTCACATCATTTGCTTAATTCACCATCTCACTTGACGAAATGATGCGGGCGGCGACTTAATCTTTGGGTGATTATAGACGAGCTTTGAGAGCACATGCACTTAAAAGACAAACCGAGGAAAGACGAGCAAAACAAATGAAAGTAGCATCTGCTTAGTTAAGTCCTTACGCTGACTGTTTTAAACTCTATTTCAATATGACATGAGTTATAAAAGGCAACCTCAAAGCAAACAAATAAATAAAGAGGACTTGGCATATACAATATGAGTGCAGTATCGTTAATACTGCAGTTCGATGATATGTATGTAACTACAGGTACATATAGGGGGGTAGGTTGAAGGTGGTGGGCTAATATGTCTTTCTACAGCCTCTCTTGTCTTCAAACAGACAACACATTGAGGAGTTCAGATATATAAAAACATTGTTTCAAAAGGGAAACAATCTCCTGGAACTGAAAAGGTGCGATTCCACACTAAGGCAATGACGTTTTACAAATGGGTGATGTAGAACTGGACAGAAAAAATAAATACACAAACATCTTTTTTCTTCTCCTCCATAGATAGAATAATTACAGGGCTATCACCTTTTGGCTGGTGATGAAGAGAGATGCTGAGGGGGTGAGTGAGAGAAAAATGTAAAAGGCTGAAAAGAGTCCAGTGACCATCTCTCTCTAAACCTCCACCTCTATCATCCTCCTCTTATTGTTACTACTCCCCCTGCTGGCCGGGCAGTGTCTGTGCTCCGAGCCCAAATACTGTTTGTTGTGGTTGAGCCCCGGGAGGCCAGAAGAGGAGGGGTGGTGAAACCTGTCTGTGTGGGCTTGAACAGTCATTGTAGGGACTAGCATTTGGTGGGAATGTTTTGCTGACCCTTTTACCACAGCTATTGCCACACCCCCTGAAGGCCCAGTTCATTCCTATTGGGGGGGCAGGGGAAGACTACGGCGAGGTGGAGGCGGTCGCGTGGTATTTTACGAAGGCGATGGCTGCCAGCTCTTTACAGAACTCCTCCAGCACGATCACTCCCTCCAGCAGAGTCATGTGATCGATGCTACAGGGAAAGAACAAGAAGGGTATAAGGTGAGAAGTGTGCCCCCCCCCCCCCCCCCCCCCCCCCCGCAAAAAAAATTCTACTATGGAAAAAAATGTGGAGATACATACGTGATGCCCTCTGGCTCAAGGCCCAGTAATCTCTTCCTCACGAGCAGCAGTTTAGGGGTGAAGTCTGGGATGCGCTGAATCCTCAACATCAGATCTCCCACCACCTAACACACACACACACACACACACACAGACACACACACACACAGACAAGAGCAGAACACAATTACTAATAACGCAACAGTACTGCCTTCTTCCATCCCTAGGTAACTACACTCATCGGAGACATTACTCTAATGAACACAAACAAACAAGGCCATCAAGAATAAAATGTATTGTCTTTATAACAGCACTGATAAATGCTGTGTTTTGATTGGTCAATCATGGCGTTCTGCAGTCCTTTATTTCTCAATAATGACAGTTTAAGGATAATTCATCAATGCTATGGGTAAAAGGCTATAGCTACGGACATAGTTTTGATTGAAAGCTTCCTGTCGTATCAATCCACTGACAGACATCTACTCTACTCCTACAAAAAACAATGGAACACTTTAACATTACTTTAAATGTATCTTGTGAGCAGGGAACTTTGGAGTCATGGTTACTGTCTGAAAAGCCATGTGAGTAAGTTTGGCCACAGAGTTACATAGTTACTGTTGCTTTGGAAGAAGTAATGACCGTAGCGGACTTCTAATAAAATCAAACTTAAATCAATGTTTTTCTTCAATTAACTAATATATTTAGTTTGTAGCCGTGTCATAAGCGGGATAATGATTGTTGCGTGTCTGGCTATTGTTTACCTTGTCCATCTTTTATTTCTTGAGAGTGACCCGTGTGCTTTACATTATCCCTTTACACAAACTAAGCATTGTATGATTAGGTGGGAGTCTTACCCTGACGATGACTGAGAACAGGGACCTGCAGCCAGGGGCCAGGTTGATGTAAGGGTCCAGCAGGTATTCATTTAGGTGTGGGTGTGGTAACAGAGACAGCTTGGACAGCACGGCGGTTACCTGCAGGTTGACATCGTAGGGCTGGGAGGAAAGAGAGGACGTTAGAAACAGCACAGCAGAAATGAACTGGTGGGGGCGCCCTTAGCTCAGTTGGTAGGGCGTCCCCCCCATGGGCCTCGGCCAGCAGCAGACCCGGGTTTGAGTCCAGCCCGCGGTCGTTCTCTGCATGTCACTCCCCTCTCTGCCCCATTTCAACTCTGTCTCTAAACAAATCAGCTGCTTTAAGAAACAAAAGAGGGTTATGGATGAGAATCAATAAAAAACAGAAACAGCTAAATCTCATGCCTAGTTTGAACTTAGATGCTATCATTAAATTGATGTGCATGCACAAAGCGTTATGTATTCACTGGAATCTGGTGGTGGATGTAAAGATTAGGTTAACCAGTTTAGTACTCATCTCATGAAATCTTGCCTTAGATGTAGATCATTTTATAATTATTTATGTCCCAAGCTGCATTAACTGTGTGTCATTCACACGTGTGGACTAACAGATATTTCAACACTAAATTGCACGGTTGTCCTGAATGATGCCGGTATTATTTCTGATTCTCATAATTTGATGGTTCATTTAATTTCATATATTTAGTTTATGGCTCTTGACCATAGCACCATGGTATGGAGCACAAAACATTCAAATAATAACAGAACAAAACAATGGCGTACACAGCCTTGGACAAAACAAAAACACTATGTAAACAATCCTTCAAACTGACCTGATCCAGAATGCGACCCATCCTGTCGAAGAGAACCTTGAGGAAGTGTCCCTCGAAGAACGGGGCGTCCAGGTTACACTTCTCTAAAGGTTTGGGACTCCCCCTCCAGTCCCACCGCTGACAGACCCCACAATAGTCCCTGAACTGAAGGGAACAATACGTCTGCACTTAGTATACTGTCACCATACAAAAACTGATATTAATCGAGGCCTCACTTCAGCAATCAATAAGTAATGAAGAACTAGCCTTACCTGTCTGTGTGCATCTCTGAGGTAGGTGTCATAGCCTGTGCCTTCAACGTGATACGATGACTTTGCCTCATCGGGCACCAAACACAGGAAGCTGCAGGAAACAAGAGTATAACGGTTTATTATTATTATTATTCCATATGTTAAGACAGTATACTCCACATAATGTGTCCTGTATACCGAGCAGACCATGTACCTGTTGACTATCTTGTGGACCTCCGTCTTCCCGTCAGACTTGGAGTGGTCAGGACTCATGGGTGGAGACGAGCTGAGCCAATCAGAAGCAGACAGCCTGCTATCTGGAGACACGTCATCACCAAACAGTGGATCCTCCTCCAGGTCTCTGTAGGAGGAACACGCTCATTCAAAAGCTTGTGAAGAATGTGATCCGATTGTGCCACTGAAGTGGTCCCAAACGTCATTCACTTTTCATTTAGTGTCCACGCAAATTTGCTGTCAAATTTGAGGGATCTTTGGGTCCTGTTATGTGTAGTGTAAGACGATGTAACTGAATTCAGTCTGCAGAGGCATGAAGTGTTACTTGGGCCGTGCATGTTAAGTAGTAGCTTAGTATCTGGAAGTGTGTTCACTGTAGATCTGATATTCAGCCGTCACCGACATTCTTTAGCTCAGGAACTCATCTCACCCTGATCCAGTTTGAAAGCGCGGCTTTGGAGACTTAAACCTTGGCATGAAAACTATTATACTATATCTCCTTAAAATCCTGTGTTAATACACAGCCTAGGCTCTGTAAACAGGGATGTTAACCAGGTGGGTCGGATCTACACACGTTAGTCGTAGCTAGCAACAATACTATCAATATAGGCTAAAGATGTATTGCTTTGAAAATACAGGTCGAATGTGTTGTAGCAGTATTGTAGCATGTAAATATTTAAGTAGCTCAGCCTAGATCCATAGCATTGTTGCTAGCTACATTGTTAACATAAGTTTTTACAGAGTCTTGGTTGTGTAGTAACAGCAGATTTTTTTTTCAGCGTGCACACAGTACAGAAAGGTAGTGAATCGTAAGTAGATATTCACTGAATTCATTGATTTTGACAATAAGTGTTCTCCTTAATCACTGACGCCACCTTTAATAGTGGTTGACTAACTAACTGAAAAGATTCCCACCAATACAACACCAGTACATAACATGTTTAGTTGAACTGGTAGCACATCTGAAACACACAGCTAGTTGCATGCATTAACTTTATTCCCACTGATGTGTGTTGGTGCGGATGAATTGCCCAGGGTCAGCTGATGGAGGTTGATAGGCCAGAGGGAGGGAGGGGAGGGGGTCCTTACACAGCATCGTGGGGCTGGCCGTTCTCCAGGGGCTCTCTCTCCTCCGCGGGCTTGTTCTCCAGGTAGTTCCTCTCCCCCAGGCCACGCAGCACCAGGCTGTGCAGGATGTGCTGCTCGGGCTTCTGGATCAGATGCTCAAACAGACGCAGAGTCATGATGCTGATCTGAGAACAGAGGAAGGGGGAGAATGAATGAGACTTTCGCTCCCATTATGAAACCCTGGAGATAGATGGGTGCCAAGTATTTGTTCGCACACAAAATGTGGCTGTTTCAAACATCAAAGGGGTGATTCATCTCTCTTTTGTGTGATTGGGTGTGCTGTACAATGGCTCTGTCAGATACTTATTAAAATTCATGTTTTTTTTTTGGTTAATCATGGGATTCAATCCGCCGACAGGCAGTGGGCCATTTGTAATTTGCAATATTGAACAAGTAAAACTTGGCGTCGTGGATATTTGATTTGAATTTGTGAAGGCACATTCAGGCTATGTTTACCTGAAAACAGTTTGGCTAAAAACAGGAAAAGTTTTTCCCTTTACGCTTATGAAAAACTTCTGAGTTTATTCATAACACTGTTGTCTAATGGCAAAACACACACAGATCTGCAAAAAGGAGCTAAATCGCTGTAGTACGCATGCCGAGCCAGCAGTTGGCAGTGAAACGTTGTAGTAGATAGCCCTTTCTAACGGCCAAAACGTAAAAATACTTTTGCCTATATATGTTGCCGTGAAAACTACCCCTCGTGCTGATCAAGAAAGGTTGCCATAAGAACGCTTGAGTGAGTCTGATCATTTGGACAGATACTGTAAAAAGGTCCATTCATTAGAGGGAGCAGGCCCATCCAGAATGATAAGAATGATGTGGTAAGAACCTCGTCTGACAGGTGGTCGCAGTGCTCGATGAGCCTGTGTCTGAGGGCATGGTGGGCCATGGTGGCTTGAGTCTCCGCCTCTCTCTCCTCTCCCAGCAGGAAGTAAACCATCTCTTGCAGCAGAGCCTCTGAGGTCACCTGCCTGATGATCCTGTTCAGCAGGGCTGTGGAGGTCAGGATGCCCACCTCGGACCTGCGCGCACCCACAAACACAGCACGTGTGTTAATGAGCATTCACGACATAATACAATGAGATGAGACAAAGAATTTAAATAAAAGGATGATTGACGGATGATTCAAAAGCAAGGCTCACGTCTGCATAAGCTGCGGCTCCATAACGGACACGAAGAATCGCTCTCTCACCGCCTTCGCCATCACTGCAGCTGCTGACTGCAAGACAATGAAGAAACTAAAATGAGATGACGCTCGGTCTTTTGTTCCTTTTCAGATGCAAAAAAACAACTATTTTTTTGTTTTTTTGTTATGACTACAATACGACACATCAAAACACAAAGGAGTCAGGATTTGGTTAAGGACCTTCTGAGCCTCCTTGATGAGCTGGTCACAGTAATCCAGCCAGGACAGGAAGGAGATGAGAGGCCTCTTCCCTGTGAAGATAGCAGCATCCTCCTTCAGGTTATATACATCCAGACTGAAAGAGAGAGAAAGAAAATGTTAAGGTTTGATGCAACTCATTTTATAGAGGATGATATTTAAGGGCTGCCTGCTAAGTCACATGACACCAAGACTTCAGTTGATAACATTCAATTGTATACAAGTGGTGTTTACAAGTCAAAATCCTTATGATGTTGTTAGAAACTCACCCCCAGTTGACCGACTCGACTGTCTCGATGTCCAAAGGGTCCATGGACTGTGGCAGGGCTTTGTAGAAGGAGACCAGCCTGTCAGTCAGAAGCTCACAAAGCCCAGTGTTCTCAGTTAAACACTTGGCAGCTGCCGGCTCTGGTAAACTGACCAGCAGCATCAGGCCCTCACAGGCCTTCACCACTATCCTGCCATCCTAAACAGGGGGAGAATCGGGGAAAACTCTCAAATACAAACTTTCAACCCATAGTTATAAAAAAGAATGAAATAGTGTGACTTTGAGTTAAGATACCCCTGCATGGGGTCTACTTACAGGGCTCCTTGTGAGGTTGAGCAGCGAGCTGACTAGATTGTAGTTGTTGCTGTTGTTATTGTTTGTGGTTGGACTAGAGGCTGTAGCAGCAGCTGCGGCCTGTGGCTCCTCTATGCTGTCAGCGCGTTCCTCTGTAGGAGACTGACCAGTGTCTGGAGCCAACACATTGTCCTTCACCGCCTCTGTCCGCCCAGGACTCCATGTCTCAGGTCTCTTTGACTTGTTCTGCAAATAACGTGACAAAAAAAAGAGATAGTCTTTGTACTATGTGTTTAAAAATAGCGTAGGATTTTTTCCCCCGCTAGTAACAGATGAATATTTTTTGATGCCAAACTTTTTTTCTCCCCAATGTCAAAGCAACTCACCTCAAGGAAGAAGTTGACAAGGTATGGGTCCTGCTTCAGTTTGGAGCAGACTATACAAAGAAACTGAATCTCTTCATTCTCTGTAGGAGCAGCCAGCACCTCCCCACACAGGCGGATCAGTTTCTGACAGAGGAATGTGACAGCCACAGGGAGAGAAAAGTTACAAATAACCAATATAACCTGTCAGTTAGCGGACCAATTCCAGGCACAGAACACTGAAATCCAGACTGCAACACTTCTCACCTGTACAGGTCTGTGGACATTGATGTGTGGCAGGAGAGGTTGACGAATGTGCGCTAGCAGCTTTGTGTAGAAGGTAAGCACCTGCTGCTTCATCCCAGGAGGACACTGGTGTGGCAAATCAAACAAGCGGAAAGATGGGATTTATTTTTAGTGCACCACCAAAATAGATGTGTCCCAAAGCTCACATGCAGACACTTTAAAGCTGGAGTCAGCAATTCTGGAGAATTGTTGTCAAAATCAGTGAATATCTGCTCATGATCTGCTTCCTGTACGTATTGTGTGTGTTTCTAGGCTCTCTAAACGGCATGTTTCTAGCTTTTGGGTCCGCTTTGTTTACAGTATGGACCGGGAGCAGATCGCGAGGAGAAATTGACCGATTACGAAAAAAAAGTGATTTTGACAAATAGCAGCTGACTCCACCTTTAAAGCTTTTGAATTCACTGTCATGCTACAGCAGATTGCACACGTGGGGAACGGCCTAACATCTAATGCAATTACGTGACAATGCACATTTTCCTAGAGGAATAGTTCCCGTTGCTACCAAGGTATCGTAGCCCGTCTTACATCTGCCTTGCCCAGGGTGTAGAGAGTCTCTAGGATCTTATGGTGCAGGAGATACTCCATGCAGGGCCCCGTCTCTCCAGACTCCCTCTCCCTCTCCTCCTGGGTCAGGATGTCCAGCATCTGTTCCAGGTGGGAGGGGATGTTGGTGTCTGTAACTGGAGCTTTGTCATCTAATGGAGAGAGACAGAAACACGTCAGAACATTTGTGTGTCTTCACTACATATTGAAAAACTAAAAGGTTGAACTTGAGAATGAAAAGCCTTTCCATATTTCATGAAAACACTCAATCTCTGCCAGGTTTTTCACTTTCTGACACCAACAAAAGCACAATTGTTCATACTACAGAGCTCTTGTGTACCTTCCCTTTAATCCAGTTGTGAAAAATGCATTGGTGCTTAATAAGCCATAACACAGTTCATGTCACTCACTGCACTTGTGGTTTTACATGGAAGTGCATTCATTGTTTAGCGCATGCAGAAAGTGGGGAGCAACTGACACTGCAGTATGTTTTTACAGATCAACATGGACTTAAACCAGTGAATGAAGGGGACATGACAGAATGGGGGCAATTCCATAATGCTTTATTAGAAGATAAGATACTTTAGTGTCAATGCATTGCACTGATAAAATACATGGAGGTTTAGTTCAGCAACATTCCATGTAGCAGCATCCCAATTGTCTTAAAAAAAGAAAGAAAAAGTCTTAAAATAGAATGACTGCCAGTAAATAATTATAAATAAGGCAAAATAGTGCATTAGTGCCACATGGGAATGAATGTCGCATAGACAAACAGAATGAGGTGTACGCTATGTACATCTAACAAACCGGTGCTGGTTTAGACTAACAAACTCAAGTCAAAGGTCAAAGAATCTGCACAGTGCACACTGTACTGAAAGCTCCTAAGTATTATGTATCAACAGAGATCTTTGGTGTTCTTCTGTCGCCAAAAAAGGTTGCATAAACACTGAAATGAAATACTTCATCATTTAAAAAGCATTCTCTTTTTCAATTAATTGAAAGCAAATTCAAAACTAAAGCCCAGGTTAGAGTGAAACTAGTAAAGCATTAAAACTGGCCATCTTTGTTAAATTGTCAACAATTGTGCAAGTGTATTTACAAATGTGTGTCGATCAATTCAATAACAATTTGGCTACACACGGATGTCATGCTGATCTATCAAATAAACAATGTCAAAAAAGATATGGATATGGTCAGTGTCAACAGCCTTCGAAATCAAGGTTAATGTAACGCAACACCTATAAAAATAACACTCATCAAAATGGACAGACGGCTTCTTTAAATGAAGCATTGTGTGGACTGGGTAAGGTCAGGCTGCTTACTCACTGACCTCAGAATAATAGATCAGGTTTATTTAAGTCACAAGTCTGCAAAACCAGCTGAAAAACCAGCTGAGCGAGCTTCGTAATACTCAAAGCACAGATAATCCCCCATGAGCTGTTCAGCAGAGTAACATTTGGTCAAACAGGCCATACTAGGGGAGCTGCTGCAGAGAGGCCGATATTTGGAGGGGAAGGAGAATATCATGGCCCATCATTTACTAGACATCGTTACTCAGTAGTCAGAAACAGAGCATATGAGTTTGACTTGCGCAGATCTCACAGGCAAACCCGAAAGCAGCACTCTCACAGTCTGAAGCTTCTTTAATACAGGCAGAATTGTTGAAGTCTTTTGCTAGCTCAACCGGCATGACATTCTTAGCATACTTCACATTTGAGCCTCGAAAACCATTCCCTTTGCTCCACCAGTTTTCCTTTGGTATTGAGTGCTGCTGCATGAGCAAGCAATTGGTCTGTTCTTTAACAGAAAATTTGATCATCAATAAATGATTGCAGTGGAGAAGAAAATTTGAAATGTTTGCTGTTAAACCAAGCACGTTCAAGCCATCTCTTCTGAATCTGGAATGTGCTCTTATCTCTTAATTTCGTTTTTTACTATTGCCAAGAATAAGTGGACGAATCAATAGTGAATAAAGCAGTATGTGTGACCTTACACAGTTAAACATAATCATTTATTTTACAGTTGTTTTATCCACTTGTTATCAAATGTCCGGTCAATGTACTCAAACTTCATCATTTGTCATCTGTACGAAAAGGGAAAAAAAAAACTTGAAAGGCAGCCTGCACAACAATCACTGTCTCTTTTTGAGTCTTTCATTTCTTACCTGAGGTCTCAATGTAATAATGTGTGATGGCCTTCCAGTGATAGACAAAGTCCTCCTGCAAGGGCAGCGATGGGGCAAGCTGAAAGGGAAAAGGAAAAAAAAGTTGCAAACATTAGCCGATTGTATTTTTACTCTGGTGTCCCGCAGCGACACCACTAGTCCTCATGACAACACGTCTCCACGTTTCAGTTACTTTCAAACAGAGACTGAGAAGACTCATTTGCTCTTGGAAAATGTGTGTCAGAAAGAAAAAAAAAACTGCTACGTTTCAATCCCATCTTCCCAGTGCATGATGGTTCTAATAAGCTACATGACTATTGAATGTTTACCTAAGTGGGTTAATAGGGAAACATATAATAAGTCATACACATTAATTACACGGTGTTGTTCACTGTGGGGGGGCCAGCCAAACCACTGTTGTTTGACACCTTGACATGAAACAGCTTGAGAGCAGGTTACAGGCAGGTAACATCTGGTTTCTAGCTAGTTATCACTACCTAACTAGCGTGTAATATTTGGCGTTTCACAACAGCTGTGAGAGATAACCGACAACTTGTCCTTGTAATATTAACGTTAAAGGGCTTGCGCAACATTTAGCAAGGCTGTCCAGTTATTTCGACACCCTTCCTTACGATAAGACTGCTGTTTGAAACTAAATAGCCGGCTACGACATTAGCTTAGCTTCCCGAGGCTAGTATCAGCTAACCGATTGCGGCTAACTAGCCCAGCTTGCTAAACTACTTTTTGATATGGATAATTTGCGGCGTATGGAAATGACAATTGGGGCACAGGTTAGCTAGTGCCATAAGACATCAAAAGAAACTAAAACACCAACAGATAAACGTAAGCTAACCAAAACAAACAAATTGACAACACAAACACAAAACGCTAACAGTAGCTCAGGCTAATTAGTTAGCACGCTAGTTAGCAACGTATCCCTAACGCTGACGTTACTGATATGTGATGTCTGGCTCCGCTCGAGGCCTCTTAACACCAAAACAAACAGCAGAAAGCCAGCGGATACACATTTTCTTTTGATTAAAAATACAAACTCACCGCTTCCACCGCGTGCTGGAGAATGGACGTAAATTTGGAGAACATTTTGTTCTTCGACTGGACTATTTTCTCCCGAGAAGACCTAGAGAATTCCTCTATCTTCTTCTTCCTGCCGCCGCGATCCAGATTGGAGGTTTCATACAATGACCCTTGAAACGAAAGAGTAAACGTGAGCAATAAAAACCGTAACACGTTGCTGGCACACAGGATCTCACAGGCCTTGGCACAACCTGCTGTAAACAAGACGTCTACAGACACTCAGGTAGCGTTCGTTCCACTTTGGACACGGTGGCACTTCCCTCGCCAGACGCTGCAGTTTCGATCCACCAGGGGGTGCGGGCACACAAGGCACACGCCTGTAATTACATAGGCTGACAGCGACCAATGCATACAAATGAAGACATCGACCGATACAGTCAATTGAGGGACGGCGATCTATAGGCTATTTCAGCTCGGAAACAACAGGCCTGTTCAAATAGCCTATACATTCCGATAAGCAACTAATTCCGATAACAATGGTAGGCTATATGGGTTATTAGGCTATAGGCGATGGAAAACTGTTCAATCATTGGAATGCTCCCACATTATGCACTCATGTGGGGTATCTCTCTGAAATTGCGGTGTTTTCCCCACGCTTGACGTCACGCTTGCTTAAAAGTGTCCCTGCTTTTAGGATAGCCTACATTTGAGTAGCCAATGCTAGGCGGAGAGATGTAGCCTATTTCCTTTGCCTTAATGTAAAAAATGGAGAGAGAGTATGATGGACAACTTTATGATTTAGCTCAACGACAACGTTACAGCACAGACATCCCAGCACCACACACACACACACACACACACACACACACACACACACACACACACACACACACACACGTACACAAGTATAGGCTATCCGGTTAAACCATAGGTGATCTCCTATAGCCTAGGCTATAGGGCGGCATCTTATTTCAATAACGCTTTTATAACTCAATCCGTGAATATCGCGTTCAAAATATGGACATTAACTTGTTGGAATATAAAAAGGATGCTGTCTGTTCCAGGACACGCCCTGTCGCTGGAAAAGTCCTCTCTCCATCGCGCGCTAGTCTATACTAGTCCACCGAATGATAGCAGGCTGTAGCCTATTGCCTTGCCTTTGACCCACTAAATGACGGTCAAAAACTTAAAGTTCAGATAATATCAGGCTGTCAACCGGTCTTTCTCCCTCCCCACACCTCCCCACCCCTCCCTCTTATTCAGAGCTGCACCGGGGCATCTCCCCCTCCCGTTTAAATCTCGCCAAAGAAAAAGAGAGGCTCTACCTACCCGGCATGTCTGCTAGAGGTGAGTATCTTTTGCCGCAGAAGCCTCATTCATAACGATACACATATGAGGGGGGAAAGTCTCTTAATTCTGCTGGGAAGGGGGGTCTCTGTGCGATGGGAAGAGAGCCCATTTGCGTCGTCTTTTCGGGAGGCTGGTTGTAAGTAGGTTACACCGGTGCATTGCTGGGAACTACAGCTCCCACGTCGCTGCAGCCCCCTTGTAGCAAGACTACAACTTACTCTGTCGATGGGATCGCTCCGGTGCAAGCTATAAATAGATCACACTTTTTTCTTTTCTCCTTTTTTAGTGTAGCCTATTTTGAAATCAGCTGTGATAATGGACTTCTTCTTATTGCTCCCCCTTTTGACACTTTACGTTATCTTTAATCACGGGGTGGTGATGGTTGGTGATTCATATCATTAGTTGGAGGCTGAACAAGCCCTTATAGCTCCTTAGAGGAAAGCTGTTGATGGTGTGGTGCCCTCTTAATTGACTTGTCATACAATGGAGATGTATTTGGCCAGTAAGGCGACAAAAAGTGCCATATTTCTGGAAAAAGAATCACAAACTCAATATGTTTCAGTTTGTTGTTAAGCATAATACAACTGACACCTGGCTGCACGCAAACAGTGCAGGTGGAACATCTTTGTGCCCATCAGGCGGGCCTTTTGTGATGCCCTGGATTTGTGTCAGGTGGCTGTTTTCTCTGGCAGACAGAGAGGAAGCATCCAGCTGTTTCTGCCTATAGCTGATGTTACACACAGAAAAGTTGTAATGATTTTGTTACCTCAAGTTTATTATGTTTAATATGCAGTATGTATTTTTCAAGATGGGTTATGTTAAATTTCTTGATAAGGAACATTACGACTATGGGTATTTTTACACCCCTAGATGTGTCTGATTTGTTATTGGGTAAAATGTCAACCTGTCATCAGGAAGCTGAGACTGTAGGCTATAGCAATGATCTCCTCTTCAGGATCTGTATGGCTGATCCTGTAGTGAGATGGCTTTGAACCCCCCCTGCTCATGGTGTGGCCTATACTAAGTCTGGCTTCCATGGCTGCTGGTGGAATCCTTAATCTTTACAAGTAATTACCCTACACCCTACCCTACTGTTGCATGATAGGGAAGAGCCAATTATCTCTGTATTGGTCACACCAATGTGAGCTTTCTAATTTAGTATCACACATTGATGTAAACATGAGTGTAATAACCCAGCCAGACACATATTTGTCAAGGGCCTGGCACAGTCAATTCTAGGGCTGCAACTAACGATTATTTTGATAATCGATTAACCTGTCGATTATTTTCTCGATTAATCGATTATTAATCGATTAGTGTTTTGGTACGTAAAATGTCAGAAAATGGTGAAAAATGTTCATCAATTTTCCAAAGCCCAAGTTGACGTCCTCAAATGTATTGTTATGTCCAAAACACACAAATATTTCAGTTTACTGTCATAATAGGATTAAAGAAACCAGAAAATATAAAAATTTGAGAAGCTGAAATCAGAGAATTTGGACATTTTTTATTAAAAAATTACTCAAAACGATTAATCGATTATCAAAAGAGTTGGCGATTATTTTAATAATCGATTAATAATCGATTTGTCGATTAATCGTTGCAGCTCTAGTCAATTCCTTTATAATATGCAGTGGCTCATGTACTTGAGAGAACTTGATTATTATTTTTTTGAGTACACAAAATTGTGGAAATATATTTTCTCCCTATAGCTTGTGGATAATCTGCATGCGTGTCCCAAGATGAATTGGGAAGACAGAATGTGTCTTGAATGCTTTTTTGCTATATGTTTTGAAATGTCATCAAATCAATAAGTTGATCAACAGAAAATGAATAGGGAACGATTTTGATAATCGATGAATCATCAAAGTCATTTTTCAATCAAATGGTTAACGTACATATTCCATGTTGAGGACTGTTGATTGGCAAATACCACACTGCTGGGCTTAAGAAATTGAGGATTTTTATTAATGGGGAAAATGATGGGCAAACTCATCAGAAATGAAACAAATGTTTGTTACAGTCCTAATTTCTGGATGAACTTTTTCTCCCGATTCTCCTTGATGTTCAAGGTATAAATACACATTTGCAGGCTCAGCCTACATTGTTGACCTCTTGTAATATTATTGTATAGGGTCCAGACATGTACAGGCAAGACCTAAATGAAAACATTTTCCTTCCCATGGGGACAGGAAGTAAAAAAAAAAAGGTTCCAAATGACTCCACTTTTCCTTCCCAGTGTGCATTTTTATGATTACCTTCCCCTCCCTCCGTTGTCTAACACACACCAGCCATTACTTTGCTCTCAGCCTCACGGTCGCCCACCCCTCACCCCCCCCCCACTCCTGTTATCAGTGCAAGGCCATCAGCTTTTACCTTGGTAGTGCTGCCCTTCCATTAGCCACCCAGACCTTATAGAATACACCCTTGTGGGCAGTCTGCTCCATCTAGGCCTTTCTGTGTCATCATATTTCCTGTGCCGTTTTCTTTTGTCTAGAATCTCTTACCATGTGCTTGAGACTATTTCACCGGGGATGTTGTCAGAGCTCAGAATGTGTATTGTTTCAAGCAGGGCCTTTTAACATTCATTCATATACCTGTGAGCTGCGGTGAGTCTGCCATGGACAGTCATTGAGCAGTTAGTCCTGGAGCAACAAAGGGGCGTTAAGTGCATTATTCAAGGTCACCTCTATGGTAGCTCAAATTCCTCCATCTACACATTACACTCTCCCTCTCAGTCCGGGAAATCACCTTCAGTCCCACCACAATTATGTAATTTAGCATAATCTCTTCATTTATTTGTGTAGTTTTCGGTTCCGCTACCACTGGTTCTCCGATGCTTAGGTTGGCCAAGTATGGAGCGGAATCTGTTTTTCATCTCGGTCACTTTAAGCAATGTAACTCAGCTCCACCGCAGAATCTTAGAACAACACGTCGGGAGGCGGAGTTCTCACATGTATGGGCCAGTGTTGTCAATTCAGTGTTTTTCTACTCCTGGGCTGTTACAGTAGTTGGTATGTCATAGTTTATGTCTTAGTTCTTTAATGCGTTGAGGTACAGAGAGCTGAAATTATATATTTTTTTAGTTAACTAACGAAAATTTCACCTGAATCTTAGCGGGAAGATGTTTAGGCTTTAAAGCTATAGAGCGTAACTTGTATCGCCCCCAGCTGAAATTCTGAGTAATTATAACAACACTGTCAGAGCATTTACATGAGGTAAGCCTTGAGTGATCCCGCACAGGTTTTATTCATTCAGCTTTACATCCAGGCGGGTGACATCCATTTGTTAACGCTGCTATCTTACTGAGAAATACAGAGAGTTTTGTGGAGCTGATAGGCTTAATCCACTTTGTGTCAATTCATTAGGCAATGGCTTGAATGTAACAGACATTTATTTAAATGAAAAAGTTACGCAGAATAGCTTTAATTCTAATTTATTTTAATGTAATTTTGCAAATCACTACGTCTTATTAATATCTACTAAGTTATAAGTCGCCCTCCTAAAGAAATTGGGAGTGCATTTACTTTGTGGGCCATGCTTCCCTGTTTTATTCTGATCTTTATATATAATTGTTGTGTTCGGATGCCTGGATAGCTTTAAGTGACTAGCAGCAAATATATTCCTCCTAGTGGTACCTGGTACATCTCCCAGTATCCCCTGCTCTGACCTCCCTCCTCCTCTTCTTCCGCCCCGCCCTTCCTTGAGCGCCTTGATTTTCACATCCTGCACACCGTACCTGTTACACTGCAGTGCAATCCGGGTAATCAATGGTGGATGAGAAAAAAAAGGAGGGCATGGCTCCATTCTGCAGCAGCCTTATCTGATGCCTCCTCCCTCCATATCCCACCACTGGAGAGGGCTGCTCGTGCTCCGACAGCTCAACCCTCTTGCATCAGCACTTTTTTTCTCTTGTCTGCATGGGTGTGTGTGTGTGTGTGTATGTGTGTGTGTTTATTCTCTATGTGCGGATATGAGGGGTTGGTTGGTTGGTTGGTTGGTTGGTGTGCGCGCGCATGCATGTGTCCTGGCAAAAAAGCCTGAATAATTGATGAGTAAGGGGAAGGAGTGAAAGCGCTGCCGGACGGGACAGGACGGTGTGTGTGTGGGAGTGTGTAGACATGGGGGAGAAGAATACGGCGTGGCAGGAGCCTAGCTATGATGGGATCTGCAACTATGCCCAAAAGATCACATCCTGCTTCGGACTGGATGGTAAGACCGCTAGATGGAAAGAGATGAAGAAGAGAGTCTGTGTGTGTGTGTGTGTGTGTGTTTCTTCCGCTGTGGAGCAGCATGCTGAAACCTGGGGCTCGCTATGGAAATGTTTGGGCTATATTTTAATGTGCAATGCTGATTCCCCCCCAGTGTGCAGGGAAAGGAGTCTTGTTTTCAATTCTGAAATTCTGACGCATGCATGTGTTGATTTGCCAGAGTGTGTGGGTAGAGTCGTGTCAAAGCCGCCACGGAGCAAATGACAATTGGAGGGCAGCTCCTCACTGCAGCAGCATAGTATGTCCTTAGTTCCTCTCAGGTACATGTGTGTGTGTGTGTGTGTGTGTGTGTGTGTGTGTGTGTGTGTGTGTGTGTGTGTGTGTGTGTAAAAGTGTGCGTCTTCTTGCTTCCACCTCACTACTGACACACTTCATCTGTTCTCTGGGGTGAAACTCCAGGCTTTCTCAATAGGAAAACGGAGGTGTGCTCCTAAGCGGAAACCTGAATTTATTCAAACGAGTGAATCAAACAGCGATTAACCAAGCCAAGACGTGCTCCAGCCAATCCTGTTTCTGTGCAATCTCTCAGACAAAAAGGGAATATCATTAAAATTTGGAGTGCAGGCCATCTCCCCGACATCTCCAGATCACAGGGATATTTTGTGCTTTGTCATTTGTGCTTTGTCATTGTCTGCTTTTCATCATGCCTATGTTCCCTAAATGACTGATCTATTTTGATGGGAGAAAGTGTATAGCTCTTGTGATTAGCCTTATCTTTTTTACAAATGCTAGATGTCATAGAGGGTCTGTTTCTCTGCACTTACAATCTGTGCACATGTAAGTAAGAGACAGTCCTGTATTAGCAGCAGGCATGCACTGTAAACTGTAATGTTTACAGTTGATTTTTTAAACCTATCAGATCTCTGTTGGGCTTATCTTGTTTTTGTGGAGTTTGGTCATATTCTCCTATTGCTTCATCCCTCCCCACCAGGGCATATGAATGACTCAACATTTACCCCCATCCACTCCACTCACATTTCCAAGCAAGATGAATGCATCCTCGACCCAAAAAAACACAAAAACTGCTTGGCTAGTATGGGTTGTGTGGATTTGGCTTGTCAAGAAAAACATTCTGGAAGTCTTCCGAAGCAGAGACAAATCCAGACCGACATTAGATGGTTTGAAGATTAATAACTCAGAACATGCCCTCTTAGTAAATTACATCTCCCAAAATCCTATAGTCAGTGATTTGCCGGATAATACAGATCCAGGGCTGGCTTTTCCGCTTTGGTGCTGGTGTACAGTGTTTTTATCATGAAGGATACTGCTGATGATAAAAGAGTGGGTTTGTGCATTGCTGGCTGCTGGAATGACCCCTGCTGGATTTTGACCTTGTGAAGGACTGGCAGACTCCCAAGACAACCTACCCTGAGAGTGGGTCTTTGGCGCCCGGTGAGACCACTCAGACTGGGCCCTCCCCACTTTCTGTCCATTGAGGCTATAGATTGACGACTTGATCAACCAATCAGATGCTCCCTTCCACTATAAGGGATGACCGTAATAGGTCTGAAAGCAGGCCCTCATTGTCATTTTTGGACCAGCTCCCCACTCTGATTGGAGAAATGCCAGCCTGATCTGCAAGAGCGAAACAAATGTGAAGCTATATCAAGATCAGGCTGGTCATGCCAGGCTAGTGTTTTGGAGAACTGTAAAGCTTTGCACTGAAATGAATTCATTTGTCCCAACTGTACAAGAACCCACCTTAGATAGACGGAAAGAGACAGAAACCTTGTGGTTAAATAAACCTACTTTAACCTAAAATGTAGCTAAACAGAGCACGGATTGGGAAAGACAGGAGTCACATCAGGTAAGGAGACTTGCACTGTTTCTGTGGGCCAACCTGATGCAGCTACCTAACCCCACCCAGAAGATAATCACAGGCTGGACGTCAGCCGTAAGCTGCTTAAGGCTATTGGCTGGACTGGGGTGGAGAGACTCATATAGTGTTAGCTCTTTTCCCATGTTTCCCACTCTGCTCTTCCTACAGCGGAGTGCTTGGTCTTACCTGCTGCTGACTTTGTAGCATCTCCATCATCAAGAGGAGTTTCCATTGGAGGCTTCACTTAATTCATTGCCAGGATTTTATGATGCACTGCTGTGAAGTTGCCCGTCCAACCTCTGGCTCCTTTCTTACTGTTCAGTGCCTCCTTGAACACCCCATGTTCTTGATGTCCGGAGGCGACTGGATGTAGGTTTGAGGTTTGAGGCCCCCCTGACCCTGGCCAAGATCTACCTTTGGTGCTTCAACCTTCTCTGTGGGACAACAGTTGAAGAGGACCAGGCCACCATGCCAAATATGCCCAATCTCAACAGCTTGGGCAAGCTGTGCAGCTCCAGCCGCAGCCAAAGCGTCGGCCGCGTCCGGGTGAAACGCAAGAGCTCGGTCAAGCGCATGTCCATCATCGAGGACGGGCATGTGGCCGAGGTCCTGTACCTCATCCCTAAACAATACCTGGAGCAGCTGCCCAACCTCAACCCCAGTGACTATTATCTAAGTGAGAGGCTCAACGATGTTGCTACAGGTATGACGAGAGAAAGTACGGAACTATATCCATCTGTTTCTAATATTTATTCACCCATTTCCCATTAAAGCCATCCATCCAAGCTGTGGCTGGCTCTAAAAGGAATCAGCTTTAGTGATAATTGCGTAGTCTAGGACTAATATATGCATGGATATCATATTTAAAAACTTAAATTGAAGTAACGTTTAATTGTATTATTTCTTCTTTCCCTGTACTCCCCACTTTAAAGGTGGAGTTAGTCAGTATGGAGAACGCTTGTTGTCGAAATCACTTTTTTGTGCTGCCCGTTTACAGAGCCTAGGCTGTGTATGAATTGTTGACTCCATCTTCAATAGTTGTCTTTTATTACCACAAGGGGCTGTTGTTTTAGTCCTTCATTGCAGTTTAGCTGCTGGGCTTTGCGTGTGTAAGTGTCTGAAAGTGACTTGATTATTTGTTGCTCAGGGATTACTTTGTTCTAATTGGATGGCAGTAGTGATTACACCACTTGAGGCTTTTCATGGCGTACCCGTTCGAATGTGCGAAAGCTCCTGTGCACGAGTTACACAACCAAAGCTCCCCGACGCCAAAAAGTGTTTTGCATTTTTCCTTTTGAAAAAAGTCAAGAAATTAATCATCGTCCTCTCCATAAGTTATATAATGCAAACCCATAGGCAAGAGCAGTCCAGCTGCAATTTTCTGAGCAAGAGTACATGAGGAAGCGACATGCTGGCTTACATCAGGATTACAACATGGGCATTTGGACAAATTGAGATTTCAGGACCTTATGTATCTACTGACTTTGTGCCAGGATTGTCTCTGCAAACTCACCCTAGATCAAAGATCACAGAGGTCAAAGCCTATGTTAGCAATTTCATTTCCTCAGTGACTGCAAAAATCAATCAAACAGTGACTACCAATAGCCTACGTTCAGCAAATAAATAAATAAAGCACCAATACCCGTCAGCAAAGCTGAAACATTGAGGTCACTGTTACAACACTGTAAACAATGCTGCCATATTTCAAAAGTTGATTGACTTTTGAATGGGTTTGAATGTTTTATTGTGAAGCACATTGAGTTGCCTTTTATGAAATGTGCTATACAAATAAAGTTGCCTTGCCTAGCCTTGAATGTGAGCTCCCCAAGGGATGTTAACCACAGGTCACCAAGTGATTGATGATACCTTGAAGAAAAAGTTGCTAAAAAAATGGTAAAAAGTGTGTTTTTACAAAAAATACTTGCAAAAAGAGCTGGTGAAAACACATTTCTGTGAATTAAGGGTATGGCTATAACACAGGAATGTTAATGTGGTACATGGGTGAAGTACACTTTTCTCCCAAAGCTTTGTAACCCATTATGAAATACAAACAAGCTGGTGAAGAGACAGAAAGGCTGGTCTGTCTGTCTATGCTCTGAAAAAGTTGAGAGGATTCATCCTGTCCATTAGAATTTCCAAACTGTCATGTCATGGTCTGTTTGAAATTAGCACATTTTCATCCAGTGCATATGGTGTGTAGCTAAGCTAATAAGAGTGTGGACATGTTGGTTTTGTAAGCATCCATCCACATGTGTGTGTGTGTGTGTGTGTGTGTGTGTGTGTGTGTGTGTGTGTGTGTGTGTGTGTGTGTGTGTGTGGTTGTCACGCAATTCTAATTTTAATCCCAGGGATAACTGTGCAGAGCCTCCACCCAAACAACTGTTGTTTGCTGTAAATGTAACCTTTTGCATTCTAATGTTGGTCTGGCTTCACCACTCAAGTTTACTACTGTTAATCAAATGGCATTTATTGCTCTCATTGAAAGGCTTTATGGTAACAGTGCTTAATCTGCACTGATATGAGGGCTGTGTGGCTGTTAGTTGTCTGGCCAGGTTATTAATGGCCAGTCCATACAGTAGGTGAGCCAAATACAGGAGAAACCTTTTATTCATTGATAATAGGGCATGCTTCTCAGGAACTGCTTTTGGCAAACCGTAGCATGAATGTCCTGTGGAGATAATTAAAAGAGGCAAGACGGTAATTGGACCATTCCGGCTTAATGTGAAGACACAATAACAGGACATCATTGTGTTACATTTGGCAAGTTTATTTTTATTTATTTATTTGTTTATTTGTTAGGGACAGTGCATATTCATAACATTTACAGCTGTAAAAATGCCAGATTTTAGCAAAAATGCTAGATTTCATCTGTTGTCCCTGACATGCAAAGAAATACAGGTTAAAAAATTAATACATATACAAAGGCACAAATAACACAAGAAAATAAAAGAGTTTAAAGGTGGTCACAGACTTGGTTTTCTTTTATCCACTGTTTGAGGTGTGTTTTGAAGGTTGAATAATTTTGTGAGTCTCTTATTGTGAGTGGGAGAGTATTCCAATATTTAGTTCCTTTGACTGACAGAACAGTTTGTCCGAATGTAGTACGTCTGTATGGGACGTCACAGTCTCCTCGGGCTGTGGCCCTGGTGCTAGTCCCACTCGCAGACTTCAGCTTAATAAAGTCTTTCAAAGGTGGAGGAGCAAGTCTGTGCAAAATTTTATATATAAAACATGCATTTTTAAAATAAACAAAGTTATGAAAATGTAATAAATGATGTTTATCTAAAACAATGCAATGGTGAAACGAAAATGGCTTTTTGTCAAAAATGTTTATGGCCTTTTTAAAAAGGGATTGTATTGGTTTAAGTGTTTTGCCAGCAGCAAGTGACCATGTGGTTATACAGTATTCAATATGTGAAAAAATCATCAAGTGTAAAAGTGAAAGTTAATACCCCCCACCCCCCTTATTAACCCATAGAAAGACATGGGTTTTGACCTGCCATGATTTGGTCATCACACACTTATGACATGCTTCCCTCCCTTTATAGTAGTAAAAAATGGGTGGAGTGCTGAAGAAATGTCCCCTAACTATTTTTGCCTTACACTGGCGCGCCTCCATTGCCCGATGAGAAGAAAACGCCCCTGTGGGAAACTGGTGGTGCGTGTTGTCGGGTATCCAGCAGGTGGCACAGTTGACGCTGCAGTGGATGAATGCACTCTGAATGCATAATGGGCTGACTGCCTCCCTGCATCAGCACTTACAGAGGTGGTGCTGATGAAAAACTATCCCTGCCCCTCAGCTACAGAGCTGTAGAGTGGAGCTCATGCGTGAGAATGATGGATCAGTGACAGGGTGGTGCCCCCCGTATGTGCTGGGGTGACTTTGCTGAGTTACTTCAGACATTGAATTGGTCCCCTTCTATGTCTCAGTGAATTTGATGGGCTTACCAACCAAGGAGCCAAATAAACAACTTTATCAACACATTGCATTGTGGAGCACTGTGCTAGTGAGTAAGTCAGGCTGGAGTGAAGCAGTATTTGTAAACGTGTCCATACATTTTGTATACTGTATCTGTGTGGGAAGAAGGTGATATAAGAGCCGCTGTTGTGTTCATCAGGCCAAGTCAAGCATTGTTTCTACCGTGCCCTCTGTAATTGGATCCCACAGGATCAACTTAAGATAATAATACAAAGCTCATGCTAGAGATCATGGTTAGTTTGACCTTATAGACCTCAAAGGCCTCTCTGCCTCTGGCCCACCTGCATGCTGCCTTCACACTGTGCACTGCTGGTAAGCTGTGCGATTATTAACAACTCGGGCTGTCACTCAAATGCAGCCTGGCTTTGCTGCATATAATCAGATTGATGGTTTGGACTGGATCTGATTAGATCCATCTGACAATCGGAGTAGATACTAGTAATCATTTAGGAGCACCATGGTAGCCGTGTGGTTACATTGCATGCCTTATAACCACAATGTTGCTGATTTGATTTTAGCCTTCGTACTGTGTGGCATGTCACTCCCCCCCCCCCCTCTTTCTCCCTGTATTCCACCCTGCTATATCATATTAAGTATATTAAAATATTTATTAAAATAATAATAATCAATTATATTCTATATTATTTAAATAATATTTTAGTTTACAATCAACATTTAGACAATACACTCTGAAATGTGGATGATGTCTTAATTGCATCTTCTATTTCATGTTATGATTAATTTTTGCGTTTGGTGCTATAACAACCGCAAGTTACTGTCACGAACAGACCAACATTTTCAAAAGTCCATGTAAAAAAAAAAAAAAAAACACCTTTCAAATACCCACATTTTGTAAAAACCGAGCCAATCTGTAAGCGCTAATTACTGCACTGAAAAGAGTAATTGGTCTCCGCCTGCTGCCCTGTTGTAGGCAGCAGTACAAAGTATTTTATAGGCGATGTAGTAAAGGGTTATTCCCAACAAAATTCAATTTGTTGAGCTTTTTTTCTTGTGGAATGGAGTATAATTTCATTTTTTAGGGTGTCATACAGTAAATTCACAGCACAGCACACAGTTTACGAAGGAAGTCAAACTGATGAGGACACCATAGTACAAAACCAAAAGGAACAGAGAAAATAATTGTCTGTAAATAATGATGTAAAAAATCTAAAGGCTACATGGTGGTGTCACAGTTTCTAACATGCATGTGTGTCTTTCATAGCATGTGATATGTGTGTTCCAGCATAGTGTTGTGTGAAAGCTTAAGCAGGTCTCTTTTGGGGGATTTTTTGCTTGCACAGAAGCAGCAGCGGCAGTAGCAGCAGCAGCAGCAGCAGCAGCCACCTGGTTGCTGCAATGAGGAGGCGGCTGACACAACAGAGGGGCTGAGAGAGAGAAGAGAGGGAGGAGGAGGAGGAGGAGGAGGAGTGGGCAGAGGGAGGAGAGAGAGGAGGAAAGGGATGGGAGGAAAAACAGGCAGTCCGGAGGCAAAACCCCACGCTGTAGCAGTGTTTGGGAGGAGAGCACAGCAGCTTGACACCTCTCTCTTTTTCCCTCTCTCTCACTCTCTTTTTCTCTCTCTCTCTCTCTGGGGTGTTTCGACTATCTTTTTCTGCTATTCTGCTATTAAAAAAGGAACTAGCAGCTGCTGTGTTACAATTGATCGATTTTTTTCCGGAGCGTTTTTTCTGGTGTCTGCTGATTTACCTGGATTCCAATGGTCATGGTCAAAGAAAAAGGTTGGCTATACCCCTTGCGGTTGCTGTCACTGTGTGTGTGTTCACGTGTGTGTGTGTGTTCACGTGTGTGTGTTCACGTGTGTGTGTGTGTGTTCACGTGTGTGTGTATGTGTGTGTGTGTGTGTGGGGGGGGTGTCTGTGTGTTTGAATGTGTGTGGGATGAGTGTGCTTTTAGTGGGATTTGTTTTGCTTGTCCGGCTGTGGACTGATTGTGTCTGCAGTGTGTGTGTGTAGGCTAGATGTGCAGTTGGATTTCCCACTGCTGTGTCTGGCTGTATGAATTAGATTTTTACATGTGTGTGAATATCTGATGTAGTCACGGTTATATGGACATGGCTTTTTTCAATGTGGGGTGTGTGTTGCTTAAAAGAAACCTGACTCATGACACAGTCTGAATGTGCATCTTCAACATATGAACATACAGTCTCTCTAGTTAAAGACTTGAACGTGCTGCTACGCCCTTTTTCAACACTCTACAGCAGCTGGAGTGCTTAATTCAGCAGCGTCGGATCTTTTATGGAAACGTGTGTTGGAGCATAGCATCTGTCTTGTCGTATAGGAAACGTGACAGCAAATGTAAATTGTTCAGAGGGATTGTGTTTGCGTTGTTCCAGGTAAAAGCGTTCCGTCTCTTTATGCCGGCTGAACTAAAAAGGTGACATGTATGTTGGAAAAGTGGAGCAGCGGGGTAGCGATCCACACTGCGCAGAGCTAGGGGGACCTGCACTCTCGTCCCCTCTCTCTTTCTCTTTCTCTTTCTCTCTCCTCATCTCTCTCACTCGCTCTGTCTGCAGCCGTTGCCATGGTGACCATCTTAAAAGGTACACTCCATTGTTGTCAGCTGTGGCCTCATTCATAGTGTCCCTAGAAAAGAGAAGAAACAGATGATTGTCTCCACCTTATGACCGAGGAGGGCCGAGCCAGCTGTGTGGGGATGGGATTAGGTGGAAGTGAAGGGGGCATGGGGGCCAGGGATATTAACATTCCCGGCAAATTTGCAGGGTCATGAGGTGGTGAGGTTGACCATTGTTGGTCAGAATGACTCACAGCGAGCAGCAGCTACACACAGGCATTCTGCACACAATCTGCTTTCAGTGGTTTGAAACTTTTAATTCAAGAAGAGAAATAATGGAAGCAGCTTGTTCCTTTTGACTTTTTGACCACCTTTAAACATTTAAATGAACAAATCATAAATGAAAACGTGTGTAGCGTAGTGTACACTCAATCTATGAGGCCTAACTAAAACTAAAACTCTTACATCACCCTTTTCCACATTAAAGTCAACCGCAATGGATGGAACATGCAAGTAATTTATCACAGTATAAAGTCATCCTACGTCATCATGTAGCCTACAACTCCCATAATAGCGTCTCAAAGGAGCCAGCTGATATATTATATATTGCTCCTGTTTAGTTTTTTAGTGGGTGCAGTTTGAGCTAATCTTACTGCCCGTGTGTAGACAAACAGAGTTTGTGTTCTGTGTGGGTGGGCATGAGATATATTTATGTTTTGTCTGAAAATATTTCTATCTGCCAAAACGAAAAACATGTTCTACAGATTTTTTTTTGAACAGATCTGTGTAAGTTTGTTTATGTTTCAGACAGCACACACTGGTGGCTGTAGGCACTGACGGCTCTGGAGCTAGTTCTCTTGATGTGGACATAAACTGGCCACAGAGAAACTGCCTTTTGCCATCGAGTTCCCACGTCCCTGGTAGAGCAGCCGTAACCTCTGGCTGCCACATGTTCATCTCCCACAATCCCCTTTGAAAGTCTTCCCTAGACTGACATGTAACCCGCTGCATCGCCCGCTGACTCTTGGGATTTTTTTGGAGGGTTGTCTAAGGTTATAGTTCCACAATTATAACCTTTTCGCCACCTGACATTTCTTCATGAATCCTCCTGGGATCTAACTGTGCACCTGTCTGAGGCCAGGTGGGCTCTGTAAGTAACATCAGGATGCACAGCTGACCGATATACCGAATTATACTTTATGCTCACAATGATAAATCATAATAAAGGGATTGCAGTGCAAGCGTTTTTGTCTGCTTGCAGGCGCTTGGCCTATTTTCAGAGCCAAGAATACCCTTGAAATATTTATTAATTTATTGGGGCCGTGTGTACCCAAGGCAGTCTCGTCTTTTTTTATTACCTTGATCTACACGTGCCTCTGCGATTGGTGCAGATTTGTACTATAGGTTGATGAATGTACGCTTTCTCCCGTTCTTGCGTTCTCTGCATTAAATTGCGTAAGGAGCCCTGCTGACCATGCACAAACGTCATAGATACGTCACCCTGCCTCGTGCCACGAAAACCCACCAAACTCCCAGAACTCTCTGCAGTCACAATGTGAACGCTCCATTTTGACAATGAAAGTTCCCTGTGGCCTCTGTAGCTGCCCTCCTGTTATTTTGCAGAGAGTGCTGCAGACGACTGCAGTGGTGCCTCATCTTTGAAGCTTGCCAGTGTCTACCCCCTGAAAGAGGAGCTAAACCCTTTCACAGACATCAATGCAACACACACACAAACTCAAACACACACACACACACACACACACACACACACACTCTCATAGACACGCACTGTTTGTACAGCTGGCACACATGGACCAGAATATACAGATGAGATAAGTGGTCGGCCGGAGGAGAGACAGCCAGTGACCTACAGTATAAAGGCTAAAACAACAACAAGAGCGACATGAGAATCGCATTGAAAGAAACACAGACTGTACTAGCCACACACTGTGCCGGTCAACAAACACCTCCCCCCCCTGTCTGTCTGCCACCAATCGGTTTGATTATCACAGGAAACACGACACAGGAGAGCGGGGTTCGAAATTGTGGCCGTCATTCAGAGGCAAAGAGCCAAGGCCTCTATCAGCTCCACTTGTACAAACACAATGGCTTGTGCAGTTCATGAAGCCACCGTTGTCTCTCCTCACAGATAAGTGGCTGGACTGGATGTCCCTCGCTCAGTGCAGTGTTATTATTATTATGTACCTACCCAACAACAACCGCTTCACACTGTGGCGTTCAACCATTCAAAAACCAGATCATTAATCCAAAAAACCCTAGGTCCCTGAGGATTAGTCATTGGCGGTTGGGGGGCCTGGTGGTGGCCGATAGGGTTCCCCCCCTCAATTTGTGCCAGCGTTTGAAGTGCTTTGTCTGGGGGGCGTTGGTGGTGAGGGTGTGGGGGGGTGTGCAGAGGGGTGGGTAGGCAGTGAATGCTGCCATACATATTCATGGAGGGGAGGGTTAAGAGCTCCTCGTTATGTCTGGTTGATGAAGAGCTCCATGCGCGCCCAACCCCCAAACACACATGCACGCACAGACATGCATGCACTCGCACACACACACACACACACACACACACACACACACACACACACACACACACACACACACACATCCGTTAACGCACTGGGATTTTGTGTTGGGCACATTTTGGGCACTTTGATATTCATTAGTACACCCCCTCGGAATATTCCTTCCCAAACTAGTTGGACTGGGGGGGTGGGGTGTTGGAGTAAAAAGTGTGTGTGTGTGTGTGTGTGTGTGTGTGTGTGTGTGTGTGTGTGTGTGTGTGTGTGTGTGTGTGTGTGTGGTTACCGATGAAGCAGACACATCTGGAGCCAAAAGTATGCCCTCTCTCTCGGTCACACACACACTCATACATACTATAGTACATGCACAAGTGTTGTACACATACATACACAGAGACACACACACACACGCACTCACTCCTTTGGGGCTGTCTGAACTGAAAACTCCTCTGTCTGCGACTCTTACAGTTACAGAGGCGGTGTGCAACTGAATATTTCATTAGAGTGCTTTTCATCTCTCATTTATTGTTTAATTCGATTACCCTTTTTTCCCCGTGCATTTTCCAAGCCACTATTATGGCTCTGCATTCCTCTGGGTTCATGGTAGGAGGAAATGAAGGCCACAAAGTCTGAAGCTTTCTTTGCAAATCCCGCACCCTGCTTCAATAACCCCACTTTTTATTGTTATTAACCAGCGCGGCTGGTGCACTTGTCACAGTGAAATCTGTCCCCAGGGGGATTCAAGACCTTCTTCACTTCCCTCCAGAGTATCATCTGCAGCCTTTATTATTTCCATCACAGCGAGGCTCTGCTTAAATAGGGTGGGGGGTTGGGGGTGGAGACGTAGGGGTGTAGAGAGCAGCCCACTTTCCTTTTGCGCCTGGCTTTGGGACGCTCTGCTATAGTTATTGTTCCCTCAGCACCATGGGTGTGTGTGTGTGTGTGTGTGCGTGCGTGCGTGCGTGCGTGCGTGCGTACGTGTGTGTGTGTGTGTGCGCGTGTGTGTGTGTGTGCACGCGCCTGTGTGTTCATTGTGTGTTTAGGCTTATATCAGTCACTTCATCCCTGGGTGATGTGGCGGGACAGATCACTCTGTCAGCACAGCCAACACATCCCTCCAGCCCAGAATGAGGAATGTGAACAGCAGTCGGAAAAAATATTGTACTACTGTATATTTCACAGTGAGCTGCTTCGTGCTGAGGTTGCTTCATGCAATTACTGTTAGCAGGGGCTTACTTATTCATAGCATTATATAATAAAACATTACAACTATAGTCAAGCGCCATTTTGCTGCTTTCACAAGAAACCATTAACAATCCCTAATGGATACATTTCAAATCCATGTTATTGAAACAAAATTGCTTGAAGTCGACATGGAGTCATAGCTAAGCGAGGAGGCCTGCTAAATATTTGAGAAAGATCTCACTAATGGATTTCTATGCCCAAAACAAATCCTATAAAAAAATTATTCAATCGTAATCCCTTCTGCATATTTAACAGGCCTGTTTTTATGTTGGTTTCTTTAGTTTTTATGAAACGGCACATACAGCGGCCATCTCGGCTTGATTCTGCCACAGTCCCTCTCCCCCTGTGCAGTCACCACAGGCAAACACAGCCCTTACTTTAGTGGAAGAGGCGGGGTCAGGACGGAAAAACTCACAGTGCTCAATAGATTCCCATCCAAACCTCTTTTTTTTCTCTGTTTCTCCTTTTGATTCTCTGTGAGCATATGATCCAAACATCTGTCTTGGATTTTTGTCAACCTGTTATGACGTTAGCAGTGTTGACTTTTCCATGTGGTGCTGTCCCCACTGACACCACTTTATGAACTGTTAAAAATAGTATGTCGGCGAAACAAACAGGCTCAAAGAGATACTGTTGGCTTCAGAACAAAATATAGGGCTACTTCACGACTTCTCTAATCAGAATTTCTATACCAACATTGGATACATTGACTAAGGCTGTTGTGAAATGAGATTTAACGCAACGTCTCTCAACAGTTCGGCAGCTCTGCAGAGTTTTCTAGTATCTTTCTTTTAACACATCGTTTTGGTTTTAGGTCCTGCAAACTGCTTTGGTTCACTGTGTCACGACTCTTATCAGCACTGTTATCAGACGTAGCACAGGCAACTACCAAAAAAAAACTCTTAATGCTACCTGCCCAGCACCATGCTACATACGGAACAAGTTTGCACCTAGCTACTGAACAGATTTGAGCATTTAACAGCTAAAGAGACATTAACCTCAAGAGTAGACCAAATCCAGATGAGGTCAGGGGAATTGTTTGCAGCCAAAGAGGCTAAGCTAGCTGCTGGATGTTCAGTACATCTCTACAATTTGTGGGGCTACCTTCTAAAGTTGTTTAAGGCAGCATCGACAGAGCTAGTAAAAAAAAATCCATCACAATTAACCGACCAAATTGCTGGTTCAGCTTTGACCTTCCGTATTTACTGTAGCTGCGCTCGCTTGACGGATTTCTGTTGTGCTCCCCTTGAGTTTTGCCTCCAAAGACAGTGATAAACAAACCATCAGTCTCATAATGTGTCTTGCCTGGCATAATGTGTCGTAGGTATGACTGTTTTTCAGGATTCTGCATTTACTATAATGAGTACAGTGTTATCATGACTGATAGAGATAATGGACAAACCAAAAGAAATTCAGAAACAAGTTGTTGTGACTTGTATTGTCCTTAGATGAATAGTGTTCTTGAGACTTAACAGCTTGTTGGAGTGGATATTTTTGCTGAGTGCAGTTTATCCAGATGGCCTTTTGATTTTTCTATAGAGGTGCGATGTCACACACACACACACACACACACACACACACACACACACACACACACACACACACACACACACACACACACACACACACACACAGCTGCTGACACTCCGTTCACTGTCACAGCAGTCTGGTTCACCCACAGCCTGCTGAGTGTAAATCAGAGACACCGGCGGGCAGACAGATCCAACACCCTTCTACCCCCTTGTACCAACATTCTTTCCATCCTTCCTATCTTTTTCTTCCACTGTGTTTCCACAACTCTCTTCCAGTCCATTTTCGATACAAATTATTAATAGGCTGATGCTCTGTGAATTGTATCCCTAGGGATAGGCATGCTACATTTCAGACTGCCCCTAGAGGGTGAATTGGAGACTGTTGAATTAATCTCATTAAGAAAATAATGCTCTAAAGACACTGGCTCCCTTGCTGGTTTGATTATACTGTAATTAAATTTCTCTTCAATATCAGAAAACTACCGCAACAGTCGAAAAATGAGATGCAAGGTACTGTAGGTAGGCCAAGTCATCAATAATCCAGAGGACTGTCTCCATCTTTGGTGGGTTGGACGATCGATTGGTCATGATTCTATTTCTGGGGCCTTTTTGGCTGTGTCTTATTTTAGGCGTGCAGACTAATGATTCATTGCAGCGCAGAAAAGAGCAAAGATCCCTTCATGTGCATTCTCAGTGCGTGAGTGCATGCAGGTTTGCGTGTGTGTCAAGCTTTGTTTGAAAGAGAGAGAGAGAGAGAGAGAGAGCGAGAGAGAGAGAAAAAGAAAAGAGGGGATTAAAGAAAGAGGCTGCCTTGATAGTTAATGCTCCTGAATGTGAAATAATCTGCTGGTTTCAGAATAGCTGATAAACTGGCTGTGTGCAGTGCGGCACTGCAGCAGTATTTACATCCTGTACAGTAGTGCTGGATTAATGTCTGTCTATGTCAGGGACGCCCAAACTCTTTTCACTGAGGAGGACTGCAGGCTTCTATTTTGTGGATATAAAGATAACACTGGATGCTGCTTGTGATAAAGCAAGTTGATGATAGCTTCTGTCTTATTTAATTATGATAGCTGGTACAAAGTGTCACATTAACAAGGTAATGTCTAACTCATTACTCAGATTCATATCCTTGCATGCCAGTGAAACAAGATTCATTTCAAATGTCAAAGAGATATCAAAACCATGTGTAGTTATGTTTGCAGCACCTGCTTGGCTTTTGGCCTGTCAGTCTGCTCCTGAAGTATCTCAACAACTTTTTTAATTAATTGTGAACAACACACATTCATATTTCCTAGAGTATGAACCCAACGACCTTGTGATTCCTGCACTTTTCCTCCAGCACCAGCTGCAGCTCAAAGATTTTGTGTATCCAGCGACATATGCCGACATATGCCTGATGGATTGGAACAAAACTTGGCACAGACTATTGCTACAGACTATTGCTCCCAGACAACGGCTCCTAATCTCTTAGGCGCTCCGCCTGACTTTTCCTCCTGCCCCACACCATGCGGTTGATGTTTGTGGCTTTGCGTGATTTATCTTGACAACAATTTGATGTATTGTCATGAAATTAGATAGACTTATTCATGTCCGCTTCATGATTTGTTTACCATGTAACTTTTTATTCTTATATGTTCAACACTGATCTTACGACCAAATCTGCAAAAAATAAACACATTAAACTCAGATGGTGAATATGGCAAACATTGCACCTGTGTCACATCATCATTGTATCATTGTCTTTCATTGTGAGCATGTTTACATGCTGGCATTAGCATTAAGCTCAAAGTACAGCTGTGCCTTAGTACAGCCGCACAAATTTGCTAACATGGCTGTGACTAAATTCAAAGTTGCCCTTCTACTTTCTACCGAATTGTTATTCCTGTGTTCCTTGCCAGTGAAGTTAGAAATATTTGTTCTGCCTATACGTGAAGATATTTGACAACTGCTATTTCTTCATTCATACTACACATCAAGCATCTTGCGCTGTTTTATTGTTGCCTGAACTGAGTTTAGTGCTCTGCTTACTATCAAACCCTTGACACCCCAACTGGAACTTATCACCAGCCCAAAAAATATGTCATTTTAAAACATATTTGTCACCTCCATGTAGTTTTAATTAGTCTTTGTTAGCATGAGTCAGCTGTAACAATACAAATAATAAAAAGAAAAGAAGCAAAAAAGAGATGTCTGGCATGCACTGCAAAACAAATTCATTACTGGAAACAGAAACCAGGCATGGACAGCAGCACATGGCCCATCGTATTTCCTTTGAGGACGAAAGTACAATAAACCCAGCAGTGAAACAGATTTTTATCAATAACCTTTTAGCCTGCCATTTACCAAGCCCTGCCCCCCTCAGCATTTTCTCTCTCCATCCTCCACTGATGATCAAGACAGACTATTTTTAGGTTGTTGCTCCCTGGAGAGCCTATCTGGGCCGTGAACCCAAAGTTGTGCTGTCCTGCTCAGTGTGTTGTTCTTTTTGTATACCCTGGCAGGCTCTCAGCAGTTGGTCCTTAAGTCTGGTGTGTGTGTTTGAGTGTTACAGTAGAGCGTGTCCTCAGATGAACACAACCTTAAAAAAAAAGAATAAAAGAAACACAAACAAAAGCTGTACTGACTACCACATCCAGAGACCGCAATGACTCATCCGCATTTCAGTTCAATGCGTTAACGTGGATGTCTCCTCTCTCTCTCTTGCAGTGGCTCATGCGCAGGAAACACAGCATCACTCCACAGAGAAGCCCCTGATCCAGTGCTACAAGTGCGGGGAGCCATGCAAAGGCGAAGTGCTGCGGGTCCAGAACAAGCACTTTCACCTCAAGTGCTTCACCTGTAAAGGTATACAGTCAAACTTACACACACACACAGCTGCTTGCTTCATGAAAAGAAGCACCACGCAAAAATACCAGTCCTTGGAAATAAAGTTTTTTGGTTAACAATTTAATAATGAACCCCTCAGACATCTCAAAAAAAATTCTTTACTGAATAGCAGAAGAAGAATGTGGGAGGCATGTGAAAATTGGCAGCTAAGGTGTTAAGTTCGTATAGCTAATTTGATAGTCACATGTTCTCCCTTTCATTCAATACTTGCTGCCTAATGCTGCACATGCTGACTACATGTTTTTTTTAACAAAGTAGGATTCTCCCTTCCCATGTAATGAAAGTTCAAAGGTGAGTTGGAGTCATATGTCTGATGGCCAACACACAGTTTTAAGGACAAAATTATTGTGACTGAACAAATTTCTCTTCACCCAACGAAAGTCCCAAAAAGCTCCCCATTCGGCACAAAATTTAAAAGTAGCAGAACAAGTCCCCCGAAGGCCACACTGTCCTTTCCATCCATGCTCAAACAAAAGGAGTAAACATGGCAGCATGGCTCATCTTCCCCTTTTTTCAGACCTGCATACTTCAACTAAAGAAGCAACCAGACTGCTCAGACAATAATTGACAGTGCTGATCTGTCTGTGTTTATCTCTATTACCGATGGATTTCTGGCATTCTGGCATGATTACGATGCAGCCTCCCACGGCCACCCCGAGCAGTCCCGCTCCTGCTGTGGGCTGAACCTGCCCCAGCTGATGCTCTTTCAGTTAATCTGTGACTGGAGCGCTGTTATAAGGATAGTTTAGGTCACCAAGGGCTCAGAACATAAGTAAACACTGAGATTAGCTACCTAATTCTGTCCTATACAAGTGGATACACAGTGCACACTTTTAAAAAGTCCCTGCTACTAAACGTGTTTGTGTGTGTGTGTGTGTGTGTGTGTGTGTGTGTGTGTGTGTGTGTGTGTGTGTCTGTACACGACTTAGAAGACACTATTACGCTCTAAAAATGATGTGCGCTGTTGTTGTCAGACTTCGACATGTAGAAGGACTAATGTGGTGTCAGTTGTGGTCATGTCAGGTTGATTGAGCTTATTGACACTCAAAGGTCATAAGCTGACAAAATACTATCACCTTGGCAGACAAATCCCAGAGTGGTGGTCCCAAAGCCCCAATGGTTTTGCATGGGTTAATGTCTATCCACAAAAATTCACGAAAGCCAAAAACCTTTCAGTTTCCCCGAATTCACTTTCATTTCAATTTCATGAGATGACCCTGTGAAGTTATTCCAAAATGGCATTTTGTGTTATGGCATCTGCATCTGTTGACAAAGACCTAAGGTGGCTGGACCTCACAGTCAAAGGCCACCAAATATGCACTGCTGGTTGTCTCTAGACTTTGTTAGCTTACAAGGTAATCTCATCACCCCTGAGCCCTAATGCAATTAAATCTGATTCTCTCCCTCACTCGCTCCCATTCATCCCCAGGATTTAGTATGGCTTCATTGCATAAGGATGATTAGGTGCAGTCACCTCAGGCATCGGAATACTTTCCCTGTGGTGTTTCCAAAAGTAAGATTTTGTCCAACTCTCAGGGTGACTTTGTGTCGCTTGAATGGCGGACTACATGATATTATAAGTTAAGTTAAGGTATTTTTATTAGTCAATTTACACAAGTAACATAACAATTCGTCTTTTCACATACGTATCGTATCAAGTTACCACACTTCGAAGGGTGGTCAGAGTGCAGGGTCGGCCATAGTACAGCACCCCTGGAGCAGTTTTGGGTTAAGTGCCATGCTCAAGGACACAATGGTAGAGATGGTAGGCAACGTAGATGTCATAGCAGCAGGGCTGTACGCTTATTTTTTTAGGTGGTAGCACTGGTGCTAGCAAGCAAAAAAAATCAGTAGCACAAAAATAAATTCAGTAGCACACAAAGTATGATCGAAAACTTGCATAACCTTAACCCATGCATTTAGCTTTAATTACCTTTTAGTCTGTCATCTTGGTCTCATTTGAAATTCTCAATACATTTCATATCCTAGTGTGTGCAGTAATAATTGTAGAAAAATTAATAGGGGTGCACTGATTGTAATTTAGACAAAATAATCTAACCTGCCAATTGCAATTTTATGCTGATTCAGAATTATTTCTCCCCATAAAATTAATATCTATATATTTTTTGTATATACATATCATTATTATATTCATAATAATAAAATGTTTTGGTAAAGGTCCTTCTGTTAATTAAAACCTATAACTTTAAAACATATAGCCTATTAAATAAATAAGTATACATATTGGTACAATTTAGGATAAGTTAAATAGGTTGTTGTGAATGTGTTGGGAGTAGTTCTTCAGTGGCTTATCAGTTATTTCAAACTTTGTTTAAATAGACTACTGTTGTTGACTGCTCTCTGCAGCTGAAGCAGTTGGTTTTCAAGCTAGCGCACTGCAGGGCTGTGAAGTGCGAACTTCCTGTTCTTACCGGCTTCACGTTTGGCTAGTAACATGCTTTTAATGTGAAGGCGCACAGGAAATGTTCTGTTTGCACACGCGCTAACTTAACTGCATGTCGTCTCCTTCCGGTTATTACCGTTGGTAAAGTGTATTAGACGCTAGAATCGCCGCACAAGCACAGGTCCCGAGCACACATCTTTCACCAGCCAAAGTGGAGGGTGGACTCAATAATTTACTTACCTAAGACTACATTTACCCGAATTTGGAGAGTGTTAATGTAGAGCCCTCTAAAAAGCAGTGTTGAGCAGCACTCCTCTGTGTCTCAAACAGACAGCATCTGCTCATTAGCACTCGTGCGAGTGTACTTGTATTCATCATCGCACGTGATCAATTTCAGTAGCAAATGCGATCAAAACTGTCGCACTGTACAGCCCTGCATAGCAGAATGAAGTAGTTAAAATACTGTACATGCAGACACGCTCTGTCTGAATCGTGATCAAACCATATGTAAATCATGCAGTCATTATTTTCTATCATACAGAACGTGATTCCGGCCTGCCTATTGGTTGGTGTCAGTCCATTATATCAACAACAACTATCGAGAGAATTGCCATTAGATGAAAAATGGGTACGTTTCATAATATGGCAGCCAAAAATGTAAAAGGCATACATCTTTAGCCAACCTCAGTGTCTCTGCTTTATTTCCCATAGATGTCATAGAAGTATTCCACAATTTTTTTTGTTTGACACATTTCCTCCGAAATAGTCAATCTTTCAAATGATCAGTAGTAAAACCAAAATAAGAGCATCACACCAACATTAAAATATCCCAAACTCCCAATTGTTCCTTAATGACTATTTCTTCCTATCCTGGTCGCCCATGTTTGTGTGTAGATGACAAGGTTACATTTGAATGGAAGGAAACTTGCTGGAGACTGTGTGTAGTGTATGAAGAATTATAGAGCCAGCTATCTTCAGAAACAGATCAAGGCCATTTCCTGGGCTACACAATTGTAGAATTGTTGTAGTACTGAAAAGTCTACATCTCTACACACACAATAAAAAGACCTTGCAGATGAAGTGCTGATCAATCAACACAAGCCATCAACACACAGTTCAGGTTTTGACTGTGAACAATGCTGATTAAAGGCATTTTAAGTTTTGCTTCAAATTGTGACACACAGAGCTGTTCAAATGTATTTTTCACAGATTTATTTTGATCTGCATCTTTTTCATGCATTCGGTGAGCCTCTCGGGATTACACAGACAAGCAAGTAAAGCTGTGTTGATGTGTGGAGGAGTTGGGCGGTTGGTTGGATGCTCTTTTTGTCATAAATGCAAAGCACCAATTTACCTGTGTGTGTGTGTGTGTGTCCCGTACAGTATGCGGCTGCGACCTGGCCCAGGGGGGCTTCTTCATGAAGAATGGAGACTATCTGTGCACACTGGACTACCAACGCATGCACGGCACCCGCTGCAATGGCTGTGGGGACTTTGTGGAAGGCGAGGTGGTCACTGCATTGGGCAAGACCTACCACCCTGCCTGCTTTGTCTGCACCATCTGCAAGTAAGATACAGAGAACATTCTTTTTTATATTAGTTCATAAACATGAGATCCACCAAAGATAGATTTAACTCTTGTGAATCGTAGACATTCTGTAAATACATTGTAAAGTGCACAGGCCTAAATCTCTAGGTATGGAAAACAGTGTCATACCCTTCTAAAGAGGCCTGGAAAAAGCAATACAGCACCACTGTATCATCTTGACCAAATGGCCTCCTCAGGCATGGAGTGTCAACACACACCCACATCACCAGGTCCTGTCATCTTAAGCCTCATAGATAGCCTGCAAGCTACAGCTAATCAACTCAAACACTTAACCACAGGGGCATAGTTCATGTCTTGTTGATGTCACCCCGCTTACAGACGACCGTTCCCCGCCGGTGACAGGGTGACCTTTAACGGAAAAGACTGCCTGTGTCAGTACTGTGTTGAGCCTATGTCTCCTGGACCGAAGGACATCCTGGGCTCCAGCAGTAAGTATAACCATTGTCTATTAAACAACATGCAAGGAAGGCATTCGCTTTCATATGAATAGGTTCTTGGCTTCCGCACACAATTGAGACAGTTTGCAGTATAGGATGCAGAGTGAAAGGGTATTACTTATAGGAATTAAATAATTTTTGGAAAAAAACAAAATAGTCTGTATGATTCATGCATGACATTTAGTTAGTTAGTTAGTTAGTTAGTTAGTTTATTCGTCAAATGCACAACATAACAGGCAAGCAGTCATAGCTGGCAATGAAATTTTTGTGTTCCAAGCTCTCCTCAATAATGCAACAATAGAAAATTTAAAAATAGTATAGAGTATATAGAGTAAAAGAGTAACAACGTATAGTGCAATAAGAACCAAATTTTAGATAAAATAAACCTAAACCTAGGATATATGTACAGTATATATATATATATATATACACATACATACACACACATACACATATATATACATACATACACACACACATATACATATATATATATATACACATATATACATATACATACATACATACACACATACACAAACATGTAAACATGTATGTAAAGAATACATATACACATATATATAAGTGTCTCAGACAGCAGTTAAGGGACTTGCAGAGTTCAACATTCTTGTGCTGCTCGGAAAAAAGCTGTTCTTGAACCTGGTGGTTCTGGTTTTGATGCTCCGATACCGTCTGCCTGACGGTAGCAGAGTGAACAGTTCCTGGCTAGGGTGGCTGTGGTCGTTGAGAATGCGCTGTGCTTTTCTCCAACATCTTCGGGTGTAGAGGTCATGTATGGATGGCAGATCAGACCTGGTGATGTGCTGTGCGGTTTTCACGACCCTCTGCAGAGCTTTACGGTCGCGGTCGTTGCAGTTTCCATACCAGCTGGTGATACAGCCGGTCAGGATGCTCTCGATGGTGCATTGGTAAAAGTTGCAGAGTATTCTGGAGCCCATACCGAACCTTCTCAGTCTGCGGAGGAAGAAGAGCCGCTGTCTTGCTGCCTTAACAACAGTGTCAGTGTGGTGTGACCAGGACAGGTCCTCAGTGATGTGTACTCCAAGGAACCTGAAGCTGCTGACTCTCTCTACTGCAGCCCCATCTATGTGGATGGGGGTGTGCTCTCCTCCCTGCAGCTTCCTATAGTCCACTATGAGCTCCTTTGTTTTGGTGACGTTGAGGTGGAGGTTGTTGTCATGGCACCATGTTGACAAGGCCCTCACCTCCTCCCTGTAGGCTGTCTCGTTATTGTTGGAGATTAAACCAATGACTGTGGTGTCGTCAGCGAACTTAATTATTTTAGTTGAGCTGTGTGTGGCCATACAGTCGTGCGTAAACAGTGAGTAGAGGAGAGGACTGAGCACGCAGCCCTGCGGTGCTCCAGTACTGAGAGTCAAGGTGGAGGAGGTGTTGTTGCCTATCCTCACAGCCTGGGGTCTGCCCGTCAGGAAATCCAGAATCCAGCTGCATAGGGCTGTGTTCAGTCCCAGGTCCATGAGCTTGGTGATGAGTTTAGAGGGCACTATAGTATTGAATGCTGAGCTATAGTCAATAAAAAGCATTCTCACATAAGTGCTCCCCTGATCCAGGTGGGAGAGGGCAGTGTGGAGTGTGAAGGCGATGGCGTCGTCAGTAGACCTGTTTGGCCTGTAGGCGAACTGTAAAGGGTCCAGGGTGTCAGGCAGAGAAGAGGTGATGTGGGTTTTGACTATCCGCTCGAAGCACTTCATGATGACCGATGTAAGAGCTACAGGGCGGTAGTCATTTAAACAGAGGGCTTTTGATTTCTTGGCCACAGGAACAATGGTGGTTCTCTTGAAGCATGTCGGGACCACAGATAGTTGTAGGGATGTGTTGAAGAGGTGAGTGAATACATCCGCCAGCTGGTCTGCACACGCCTTCAGTACTCTGCCCGGGATGCCGTCTGGGCCTGGGGCCTTGTGAGGGTTTACCTTTTTAAAGGATTTGCACACCTCTGTCCTTGATATTTCCAGTGGGTAGGGGTCCTGGTCCATAGGCATCTCCAGGGCAGGGGAGTTATGCTCAAAGTGTGCATAAAAAGAATTCAGCTCATCTGGCAGAGTTACAGACACCTTCTCAGCAATGTTGTTTTTTCCCTTGTAATCCGTAATAGTTTTTAATCCAGACCACATGTTTCTGGTGTTTGAGCCATGGTAGTTTGCCTCCACCTTGGCTCTGTATTGTCTCTTTGCATTGTTTATTGCCTTCCTGAGCTCATACCGGCATTTCCTGTATTCGTCAATATCCCCCGATCTGTGAGCGTCATGACGTTGCTTAAGCCTTAAACTGACTTCCCCGTTCAGCCAAGGCTTCTGGTTAGGGTATGTTCGGATATTTACAGTTGGAACCACGTCTCCTATGCACTTCTCAATGAATGAGACCACTGACTCCGCATATTCGCTTACGTCATCACTTTCAAACACACCCCACTGTGTCATGCTGAAACAGTCACGAAGGGCAGAATCTGATTGGTCAGACCATCGATGGACGGGCCGCGTCACAGGCTTTTCCTGTTTGAGTTTCTGCCTGTAGGCAGGGAGCAGTAGAATGGAGCAGTGATCTGATTTGCCAAACGCAGGTCGGGGGAGGGACTTGTATGCTTCCCGGAACAGAGTGTAAACACAGTCCAGCGTGATGTTGCCCCTCGTTGGAAAACTAACTTGCTGGTGAAATCTCGGCAGTACTTTCCTCATGTTGGCTCGGTTGAAATCGCCGGCTACTATGAAAGCAGCCTCCGGACGTGAGGTCTCGTGTCTGTCGATAATTGCGTATAGTTCTTCCAGTGCTGTTGAGGTGTCGGCTTGTGGTGGAATATAAACGGCTGTTAGAATGACTTCCGTAAATTCCCGTGGTAGAAAGAAAGGTCGACAGGCTATCATAATGTGCTCTAAGTAAGTGGAACATCCCGAAGAAACAATTTTCACATCCAAGCACCACTGACTGTTTACCATGACACAAACACCGCCTCCCTTGGTTTTCCCCGAATCCACTGTTCTGTCCTGCCAGTAGATTGAGCGCCCGGCTGTTGCTACAGCGTTGTCAGGGATCGATGGGTCCAGCCAAGTTTCCGTGAATATCATGACGTTGGAGTCCCTTATGTCCCGTTGAAAAGCAATCCTACTTCGGAGTTCGTCCAATTTATTATCCAGCGACTGGACATTTGCTAGAAGGATGCTCGGAAGAGGAGTCCGATGTACTCGTTTCCTTAGTCTGACAAGGAGGCCCGCCCGGTTACCACGTCTTCTACGGCGTTTACGTCTCACAGCTGGCAGACAACCCAACGGAAAATCTCCGAGACTTGTTTGTGATGGTGATGGGGAAAAATTAGTTTCTGCTCTCATTTTGATGTCTAAGAGCGTTTGCCTGTCGTACTGTATGATAGTACTGGTACTTGTTGCGAAAGTACTAAGAAAAAACAATAAAATATAGATAAAAAAACAATATCTTGGAGGAGCTTGAAAGACTGCGGCCGTTCGTAGCGCCATCGCTTAGCAACCATTTAACGTAGGGGTTGTAATTTAAGCTGTGTTATTTGTGCTCTGAGGAATCATTTTCAGTTAGGTATATAAATCAGTCATCAAGCACACACATTCTTAACATGAATTGAGTTGAAAACAGACCAAAATGTTCAAAAAGAAGAGAGAAATACTTTTCTAAATATGGAATCATGAACATTAACCCCTTCCCCCCCGCAGCCATTCAAAAAACTAGCGCTGTGCAGTCCAACATTGTTCGAAGCAATAAAACTTGACAAAAACAAAATTCACCCAGTGATGACATTTCCAAGATTAGTTTGACATTTCGGGTACGTTTTATAACGTTTCAAAAAGTGAGGTATAGAAGCTGCCAATTGCCAGCTTTTGCTAACTTTGAACTGAGCCTGTGAACTTCTAACTGTTCCCCCTTTTTCCAGCAGCTACCAAACTAAGCTAAGCTAAGTGACCGCTGGCTGTGGCTTCATACTAAACAGACGGATATAAAAGTGGTATCATTCTTCGCCTCTAACTCCCAGCGATGTATCAAATACGCATATTTCTGCAAAAGGTCAAACTTCTCCTTTAAGGGAAAAGAAAGAGGGTAAATGAAGTGAGTGAGTATCATAGTTTGTAGTGGGTATCTCAATAGTTTCACATGGCATGAAGGCCTAAAAGAAGATACTTTTTGCTTTTACGCTTGAGAAGACTGAATAATATAGGGGGTGCCATTCTGGGAGTTCCCTCTACTCTCTCTCTTCTCGGTTAAAGAAGCAGCAGTGATCGACCAACCGTTCTCCTTTTATGAATAACGGCAAGACAGGGTCTTGCTAAATAATGCATGGCCATGCATCTCCTCTCCTCTGGAACAGGAAATGTGCTGCATATCCCCTCCTCTACCAACTCCTCTCAACCTCTCTCTCTCTCTCTCTCTCTTTATCTCTCTCTTTCTCTCTCTGTCTCAATACCTACTGGTCTTTCTTTTGGTGTTTGAAAAGCTTTTTAGACAAGGTCACCCATAAATAAAGCATGCTGAATCTCCACACGTTATCATCGCAGCATCATTATGCCTGACGTGGTTACCGTCCCGTCCCCCCTGTGGTTGTGGTGGGGCTCTGCATTGCTTTCATCCTCCACTCATTAAAGAAGAGATGACAAGACGATTGTTCTTTTAGAAAACCGACTTCTTACACTTTTTAGAGCCTTAGGATCCTACTCAGATATGGATGGAGCTTTGAGAGCCATGGTAAGGGTAGTAAGAGGGATGTGGATGATAGAAAGAGGCAGCTGTCAGATCGCTGCTGCTTGCCCTCTATCACCACCTAGTGTATGGGGTCGTAACTGACAAGATGTCTCACTGCATGAAATAATTAACAGCACAGTTAAAATTGCTACAAGTATTTCCCTTCTGCCTTAATGAATGTGTGTTGTGAGAACACATGGAGTGAGTCTTCAGGTGCTTTTAACGTCATGTAACTTTTGCGTTTTTTCCCAGACTGTGCAGGATGTGGTCGAGACATTAAGAACGGACAGGCTCTTCTAGCGTTGGACAGACAGTGGCACCTGGGCTGCTTCAAGTGTAAGGCCTGCAACAAAGTTCTGACCGGGGAGTACATAAGCAAGTAAGTAGCTCATATCCACTTTAGTTATAGAGTACTTGTCCGTACTTGGCCATATACAGGGCCACACACACATACACACACACACACACTCACACTATATTTTGGTGTCTTTGCTTCATAGGGATGGCGCCCCCTACTGTGAGAAGGACTACCAGATCCATTTTGGAGTTCAGTGCGAGGCGTGTCATCAGTTCATTACAGGGAAGGTGCTAGAGGTAAGACTTTTTTTTTCACCTTCAGCTGATTGGCTCCCTAGTACGGGTGCAGTTTCTCGTGCAGGCGGCTATCTGATGTGGAATTTACCATATGCCATTCTGTAAACAGACAATTAGAGTTGCACCTGGATTTCATATGAATCCTGCTTGAGGTAAGTTTGAAATATATTCCAAGGGGGAAAAATACTTTCACTTGAATTTGTGTCCTTAAAGGCCTACTTCACCGGTTGGAATATGAAGGTGTATTGAACTCGGAGATCCTATGAAGTATAAATGTGGAAAAAAAATTGAATTTGGATCATCCTAGCCTGAGAAAAGGCAGAAAGAGTGTTTTATGGTCTCACTGTCTAAATTTCTCTTTCTGCCTTTTCTCAGGCTAGGATGATCCGATTTAAATTTTTTTTGCACATTTATACTTCATAGGATCTCCGAGTTCAATACACCTTCATATTCCAACCGGTGAAGTAGGCCTTTAAGGTTTATTTAAGAACTGCAGATACATTTGGAAAGTTCAAACGTTTCAATTGAATATTTTTGTCTTGTGTGTTTGATATTGTTGATATGTGCATAGAAATAAGATCATAGTTCTAACACATTCTGAGAGTTAGTTGTATAACCTAAATCTAAATTCAGGTTCCCATACAGACAGAGGATGTTGCATTGCGAGTGGAATTGTAAAATGCAGTTTGATATCTCCGGTGTAATCTCCTCACCAGGGATTGTGTTCAACTACAAGATTACTTCTGAGCAATAGATTTTAGTTCTTTGCAGCTCTGCCCTCAATACACATGCTTGAAAATGCTCGCACATCATATAAATATTACATAAAATGCAGAATGTCCTTAATCAGTTAACATTATTCATTGATAGTGTATGTAATGCAGCTGTTTTGAAATTCTTGTTTAAGTATTATTTACATTGTCCAATGCCTTGATGCTCTCCTCTCTGTGTTCTCTACCCTCTTGACCAAGTGCTGGTCTTTCTGCTCTGCAGACAGTGATCCAGTCAGACACTGAGCTATGTGTCATTTAATGGTATCAAAATGTCATTGCTACAGCCAGCCTGCCTGGTTTACAGTAATCCAGTGCTAAGGCAGGCCTTTATGACAATGGGAAAAGGCATCGGCATCTCACCGCCGAGCTGCTGCCAATGGATCAGTGGGTCCAAAGCCATAGAAGTCTGTCTGATAGTTTGATCATTGACCCAAGACCCAGGTCAAATACCGTGTAGCCATGGGGTGGGTTTGCATATTATCTGATCCTCTGGGAGTGCAATCTGAATAGCTTATTACAGCCAGTGTAATTAATGCAGCTATTAAAGTGGACAGAAATAGGGAGAGTATTGAATGGCACAACTCACGTACACCATAAGAGCTGTTATTATCCCTGAGAGAGATTCACTTGTACAGTGTGTGTGAGGAGAGTACAGGGTAGTAGGTGCCATGAAGTGTCTGCTCTAGTATAATGTGAAATGCAAATATTAGTCAGTGGCTCCATATCTCTGAGTGTCCACTTTCCATCTCAAATGTTACTGAGGACTGTTATACAGCAGGAAAAATTCATTTGGGTATTTAACATCCCCCGGTCAAAGTCGAGGAGGCTTTATAATGGTCTACTCTGCATACGAAGTACTGCATTAGTGTTGATGGAAATTTCAAGCGCTCTAGCCGTCAGACCGTTTTATTGGATTGCTTTATGCGGGTTATCACTAAAAATAACACTGAAGATAACTGAAGGCGGGTTGGCTGTGTCAGACAGGTTAGCTGTCATAGTGGTCGAAAGAAAAGAAAAAAATCACATTCGCCAACAGTGCCACAAGTTTTTGTTTCAGGTGAAGGGGAGAGCAGTAACTAGCGCACAGGATCCGATAAAAAAAAAGAACTATCAGCTGCACTTTCATGGTTTGGGGGAAGTGTTAGTGCAGAAAGAAATGTAGCTGAGTTTTATTACGTGGAGGTCACAGCTCCGCTTTGCTCGCTTTATACCGCAAGTCTCATTGATCTTGATTTTCTCTCCTGTGAGTGTCAAGTCTGTTTTTGTGCGCTCTGTGTTTTTCCAGGCGGGCGATAAGCACTACCACCCCAGCTGTGCGCGATGCAGCAGGTGCAATCAGATGTTCACAGAAGGAGAAGAGATGTATCTGCAAGGTGAGCGGACATTTCTGTGCTGTCACTGTCACATGAAAAACCTTCTCACTCCACTTTTGTTTATTCTATTTTGTAGATGTACCTGAAACTTAGTTTGAGAATGGCTTAGGGTTATGAAAACCTTTTTAAATGAGTAAGGAATAGATATTCTTATAAACCAATTGCTGTGGTATTAAAGCTGGAGTCAGCGATTCTGGAGAATGCACGTTGTCAAAATCACTTTTTGTCAAAATGAGTGAATACATACTTTGTTTGCTGAAAAAAAGATCCACCGTTAATCCACAGCCTAGAAATGGACATGTTGCTAGCTACCGTGGGCCCCCTGTGTATTAACACCAGATATATTACAGTGCACACAAAGTACAGGACAGGTAGCGGATCCTGAGATGTTCACTGATTTTGACTAAAACAAGTGTTGTCCAAAATCGCTGACTCCACCTTCAAATAGAATATTTTTCAATGATTAGTATGTCTGTGAATATACAAATGGTCATTATTATTTATTGATTAGCTACTGCAGCCTATGCATGTTTACATTTTCTAATAACCTAGCGCTGATACTGTGCAGGAATGTACATTTTCTTTTGCATAATGACATGCCTATGTACTGTACCAGTCGTTAATTAGTTGAATTGTTTGAATTAAGTCCTTTGCAAAACACATTATTGAATAAGGTGAATATAATCTATCCCCATACGTTGTACTAAATGCATTTTCTCCCTTTTTCCTCGTCCTCAGGATCAACGGTCTGGCATCCCGGCTGCAAGAACACAACTAGGACAGAGGAGCGACACAGAGAGCGGGTAGGAATTCAGGGCGTCACTATTATGTCTCCATTGTCCAGGACTTTGCCTTGACTGAAAGCACCTTCCTGTTCACGTCCCATGACAGTGTTTTTCCGGGAAGAGATGGAGAAATTCTGAATATGTAACAAGGCAATCCGTATGAGCTGCTATACCGCTCCCTTTGCTGAGCTGTTAAACCTTAACCCACTGTGGTTACAATAATTTGCCTATTGAGGCAGAACTATGTGTGTGTGTGTGTGCGCGCTTGTGTGCCTTTGCATGTTTTTGTGTGTGGACATAATCGTTTGTCAATGTGCATATTTACATGTCAACAAGCCATGTTGGCCCTGATGTATGTACTGTATGTGTGAACTGTGAGTGTGGGCTGCAGAGGCACAAGCACCCCTGTGTGAACCCCCCCTTTCCCTTCCTCCACAGCTATTGCCTCCGTCCCTCTTATTCCTCCAAAAAACAGAAAGGCAGGTACTGTATTCGCTATTGGCTATGAGATGGCATCATCCTGTGTGTTTTCACCATGTACACATAGGACACAATGCACTGTATGCTGCCCTCTGCTGGGGACAGCCTGCAGTGCCCTCTCTTTTGTGTCACATGGAGCCATTCAGTCCTGTCTTTTAACACCACTTAAGGCGGTACGCTCATATCAGCGGTGCATGGGACAAAGACGCACACATTTGGAGGAGCAGACACGATATCAGAGATGACTAATCGGCCTCCTCTTAAAGGTGGAGTCAGGGATTTTGGAGAATGCTAGTTGTCAAAAAAAACCTTTATAGTCAAAATCACTGTGTACACAGGCCTAGGCTCTGTAAACGTGAGTGTTGCTAGCTACACTGATTTTGACCCAAAGTGATTTTGTCAACAAGTGTTCTCGCCTGACTCCACCTTTATTCCCCATATACCCATTAGGTGAACAGCTCATTCAATTACGCCACATTCAGACCAGCTGCTGCCATCCAAACTCATTTCCCATAAACAGACATGAGGTTTCTTCAGAACTCAAAATCACGGCGATCAATCACTCATTCACTTTGCACATTTTGCAAATGAATAACCCTAATCATGAGATGACATGTTAGTGTAAGTGCTTCATGTAATTAATGATACTTAAATACAGGGTTGGCAGTTCCCTCTCATCGCTCATACAGTATGTATATGAACAGCCAAACTGTGTGTGATGTTTAGAGTGTGTGGGTTACCAATGATGGTGATATGAAGATGACAGTGGGATTTGGATCGTGGGAGACTTGACTTCCTGTCGTATGTTTTTTCTGACTAACTGCTGCATGTGTGCTCTCTTCTCACAGCCTACGAGGTCGTCATCCGAGAGTATTTGTTCCAGACCTGGTTCAAGCATACCTGGCTCACCGGGTCACACCATATATGTAAGTAATGGTGTGGATTCATATGTCTAAACACACTGTTCCCTTTTGACAGTTGACATCTTGTTCAGTAATAGACTATTGTACTGTAGTAGGAAAATCTCCATTGACCCTCATGTGTGTGTGTGTGTGTGTGTGTGTGTGTGTGTGTGTGTGTGTGTGTGTGTGTGTGTGTCTGTGTCTCTATTTGTCTCCCTAGGCAAAAGTAGACAATGAGATCCTTGATTACAGAGACCTAGCTGCCATTCCAAAAGTCAAAGCCATTTATGACATTGAGCGCCCTGATCTCATAACCTATGAACCTTTGTACACCACCTCCCTGGATGAGACTGAGGAGAGACGAGAGAGTGTGGGAGAGGTAAACCAACCAGACTACATGCATTCTTTTTCCTGCATGCACACCATATTTATGTGCAAACTGTACAGTGCATTGATAGAAATATTCCTCTGTTTTTTGCTGTGGGCATGGATAAAAGGAGTCTTTACTGATTGTGTGAGTTAAAAGAAATTGCTGTAATAAAAAGTGTCATGCTGCACTGAACTTCTCTGTCCCTCACAGCTCCACACTGCCAGGAGGGAGCGTTCCCCCTTGCCCGATGACAAGGTAAGATAAGTCACAGAGCGCTACTGATGATAAAGTATCTTACAGTAAATTGCAAAGGAAAGAACAGAGGTGTACATCACGTTAAAGAAGGGACCATGTTGTACGATGAAGGTTGCAAAGAGGTTGAAGATGTCAGCAGAACCGGTCCAATCTCAGTCCTGGCAAAGAAAACCTGTTAACACAATGATACTCAGATATTTATGTCTGTCTGGCCGAGCTGTCATACCTCTATAAAGCAAGTCTACTATTATCTAGATTAACTCAGAAGGTCTTACGAATACATTTAAAAAAATCCAAACTTGTTTGATTCTTCCTATAGTCCTCAAGAAACATGTCGCCGATCCCGCCCGGTGAGGTGAGTGTACAATTTAGACAAATTGTCAATGTCCCCTGTATGCAGTGTAAATGCTGTACATAATGTAATGTTATTAAGCCTGTTTATGATATAGCGTGTGTGTGTGTGTGTGTCAGGTCTCTTTTGACAGGAGGGAACGTGTCCTACAAAGGTCCACCAGTCAGGGCTCCATAGGATCACCCGTTTATAATCGCCATGGTTACACCCCCACCTTGTCACGGTCACCACAGCATTTCCACAGGCCAGGTAAGTGCTTGAAAAGACAGTTGTGTTTGTGTTTATGACGTAGTTTGGTGAATACAGGGTTTTGTATTGGGTGGATCGATGCAATCCTTTGCCGGTCACTGACCCCGCACCTCAAGGTCCTCACTTCCCTCCTCCTGATCTCTCCAACACTTTAAAGGGGAACCTCACCAAAATTGACTTTGGATTGTTACGTTGTTGCTGTCTTTATTTTAGCATTTTGGTTTGTTTTATGTTGGACACTCCCTCCCTTGAATAACAACCTTCAAAGTCAATTTTACACCTTTAACAACACAATTTTTCCCCTGAGTTTGTTATCATTTCCATTTAGAAGTTTAATTTTTAAAGTGAAATACTTTCTTCTCGTTTCTATTACTGGTCATCTTTAATACTCCTAACCTCTTAATTTGGGTGTCCTTTATTTCCTATTTTTTGTACATTTGATTCCTGTATATCTTCCTTTTCTTTTGTCCCCTCACCTTTTCACCTTCTATCTCCTCCCCAAACTGTCCACGTTTGCTGCCTGGTCCTGGGGTTTTGTCCCTCCTCCCTTCCCTGTCCCACATCCTTCCTCCGTGCAGAGGCTCTGACAGGCATGCAGAAGCTCTGCTCCTCCCTGTGCAGTAACAGTGTGGGCTCCAGAAATAATGACTCCCGCCCCACCTCCCCTTTCAGACACCACTTCCTCCCCCATAGCCAAGGTAAGGGCCCCCGCTCCACTCTCCTACGCTGCCCCCCCCCCCCACCACCTCCCTCTTCCCCACACAAGGCAACCCGTCATCTCCATCGCCCACCTGGGATGCCATTTCCCGTCAATGCCCCATCCGTCATTCTGGGATCCATGGCCATTTCCCATCAGACTATAACTGTCATTCGGAATGGTCGAACCCATACAAGCCAAGGCAATGATTCTTCACAAAACTAGCATGCACTATTTCACCTAACACAGCCTCTGCCAAAGTAGCTGACAAGGCTCTTTGTGTTTGTGTTTTTCCGCTTTGCATGCACTTTAGTGATACTAGTAATCTTAATCCAATATCCAAACTGACAGTTCCCCGAATGTTGGATGCAGGATTTTTTACCTTGTTAGAATGAGTGTCCATAGTATAGTAAATAGTAAGGCTGGGATAAAATTCAGTTTTTCTAAGTTCAAGTTTGCTGTTGCATGCTGGGCGGTATTTACTTTTTTTTGTGTTTTAATACTATCAACTAATACACGTACTTACTTACCGTACATATACTTCATGAGCCATAACACGTCATTTAATCTTGCTATTTTAAATTCTGCTACTTCGATGGGCTTTTTTGTACCTTCATCTTGCACATATACATATAGCTTCATTAATTGCATTTATCAAAGCCAAAAATGACTTCTTCATCTGCCGGTCTAGTTGGTCCCTGTGTGTTGCAGTGTTCAGACTGTGGTTCCCCTTTAGCACCCCTGCTCATGTTCTGTTCTTGGTTCTTCTCACTGGAGGCACTGACCCGCTGAGTGGCCGGAGCTCCCCCCTCCCGCTCAGGCCCGACAGCCGGCCGGTCACCCCGCCTCTCTCTTTGACCCCTAAACATTTCCACCTCCCAGGTAGGAGCTGGAGCGCACCCTGTCACTGCTCGTCCCTACTTTGTTTGTTCATTTGTTCAAATATTTTTTTTTAAATTTCTTTTTATCTATCTATCTATCTATCTATCTATCTATCTATCTATCTATCTATCTATCTATCTATCTATCTATCTATCTATCTATCTATCTATCTATCTATCTATCTATCTATCTATCTATCTATCTATCTATCTGTCTGTCTATCCATCTACTGTATCTATTTGTCTGTCTGTCTCTGTCATTAGTTATACTCCATTTGGGATCAGCTTTGTGCCTTTTCCCCTCATCTTTTACAACTATATGGTTGTATTACAGGAAGAAATGGCAAAATATTGCTTGGTGTGTTGAGATTATATTTACGATAGTTTTATTTTATTATTATTTATTTGTTTACGATTGAGGCACTGAATACTCCATAAATGCCATTTTTGTTTTTAAATGCTTTCAGATCAAGGGAGTAACATCTACAGAAAACCACCCATCTACAAACTACACGGTACCTTTCCTCTTATAGTATAGTCTGTTTAAATGTAACAAAAGAAGGGAAAGATTTTCAAATTTAGAATAACATTCTAGGTCAGTGATTCCCAACCATGGGTCGTTGTTGCCTATTCCAAGGGGTATTTCTTCATTTGCCGGGGAGCACGTGGAAGACTGTTGAATAGTTCATCTTATTGAAAAGAAATACCTATTTATGATTTGATTAGAAGAAGTAAGGCTATTCATGTTAGTGAATATGTTAGTGTCATTAACATCCACTCCAAGTGGCAGTACAACTATTTTTGACCAAACCAACCTTTATATTGAGACTTTATTTATTGTAACAGTGTTCACTTTTATATAACGAATAGTGTAAAACATTTAGAGCATGATGTGTCTGTTGATGTACCTCAGACTAAAAAGGTTGGGACCCACTGCTCTAGGTTCATGTTAAACTGGACTCTTTGCTGAAAAAGTTATTTTATTTTTAAGTTATCAACTGAAACCGTGTATTCATCTAGCCATGAAGTCACCTCCAGTGTCAGTTTATGAGCACTGTTTGAAGTCTTTCTCCAATCGTCTTCTGTCTGACCTGTAGCGTGTTTTACACTACACTCTGTCCATCTTAACAAGTCACAGTTGTAATGTTATAGTCAGCCTTTTCTTTAAGGAGAGATTATGTAACTTTTGCTGGGTTTTGTCAACTGAAAGTTAATGACACTTTATTTTCAAAGACTCGGGCCATATCCACTTAAGGATTGCGCCGCTTTTGCGGCCGCTAAACCTGTGCAAATGAAAATTATAGCGTCCAATTCACAAAGCACCAGCCAAGGGGGAATGCAGGCAAACACTGCACTGCCACGCGTGATATGGCGCTGAATGGGGCAGATTGCGAGCGCTATTTCGCCGCAAATCATGGAGCTATAGAGCGCGCAATCCAATCATAATGGATCTGGCCCTAATTGTATTAATGGTAAAGATCTGTTTACTTTTTGTTTTATTTTTGTGATCAGATCATTGGATTGTTTTGTACCTGAGACAGGCTAGACTGTTGTGTAACAATAGCATAGGTAGAAATGTAGTAATCTCAGATATGCTGTATTAGCCTACCTATCTTAAAGTTTGCTAACAGTAGCTAACATTAGCCACTATAGTGGTCACAAAAGCCATGAGAGTTTTGAGGGTGCATTTAGTTGATAATATAGGCTACTTTGAAGAATAATGTGTTAGGCTACTTCTTTACAAAAGTTACATAGGCCTAGCTTTACTTTAATATGAATCTGACAACATATTCCATTGGCGTGAGCAAATTCCTCATGCCCAACACATGCCAGCTGGTTGTGAGACTTTTGTTTAATTAAGTGATGTTTCTCAGTACAGGTGTAGCCTACTGTAAAGGTGTAAAGTAATTTTTTTAAACTAAAATCCACCATGAAACATCCTTAATCTTCTGACTCTAGCCCGCTAGCAGTTTTTCACAATTTATTTTAGGAAATGACATTTAAGGCTCCAACCAATATTCGGTGACTTGTTAGGGAAGAGCTGTTTTGCATTGTAGACCTAGGGTTAAATCACCCTTTAGCCCCAACGATCAGATGCTGCTAAGATGTTTACCTGTAGTTGAGACTCTGGCCAAGACCCTGATAGATCAGTTCCCATGGTTACCAACCTAGATACAGCTGCCATAGCTCGCCAAAGCAAGACTGCTGATGAGATCATCAGATCCGCCACCTTCCCCGCTGCCCATGCTCCCTCTCCGGATGACAGCTCACGGAGTGAGGGCGACCATTGGCCTTACTCTCTCGCTGTATTAGGTACAGTAGGCTCCTGATGGGCATGCGTGCACTGCTACCCTCTCTAGCGGTACAATAGACACCTCACCACAGCATAACTATTGTTATTGTCCCCCTCTAGCTGCGGCAAAAGCTTAACTGCATCCCTGCTTCACTCCGAGCTCACTCTGTTATTTGGGCATCACAGTGTTTGTCTTTAGGGTTTGCTTGCACAAAGCAGAAGCCTTGTTTGATTTCCATTGCTGCCATATTCTTTTCTGCTTGTGGTAGCGTCAGTTTCGCCATTTTTCGTTCACTTGCCGCACATGATCGGTGCACTAGCTGTACACAATAGTACCACAAATGGCTTGGACAGAGATAACTGAGACTGACTTCAAACTGACTTTTGTCTGTCCGTCCTACATTGTGCTTCTTCTGTGTATTTACATCCTGGCATGAATGATAAAGTGTAAACATCATGACCCTCATGTCAGTGTAGCCAAATATCCCAATAAATCTCTCTGTTTGTCTGTCTCGTCAACTCTGTCTCACATTTGTGTTCTTCTGTCCACGTATTACTCGTCTACTGTGTGTGTTCCTCACTGCTCTGCAGTCAGATGAAGAAGCCATACCCTTTCTGTCTTTCTTAAAAACAAAACTGAACTGGGGATTAAGCATTTCATCTGGTTGTACGATACAAGTACATGTGAAGCATGGTTTCCTCCGTAAATATATGCTGTGTATCTTCTCGGGTGCATACACTGTATATGTGTTATGGAAACCTTTGGGTGTTGTGTACTGCACCCGTAGGTTCAGATGGAAGAAGACGATCCAGAGAAGAGGAGGAGGAAGAGGCCTTGAAGAAAAAACTGCTGCAGGAGGAACATCTCAGCAAGGTCAGATACACATAACCATTCGCAGCACCTTTTACCAATATAAACACACACTAGTTCTTATACTTGTGATATATCCTCCTCTAATCATAAACCTTTGGTTAACTACATGCATAAGTGGTGATAAATCTTCAACCTTCATGTGCCTGAGATGGAACCCATACATGCATGCGTTGTATTCTTAATGTTTGTGTGATAGATCTCTGGATGTACTGTAAATGATTTGAATGTTTGTGTATGTGCAGATTCAGTCCGGCTTGGGAAAGCTCATTCTGAAGGAGGAGAAGGAAAAAGAGCAGATCAGGGAGCGACACGCACGGAGCCTCTCTGCTCAGCGCTACGACCCCCAACAGACCGACTGTGACGCAGGTGCAGAGCAGCTACATCAGCTCATATGCTCTTGAGTTGTCAGCGATGTACTGTAACACTTGTGGAGCTTTGCATTGGTTTTAACAGTAACACTAAACCTAATCTAATCTAATATCTATGTGTCAGATCCAACTTCACCAACCAAAACTAACTCTCTGCCCGGCTACGGAAGGTCAAGCAATGGTCTACATCGGGTGAGAACTCGTTCATACTAACAAGAGTGTGGTTGATTATGCAACACACACAGACATATAAATGCAGAGATGAAGGAGAAGAAATTGCATGTTAATACCAATGCTATAAACAATATATCTGTCCATGTTTGATACGTAATAATCATAATTTAAAAATTGCTAAATGTGAAACAAAATGCCTTTGTGTTAATGCTGATGATTTGTTGTCTGTGTCCCCCTCAGCCCCAGTCAACAGATTTCACCCAGTACAACAGCTATGGGGACATGTGTGGAGGAGGCAGAGGTGAGAATTGCTACCAAAATGTTAAGCTGGTGAGACCAGCCTGATTTCGCAAGCTTCACATTCCCAGATCAGTCTGGACTTCGTCCAATCAGGGCCTTCGTTCAGACCCAACGTTAGTCCCTTAGTGGAAGGCAGCCCCTGATTGGTTCATCAGTAGTCGTCAATCTAGCCACCTAAGACCAGCGTTGGCTGTTTTCCAATATACATACTTCCCTGCTTTTTAGCATGACAGAAAAAGATTTATGGTGTTCCAATACATGTGGTCAAATGCAGCATGCTGAAAAATCCCCGCCCTACTACATCCAGTCATAATTTTTAGTGTGGAAATCTGCATGCTTTTTTGATGATTCTGACCCACAATCCACTGTTATGTCGACTGAGCCTCCAAGTGAAAACAACCAATGTTGCAACTGATGTACTGTATAAGCAAGAGGCAAGTTAAAGGTGCTGTTATGAGGAAATAAATAAGTAAAAGTATGTCCCAGTTGTGTGCCTTCTGCGTGCAAACTATGTACGTTTTATGATCAGCTGTAGTATGTTGTAGAGTAAAAAGAAAGAGTATGCGATTTGGAAAGCAGCGCATATCTCACAAGTTTCACATTTGTCGATGTTGGTGTCAACGACTACATGAACCAATCAGTGGCTGCCTTTCACTATGAACAAAAGTTTGGTCAGAATGAGGACCCCGGATTGGCCCCTGGCTTCCCCCCCACGGAGTTTGGAGAAAGTCCAGACTGATCTATGGGATAGAAATGAATGTGAAACTTGTGACAACAGGCTGGTCTCGCAAGGCTACCGAAATGTGGCCACCTAGCAAATCTCTTTCCAGATACACCAGGGCTAATCAGCATCAGTATTCCAGATAATGGCTTGCTTCGTGTACACAGACTATTTATTTAGACTATGTATTTTGAAATATGTGCATAATGATGTCACACAATGTGTCGCCAGGGACAGCAGTGTTGTAGATAGTAGTCAGGGGGATTTGACAGCAAAACCATTAACTGTGAGTCTCATTTTCTGTCCCATGTTGTCCTGCAGAGTTTCAGGTATGTCCCTCATCTGCTTTTTCACATGGCATGCTTCTTCTCTTTGCATCACATATTTGCTTGCTCATGGGTTTGCAAGCGAGGCCTCGCCCTGAATGCACACCACGCACTCCTGCTACATGCTTGCATCACTGTTTGGATTAATGTCAACTACAGGGCATGCCGTGCAGTGATTCAAAAATGCCCCAATTTGTACTAGTGCCCAGTAGCTGAAGCAGCATAATGTAAATGCAGTGTGCAATCATCGCCTTGTGTCTTGTTTTGTGTGTTGTTTACCAACGTTATGACTTAAGTTAAATGTCACATAAAATATATATTCAATATAGAATTTTTAAAAAAACTGCAGCGACATTCAGAAAACATGTAAACGACTGCCCATCTTGAATACTAATTAAGATACTGATCAGTATCCAAGCTACTTGCTCCATCCAGTGAAAACTGTGCCCACTGTCATTAGTGGACATGCTCATGCCATTAACCCCGCGGACCCCTTCCACTATATTACATTTGTGTATGTTCTATTCTTTAGCACATTAAGGATGGCCGTGCAGCACTTGCAAGGATGGACAGGGGAGTATCTATGCCTAATATGTTGGAACCAAAAGCAAGTATATTCTTCTTTTTGTACTAATGACAACAATGTAATCCATACTAAAATATGCTACAAAATGTACACACTGTCCACTTATTTATGTGCATTTTTAACATTCTAAACAAGTAGACATTTTTCAACTAATTTCTGAGATAGTCAAACCTTAGCAATTCCACTGAGCCGAAGGAGACCAGCCCAAATCAGGAGTGTGAAATAAGATCATTAACATGTTGTATTGGCCCCCTTAGAGTGGGGGATATTGGTGGAAGAAATAGGGAACTGGAGGAGAAAAAGACTCACATTAGCTGGGTTTCTGATTTGGCATGCTGCTTCAGGAGCTGCCTAGTCACCTAGTGCTTAGCATGCCGGCTTCTCCATGCTCATCCGCGCATAGCTTTGACTTAAAAGTGGCTGGATACTGTATGCAGCATACAGTGGAGAATCCAACACCCAAAGACTCTCATCCAAGCAACTCATATCACTATATACTGCGCAGTATATAAGGCACTGTACATTACTGTGTGGATATGAGTTGGTCAGAGGCCTCAAATGACTTCTAGTTGCTTATTATTGAGCATTTCAGCTAAATGTAACAACTGCCATTTGCCAGTTTCGTCTTGTACAGATGGGATTAGTTATTTAGAAGTAGCAGCACCTCAGTTTTTCCGGGACAATCATCCCCATGTGGAGTTCCTTGGCCTACATTACTGGTGTCAGTTCTTTTTTAAAGTTTGCATTCAAATAACTCTAAAAATACATCCCGTTACATAACCTTATTTTCATGTTTTTGCTCTTACCTAATCTACTGCATGTTTCTACACCACAAAAAGTGAGCACACCATAGACCCCCCCCTGCATTTCCCCAACAACTTAAAACAGCACTCACACCTAGTCAACCTCCTGTCACACACCTTTACCCCCGCCCAGTGTTCCCTCTGTCACAGTGAGGACTCCAAAAATATCCAAATTGTTTCAACTATTTGTATGATAAAAATGGTTTGTAAGTTTTCTCAAGCTTGACTCGAGCTCGTATAGGTTTGCCCTGTTCACTGACTAGTGTCTCTTTCTGAAGGTGTATCCCTATGAAATGCTCATGATAACCAGTAGAGGGAGAGCTAAACTGCCCAGGGATGTGGACAGAACCAGACTGGAGGTATCAGTTTTTTACCACCTGTAAAACCTGTCCGCAATTGATACTGGATTTCTCTACTTTGTGTAAAATAACATGTTACACAAATATACAAGTGTAGCAAAGGAATGTGCAGTATCCATTGCTTCTTGTCATTTTTGCAGTGATCCTTTTTTTATGGCTTTTGGTGCTAACCACAAACACTCCCCCCTCCCCTCCCCTCCCCTCCCTTCCCGTCCTTTCCCACCCGACCCCTCCTTTGTTTTCTCCACCCTTTGTTCTCAATTCTAGCGCCACTTAGCACCTGATTTGTTCTTTGACATCTTTGGAATGGAGATCCAGGAGTTTGACAGGCTTCCCCTGTGGAAACGCAACGACATGAAAAAGAAGGCCAAACTCTTCTAGAACTCAGAGCCGCATGCACATAACTGTACATTCATCCAGATAGCACACGCCAACTCTAATCTAGATGTAGGTTTTCGGTTGATTTTTCCTTTTTTCTTCTGATTCTTTTGTTTTTATCCTGGAAGCCGTGAAAAGGACCATTTTTATTTTTTGCTCTGATGCTTCCTGAGACTGTGAGCCAAAACGATTTTGGTCCAGTTAGACATTACACAGGAAAACAAGGAACGGGGAAATATCTCCCATGCTCAAAAATGACAAAGAATGAGAATGAACGATAAATATGGGGTCATGTTATTTGGTTTTGACCAGCGCTTGTTTTTACTTTCTTGCTTTGCTTTTGAGTGGAACTGCTTTCCTTTCTGTCTTGCTTGTTTTCTTCCTACTATTTGTTGCTGTTGATTCCTGTGGAACTTTGTTAAGTACAGTAGAACCTCATGGCGCCATTACAAAATGTCCATGCTCGTAGCTTGAACATGTGTCCGCTTTTTCCTTTGCTTGGGCTGGAACAGTTTTTTTAGTCCAAAGTTTGCAAGAATCGGCTCAGTGAGTCTTTGAATTAAAAACAAAAAAAGAAAAGAAAAAATGCCACAGGGGAAAAGCAGTCAGCTGACCCATCAACTGTTTTTTTCCCCGGATCTACATGGAAACGAGTCATCCGAAACGCCGACACATCGCCAGTCTCCTTCCCCCTGCCTATACGTGTACACGCCAAACATTCATCTGACCCTGACAAAAAGAAAAATGTCTCTCTTCTCAGGCTCTCATTAACACGGCCAGACACTTTCCCTTTACATGTATTGGAAGTACAAATCTTAATATATTTTAATGCCATATCCGACATACATTAACCAACAAATAGACAAAAACACCTTATGTAAGAAGCAACTGTATTTGAAAGTACTGTTTTATAAATGAAAAAACACACACTGCCATTTGTTGTATTGAAAATCTTAAGCCAATAAAGCTTTAAATCACCATGAACCATATGCTCCTCGGTTACACCAAAGGTACCCTGTTCTCTGTTTTCTTCTTTACATTTCACCAATAACCACACTTGGTTCAGGCATGTTTCACAGGGTAAAAAGGGATAATGAGGATTGGCTGACTTTAATGGGACTAGTCAGACGGGGGAGTCTATTGACCTCCTCTACAAACATTGATAAGTTGGGGCCCCTGTGAGGACACATCTTTGTCCATGATCTCTTGCCATTCACTCTGATACAAAAAAAAACTACAGTTTACAGCTTCTTTTAAATGTTTGGTGTGTGAGGACAAATATTTGTACACAAAATATTGAATAACCACCAAGTAAAGACTAGCATTGACAAGATTGTAATCTGATTGCAGATTGTGCCTTGAAAGAGCATAGTCCATATGCATACACTGCGCTTACACTGTAGAACTGACCATTTTCCAAAGCATACCAACATTTTTTTCTTGTCAGATAAACTAATAAAGTTGTCCTTCATTCTGACATGCTATTTGTGTTGAGTTTTATCAGTATGGTGTAAAAAAACACAATTTCACTTTCAATTTCAACAAGGAACATCCCCAGATAGATGAATTTGAGTGCAATTGGATCGTAAGACATCTGAGACATGGCTACAGCAACTATAGAAAATTCATTTATAATACTTATTATTTATCTTCTGGGTTTGAGTTTTAATGTGGCAACTCAGTATATTGAGCGCAGATGGGCATTAGAGAAGCTAATGTATGACCTGCACATTACTGTAAAACATTACCCTGAATACTTCTAAGACAGTGATAGATTTTGACTCAAAGGAATAGTTCGCTATTTTTGCTATATGGGGTACTTATGCATAGTAAGTCTGTTACCTTATGAAGCTGGCGGTCAGCATAGTCATTTAAGGGAGTTTAGGGGAGATGATCAGTGATGTACTGTTGCAGTGGGGGCCAGAAGAAAAGTTTTTTTTCTCTCCACATTTATAAATGCTAAAGTTAAACCCAATACATCCCTTTAATTGTCTGCTAAACTGAGAATTTTTTGAAACAAGAAAACAAAAACAAACATGTCTGCCTGCCAACTAAAGCTGTGGTAAAAAATCTCAGTTTAGCGTACAATTGAAGGACTTTCTAGGTTTTAATTCAGCATTTTTATATGTTCATATTTCTTCTGGCCCCCTCTGCAACAGTACAACAATGACTTTTGCTACAGTGACATCTCCCATATACTCCTTAAAGCAGGTGTGTGCAAACTACGGCGCGGCCCGCTTTTTATTGGCCCGCGCCCGATTTTAAAGATATAATGTAATATGGCCCTTTTCATTTTAATATTTTTTTTTTCATTTTTTTTTTCTTAGTCAACCCACTAGTGCAGGGGTGTCAAAACTGATTGATTGCGGCACATTTAAAAAATATAATGTAATATGGCCCTTTTAGATTTTAAATAATTTAAATGCATTCATTATATTACAAAGAAATATGTCCAGAAAAAGAGCACCAAGCCCATCCCAGAGGATGGTCTTCAGATTACGCCTCTTAATTTTCCTCTCAAAGTGCACCAGATTCTTGCATTTCACTTTAAAAAGTTAAAAAAATCTCCTGGGGGGGCATACCCCCGGACCACCCTAGCAGGGTCGGGAACTCGGCTGGCTACTATTTTCACCCAGCTAGACATTGGAGGCAATAGCAGAAAATACCGGGTGTCTGAAGGCATTTAACAATAGTCAATGATTTGGTCAGCCCTGATATTGGAGAGGGGCACCCTAATCAAATTCTGCTTAGGGCCCCTTGGAGGCTTCGGCCGGCTCTGAGGGGAAGTGTGTCTGTTTAATTTGCAAGGAAAGTGTTGCCGTGAAGAAGGATTACAATTTACGAAGACACTATGAAACTAAACATCAGAGCAGCTACATGTCCTGATAAATGTGTCATTTTTGTCAACTGGCCCGGCCCTTCGTAGATTTTTCTATATGTGGCCCTCAGTGAAAAAAGTTTGGACACCCCTGCCTTAAAGGGACTGCGCTGACCACTCGCTCCATAAGGTTACAGAATAATTAAACTATGCCTACGTAAGTACCCCATAAAACCCCACTTCAAAAATAGTTTCTAACTGTCCTTCTCTCCTCTCTCAGTCTCTCTCTTTCTCTCCTCTCTCACACTAAGCACCAAAATACAATCAATAGGCCTTCATCTCACTTTCACAATGCATATTGTAGAGAAACGTGAAAATAACGCTCATTTTGACACAGCGTTTCAGCATTTCAAAGGAGGTGAAGTTTCAGAGGATTTGAAGGCTGCTCCCATCCGCTTCCATGTTATGTCTTCTTTTAAAAAGATTGTTAAAAAGCTGATTATTTAAAAAAGTTGTAACGGTATAAAAAAGTTGAAAGAAGTGCCCACAAGTCTCAGTCTATCTGCAATGAGGGTTTCAAGTTTCCACAGCAAACTTGTGCATGTTGCATACTGGACCATGATTGGCCTCCAAAGAAGTTATAATGTCAGGAAATCCTGCTCATACAAATACATCTCAAACTGAGATTTAAGGTCATCACTTCCACCAGATTTGTCAAACTCAGCACACACATTATTCTGTACAGTTAAGCTAAGTAACTGAGGTATAAGTGAAAGGTAGCTTTAGGTGGAAGTGAACTTTAACAATGTAGAAAACCATGGTGTGCTTTGGAAAACGTCAGCAGTGGTAAAAAAGGTTGTGGAAAGTTGTGCCAATGTGGTCCTTAAATTGTCATGACAGCAATTTACTCCTTTCTGCATGTTGAATCTGTAATACGAACTGCACCTGACACACTAGTGTCACTCTTAGGTGTCAGGTGAGGTGATGCATTGCTTGAATGCTTGTGAGAACAGCAGTGTGGCCTCATTCAGTCACAGGGGGAGTTGTTGCGCCATAAATGTGACTAATTGTCGACACAGATATCATCATATGTCCTTGTAGAGAAGGCAGTATTGACAAACATTGACACGTGGAATATGCACCTGAAGACAGATGCCTGCCTCTGGGGTGACAGCAATGCACTGTGCCAGTCATTGAATGGCAATGAAGAGATCAATTGCATTATTAGCATAATTTTCGGCACAATTAGGTATCAGCAAGTCAATGTCAACTGTCAATGGCTGCCTCTGTCTACAACAAGTCTCATAATAAACAGCTTCTGCATCTACATTTTTCAAAGCAGAGAATTTGACTGGTGTTGCATTGAGCTGTGCTGAATGTGTGTGCAACCCTTTCTACAGGGGACATTAGAAAAGAACCAAGAGTTTCTAAAGAAGCAAAGGGAAGCAGTGAAATACAGGCTGAAAAAACTGGCAGCACGACAATCAGAAATCACAGTAAGTCGTTTTCAGACTAGTCCGTGATGAGGTCTTTATTACGGCACAACATGTTTAAGTCAAACTTTTCATCAGTTATCTTGGAACAACAACTCTTAACACTACATTTACAACTGTGATCAGGATGTTTGATAAACTGATACATGCTTATGCCCGACTCAGAAAAAGTCCTCAATGATAAGGGAGAGCATCATACGGAAATATCAGGAGATCCAGGCAGCCCTTGACCAGGACTTGAGGATTACTCTGTCCCACCTAGAGATGGAGGAACGTGCCGCTGTCTCCACCCTGGATGGGCTGATGGAAAGGAACTGTTCTCTAATCCAGGAGATAGAGCAGGACTTGGCCAGACTCTCTGTGGCCCTGGACCAGACCAACACAGAGCCTGATACAATGGTGATGAAATGTGAGAGTTGCAAAGTCCAGTAGACCAAATACGAATTGAAATTCAAGATTTACTTTAATGTTGCCTTTTCTGCTTTGCTCCAGTCTTTCTTTTCATTCCCTGAACACCAAGATGTGGAGACAGCGGGCAGGTATGGAATCGTACCATGATAACAAAACAGCTAGGAAGCAGTGTAGCAGAAGCTTATGTTTCACACTATGGTTCTCCACACCTTCTCCAGGGTGGTGGACCTACTCAACAGCACAGACCCAAGTAGTGTGAGCCTGGACGAGGCTAAAGTGGACCAGATCCTCAGCCTCACCAACAACATGCTTCTGCTTATCTGCTCACAGACCCCCATCATCAAGACACTCATCAAGAGCTGTCAGTTCTCACATGATTTCCAGAAAGTATTAAAACTACCAAACTCTGTAACACGTATATTTTTCTTGTAAACTTTACTTAATATGTGTCTCCAGATTCCAGTGAGGTGTGTCTGGATCCAGAGACGTCCCACCCAAAGCTGATCATCTCCCAGCAAGGTGACAGTGCCACCTACACAGACACCTGGCAGCAACTGCCTGACCTCCCTGGACGCTTTGACACCACTCTCAATGTCATCAGCTTGCAAGGTTATAGCTTTGGTCGCCATTACTGGGAGATTGATGTGACTGGGAAGACATACTGGGAGCTGGGTGTCACCTATCCCACCATTCCCCGAAAGGGCACCACTGAGGACTGCTGGCTGGGCCGGGGCCACGAGTCCTGGTGTGTGGAGTTCTTCGATGGGGAGTACACAGCCTGGCACGGAGGGGTGCCCCATCAGCTACCGTTCACAAAACGCTTCTGTCGGATTGGCGTTTTGTGTAGTTTTCCCGCAGGATTGGTGACGTTTCTTGAGGCAGACAACATGACACCGCTATTCTCCTTCTGTGCAGGCACTTTCTCAGACTGCCTCCACCTGGCCCTGTGTCCCGGTCATGACCACAATGGCACCAATGCTAAACCCATTGTAATCTGCAATGCTCCATCTCCTACCAAGGAGCTTTGATTAGTAGCTCAATCTAAAGGTTTTCTGTATTTCCTTGCTAAGTCCCTACTTTCTGATAATGAAATACTGATTAAGTGTATAAGTTGTCACTAATGGCTTTATAGTTACACAACAGTAGAGTTTATAGCCATGCTAGCGGCTCTGCTGTATGCACAGTGGTCAACGCTTGCACTTGAGATGTTTTCCATGTTCACCATCATAGAGTAACATGTCCATTAGCGTGCTAACTTTTGCTAATTAGCTAAAGAAGTACAAAGCCCTGCTTGGGCTCCTGAGAATGCTGTTAGTCTTTCAGCCAAACCAAAGCATAGGTCATATTAAAATGTTCACCTGATGACGGAGCTATCAGAAGTCAGTGAAGAGTAAAAGTTATTGAAATTCATCCTGACAGGGTCAGGGACATGAATATCTGACACTCTCATTCATGGTGACACTAGAGTAAAAAAGTGGATACCATGAATGTCTGCAGAAATTGAAGATAAACTTGGTGCCAATCCATGAAGTAGATGTTAAGCTATTTCGTAGGATAACTGAACACTTTTACACGTCTGTGGTGCTAGAGTTAAGTACAGTAGAATTCCTCTTCGGGGGCCGATTAATGTATTTTCTAAATTTCATGACGGTTCATTTAATGTTTGATGTATTGCAGTCCAGTGGTCAACATACCAACAGAATGACATTGCTAAAGCTTTCTACATGATATTATATTCATACAGTACAAATAAAAGTGTTGATCCATTTGTGTTCATGTGTTCATGGATTTCTCACTTTCTAATAATTCACCAAGTCTGAAATTGAAAAGGATAATGAGCTGTTTATAAATGTACAGAAATGTTAGTAGCAGTGTGTGACCAATCCGTAAGCTGCACAAACTAAGCAGAAGCACCATGAAAACAGTGTTTGCAATTCTAGTTTCAATATTTGTGCTTTTATCAACATGGTATTCCAATTTCAAACAAGTGTGTGTGGATCCAAAGTCTACACTCAAACAAACAATTGGCTTTGAAAATATGCTCTCTGAGCCCTTGGGCCGCATCTAAGTCCAAGCTTATCCTATTTGTCCAAAATTCACATCAGTGAATTCCTATATGACATTTTTTTTCAAGATTTGCAGTCAGTGATCTTGATTTTTATTTATTTGTTCATGTTTGATGACATGATCAGTGTTCTACCTAATCCTCCTAAAAGAACAGTTCAGGTCAATGAAACTGACTCGATAAAATGGATGGATGCCAGACGCCCCCAGTGGACCAAAGGTTAGTTTACTGACACAAATGTTGAGAAATGTGTGCGTGATCTGCCTGACAGCACACTCTCATTTTACTCTCCTGGATGTCTTCTGATCCACTGCCACCATGAACCTAAAGCTCCTCTTCTTTTGCCTGTTGTTAGGGGTGCTCCTCATACCTGCTGAAGTATGTATTCTCTGTGTAATATGGTGATTGTGTAGCAATGATCAGATGTACTGGCTCTAATTTACAATGTTGCAATGTTTGATGGTGAATTGTGCTGTGCATAAAATGCAATAGACCTTGTCCATATTTCTGTTTAAAAAGATGAATTCAATTTTTATTTTTGCACTGTCAAGGAAATTCTACTGAGCAACCTTTAGATTGTATTGTTGTAACTCTTGTGTGGTGCTGTCAAATTGTTATTATTCAGCTTAAAAAGCGTAAAAAGGAGCACAAGCATCATCATGGCCATCACAAACACGAGCATCATGGACCTGGGGGGCGTCATAAACACGGCAGATTCAGTGACATAGTTGGTGGTAATGGCTTATTTTTTAATTAATTTTTTCCATCTTAAATTTGACATTTAGTATCTTGTAAGTCCTTCACTTCAATCTTTCACTGCAAAGAACATGGAATATTTCCCTGCTTTACCTGAAATACAGTATGTGCATTGAAGACAGCAATGCTTTATATTGTTTTAGACCTATTCTTTGATATTGTGGATGGTGACGGTGATGACGATGATGAGGACCAGGGTAATTCGGACTGGCTTTTTGAACTTCAAGAGCCAGAAGGTGAGTGAGTTAAGTCTGAATTGAAGAGAGGCTTAAGCGAGTCAAAGAAAGACCATGATACATGTCTCATTACCAACAGCAATGGAGAGAGAGAGAGAGAGAGAGAGAGAGAGAGAGAGAGAGAGAGAGAGAGAGAGAGAGAGAGAGCAAGCATGGCCTAAAATACTCTAACATTTTTGTTCTCATAATTTCATTGTTATTTTACAGAAAGCTTAGTAAACACTTAAGAGGTATTCTGTTTAGCCCGATCTATGTCATGTTTTTCCCATGGCATAATATGCAACATTAGTTTGGAAAGCTTTAATTTAAAAGCTCACGTTCCTCTCTTAACTTTTTAACCATTTCTCAGGCCAATGCAACCCCAACCCTTGCCTCAACAATGGAGAGTGTGAGGAGAAAAGGAAGAAAAAATTCAAGTGCGACTGCCCCAGACCTTTCAAGGGAAAGAGATGCGAGAAAGGTTTGAAAAAAATGAATCTCTTCTTCCCAAGCCTTACACTGCACATGCACAATATATAATGAGCAAAAATAAACTCAAACTACTCTGTTATGAACTCAGGTCCAAAAGTTTGTAGGAAAGGGAAATGCGGGCGTGGTGAATGTGTGCTGACCTCAATTGCCCCCTTCTATGAGTGCAAATGCAAGGAACCCTTCCAGCCTCCACGGTGTACAACTTGTAGGTATCATTTATTTGTAAAAAAAAAATCTTTTCTACAAGTTTCCTGAAAAAAATGGTACAAACACTTATTTGTTTGTCTCCGAAGTTGCCCTGTGTGAGCCCAATCCATGTAAGAATGGTGGAAAATGCATCATTGATGGTAATGACTTCGACTGCGAGTGCCCCCTAGGGTACAGAGGACGCTTCTGCCATGTTGGTAAATACTACACCTGACAGTTTTGTTTTACTTTCTCCCGTTCAATACTCATCCTGGTGACTCATATACTGACTCAAGTGTGCTATGTTTCTCAGGCCCAGATGACTGCTTTGTGGATGACGGGGAGTCGTATCGTGGAACAGTGAGTGAGACGGAGGATGGCAACGAATGCCTCTACTGGAACTCTCACTTCATCCTGGAGAAAGGAGCAGATCCCTTTGACTCCTTCGAGGACAAAGACGGACTTGGCCCGCACAACTTCTGCAGGTCAAATGAAGTGTATTCAAATGGCTGAGGTACATCTACAAGAGAGGACCGCTCACTCTCATATTTGATCTATGTCACAGGAACCCAGACGGAGAAGTAATGCCCTGGTGTTTCTTCAGGAGAGGCCGCAGGTTGCTGTGGGACTACTGTGATGTGACAGAGTGTCCTGAGCCAACAGGTCGGCTTTAAAAGCTTGTATTTAGCCTATTCTTATATTTTTATTCAACTGTATACTTTGGTGCTTTAAAGTGAAGCACTTTGAGTTGCCTGTGTTTACGAAAAACTTGTTTTACATTGCCTTGCCTCGCCATAAAAGATTAAAGACAACTCCCGAATAAGAGTGTGGTCAACTAAAACATTTTTTATCTTCATTTATCTTCTTGTGTGTGTTTACCAGGTGTGGCTCCCACTGAAGTGCCTCCAGCCCCTCCAGCCCCTCCAGCCCCATCAGCCCCTCCAGCCCCTCCAGCCCCATCAGCCCCTCCAGCCCCTCCAGGCCCAGTTCCCACTGCTCCCCAGCCCAAACCTCCACAAACTGAACCTCCTACCAAACCCTCTGAAGAGCAAACTTCTCCTGCACCTAGCGATGGCCCTACCGTGCCCAGCACTGCAGCTCCCCCGCAACAGTTCTCCACCTGTGGGAAGCCCCAGCCAAAAAAGAAGATCACCCGAATCTTTGGGGGTCTGAAGGTCGCTCCCGGGGCTCTACCCTGGCAGGTGTCCCTGCAAGTGAGATCAAAGAACTCCCAGATGCCATTCCTTCACATCTGTGGAGGTATTCTCATCGAGAGCTGCTGGGTTCTGACAGCTGGACACTGCATGTAAGCATAAGTAGAAAATAATAGACTCACACACACACGCACGCACGCACGCACGCACACACGCACGCACGCATGCACGCACGCACGCACACACACACACACACACACACACACACACACACACAAAATATTATCTGATTATGGAATAGCTTTCACACCCATCTTGTGTGTTGTTTGTGTTTGAAAAGTGAACCAAATAAGGACATGCAGGTGGCTATGGGCGGTCTGTCACTGGATAAGGTGGAACCCACAGAGCAGGTCCTACGAGTCGAAGAGGCTTTGAGACATGAGAACTTCAGGGAGACTCCTACAGCTGTTTACAACGACATAGGTGACCCACATCCCTCTCCCAATTTAGTCAAATAAGCAGTAATGCATATTGATCCCTTGTAGTATACTAAGGATGCAAGGGTGTCATCTTTTAGGGAGAGTCCATTTTGACCATTTTGCTGAAATGTAAAGTATTTATAGTCCATGAAGTCAACTCTAAAACTAGTAAAAATGTAAGAAATGAAGTACTGTTGTTGTGACTTTTCACCTTAATTCATCCATTACTCACTGCTTTTCCAAAGCCTTGCTGAGGCTGAGTGGTGCCAATGGAGTTTGTGCCAATGAGACCCAGTTTGTGAAGACGGCCTGTCTTCCTGAAGCTCAACTGCCTGATGGAATGGAGTGTACCATTTCTGGGTGGGGTGTCACTGAGAATTGTAAGGGCACTTTAGCTTTAGTCAGCCACAAAATTAAAGCCTTAGTTTTCATTCACTGCTTTGGTTGTTACGCTTGGTAAAAAATGCATTTTTACCCACCACCATCCCTGCAGCTTCATATGGTTCCAACCACCTGCTGGAGGCCAAAGTACTGCTGATCAACCAGGAAAAGTGTTCTGAGTCCAAGGTGTATGGAAATGTCCTGGATGAAACTATGTTCTGTGCTGGCCACCTGCAGGGAGGGGTGGACTCCTGCCAGGTTAGTAGAGGGAATTCACCAGATATGTGCATGCTATCATTCAAAAATATCTGCGCCACCAACTTATCTGAGGTAAGCTCTTGAAATAGTTGCGTGCATCAGTTCCTTTGCTGTCTGGTCAGCCGGTTTGCTCTTGTTTCAGGGTGACTCTGGTGGACCACTGACTTGCGAGCAGAACAGTACCCATGTTGTTTATGGCGTGGTGAGCTGGGGAGACAAATGTGGACGGAAGAACAAGCCCGGGGTCTACGCAAGGGTCACTCACTTCCTGGATTGGATCAGGTCAAAGACTCAAGCGGCATCTCCATAAGCGACCGCTCTTACTCTTAGCATGGTGCTATCCAGTGTTCGCCATGGACCATGGTTATGAAAGAAGCAAGTCTTATTACTCATCATGATTTTGCTCCTTTTTTTTGTACGACTGAACCTGATATTTAGCTTTTCAGGTCCCAGAACATCATCTTAAATTCCAATGCTACGTAATGTAACCCTCCTAAGAAAACTGACAAAGCATTTTATCAAACTGTGTTGTTGTCGAGTTAATTTGTTTATACCTGTTGCAAATGTCTTTCCTCTGAAAAATGACTCTTATGCAAGCCTAAAGCCTTCCGAAAACCTTGAAATAAAAATAACGTGTGTGGAAAAGGAGAAAACACAATACGTTTCAAATGTGACTGCCTTGAGCCCTCTACTTTTCTTATAAATCAAGCACAGTATTTCAAATTGGTCTCTCGACAAAAATGTATTTGAAAGTTTAATGTAAAAGTGCGTTCATTCCAAAAGTGATGCACTCGATGGCCATTGCTTGTAACGCCCCTAACGCGCCACCTGTTCATTTTGTGGATCAAATATGCTTCATCGGTCTATCGCCTCTAAAAAAAAAAAACTTCAACCCATAGGCAGGTACAGTATATCATCACTTCGTAGAGAGATGGGGTCAAATGCATCATAGATGGCAAAGGCCTGCACATTAAAATGTCCTAAAGTAGTGTTGGCCAATGCCGATAAATTCTTCGTCTTACTGCTAGCTTCAATCTTGAGTGTCTCTTTATGATGTTATGTGCCCCATTTCTTTAATCTATAGTCTAGAGTCTAGACTGCAGACTGTTCAGCCCTGATAGGATAAGGAGAGTCATAGTGCTGGCACGGGTCCAATACACAGTATAGATTGTAACATTTGTAATTATTGCCATCTTGGTTTCAATACAAGTACACACACAGTTAATGCTTCAAATCAAATACGGTTACATTTTCTTAATTATGTCCTCCAAGGTTTCAAATGTACTCCAACTCTGAAGCTAATGAAAATGTCCTGGGTGATTATTTGTGCCTGGTGCCTCTAGGGGACCAAAAAGAAGCAAATAAGTGTGTATGGATTTTCGGACTGTAATCTCTTCGAAAAGTTATTGTTCTTTCATGTAGAACTACAGTGTCACTGTTCATGTTATTTGGCCTCACTGCCAGTGAGTCCTTGGATATTTTGTTTGCTGCAGGGCAACAACTCTGACATGTGAGAACGAAGGCACACATGTCCTCCGTGGGTCAGTGTGCGAAGTGTTATTTTTAATTAAGGGCCGAGTCCAAAGTGAAAGAAAGGAATATACCACTCGTAATTTGGTTTTACCGTTTTCCAGCTGGAATGCAGAAACGAAAATTCCATCCGAATTTTCCTTTCTTGTTTATTGGTACAAAACGAAAAACAAATATGACAGAGCAAGGAAATGGGTGAACGGAAGGTTTTGTTAATTTGTATTAAGAGCTTAGTCCCAATTGACAGAAAGTACAATACCACTCTTAATTTCGCTTTACTGTTTTCCAGCTGGAATGCAGAAACAAAAATACCATCCTTTTCTTGTTATTGGTACAAAACCAAAAACTAATATGACAGAAACAAGGAAACGGGAGAACGGAGCTATTTTCTGTTCGATTTCCCTTTGTTGGATTCAGATATGAAAACAAATAAACGATCCTCATTGGCTATTGCATCTGTGGGTGGCTTTCTTCTGATTGGTTGCAGTGCTCTTTTATGTCCAATTGTAAAAGTGTCTAAAGTTGTCACAGAGCACCCTAAGACAACTTTAGATTTTTATTTACTAAATAGTTTATTTTTTCACAACTCCCTTTATCCTCAATAAAAAGGGAGGCATAAATAACCTACTGTTTCTTGGTACCTAAACTTGATTATGTTCTTCGAAATGAGTAGCTTGGGCTATATACAGCCTAGAGGTAGGCTATATTGTCGCGCATCAAAATCTGACAATATTGGGACGTGATGGAAGTGCGACACCTGCTGTTCAGTTTTTGTTAGGGTCACTGTGGATAGTAGACCTGCGTTGACAATGTGATTGAGGAGACTGAGTGTAATCTTAAATAAATAAATAAATAAAATATGTGGGCTATTGCTCAAAGCGAGAGCTGTGTACGGGTTCTCGGTAGTAAGTCGGACTCGTTTCCGGTGGGGGTTGGCCTCCGCCAGGGCTGCGCTTTATCACCAATCCTGTTTGTGATATTTATGGACAGGATATCAAGGCGTAGTCGTGGTGGGGAGGGGTTGCAGTTTGGTGGTCTGAAGATCTCATCTCTGCTGTTTGCGGATGATGTGGTTCTGATGGCATCATCGGCCTGTGACCTTCAGCTCTCATTGGATCGGTTTGCAGCCGAGTGTGAAGCGGTTGGGATGAGGATCAGCACCTCTAAATCTGAGGCCATGGTGCTCAGCAGGAAACCGATGGATTGTCTGCTACAGGTAGGGAATGAGTCCTTACCCCAAGTGAAGGAGTTCAAGTACCTCGGGGTCTTGTTTTCGAGTGAGGGAACAATGGAACGTGAGATTGGCCGGAGAATCGGAGCAGCAGGGGCGGTTTTGCATACGCTTTACCGCACTGTTGTGACGAAAAGAGAGCTGAGTCGTAAGGCAAAGCTTTCGATCTACCGGTCGATCTTTGTTCCTACCCTCACCTATGGTCATGAAGGCTGGGTAATGACCGAAAGAACGAGATCGCGGGTACAAGCGGCCGAAATGGGTTTTCTCAGGAGAGTGGCTGGCGTCTCCCTTAGAGATAGGGTGAGAAGCTCAGTCATTCGTGAGGAACTCGGGGCAGAGCCGCTACTCCTTTGCGTTGAAAGGAGCCAGTTGAGGTGGTTCGGGCATCTGGTAAGGATGCCCCCAGGGCGCCTCCCTAGGGAGGTGTTCCAGGAGCGTCCAGCTGGAAGGAGGCCTCGGGGAAGACCCAGGACTAGGTGGAGAGATTATATCTCCACACTGGCCTGGGAACGCCTCGGGATCCCCCAGTCAGAGCTGGTTGATGTGGCCCGGGAAAGAGAAGTTTGGGGTTCCCTGCTCAAGCTGCTGCCCCCGCGACCCGATTTCGGATAAGCGGTTGAAGATGTATGTATATGTATGTATATTGCTTTATTCAAACATGTATCGATTTTTAATCAGATTGTGCGGAAAATTAACAAGCCTACTATAAAGGTCACTTTTACAATTAGACATAAAAGAGCACTGCAACCAATCAGAAGAAAGCCACCCACAGATGCAATAGCCAATGAGGATCGTTTATTTGTTTTCATATCTGAATCCAACAAAGGGAAATCGGACAGAAAATAGCTCCGTTCTCCCGTTTCCTTGTTTCTGTCATATTAGTTTTTGGTTTTGTACCAATAAACAAGAAAAGGATGGTATTTTTGTTTCTGCATTCCAGCTGGAAAACAGTAAAGCGAAATTAGTGGTATTGTACTTTCTGTCAATTGGGACTAAGCTCTTAATACAAATTAACAAAACCCTCCGTTCACCCATTTCCTTGCTCTGTCATATTTGTTTATCGTTTTGTACCAATAAACAAGAAAAGAAAATTCGGATGGAATTTTCGTTTCTGCATTCCAGCTGGAAAACGGTAAAACCAAATTACGAGTGGTATATTCCTTTCTTTCACTTTGGACTCGGCCCTTAATTCAAAATAACACTTCGTACACGGACCTCCGTGGTCTGGTGAGCTGAGCTGACAGTTGTACAAATAGCGAGCCATTAGATTACACACGGGTCGTTTACTTACTGAATGGCATCAAGTCACACATGAGATCTGCTAAACTGCTGACCAAAGACATAAACAGCATAGATTAAATTCACCTGATACCTGATAATATATCGGATAGGTAATAGGCTAAATAAACAATTTTACATAGTTCAAATATCCCTTACACATAGGCCTATACATATTGTTCCCTGCTGACATCTGACATCTTCCTTAACAGTTTTCTATAAAATAACAATGACATTATATGAGAACATTATACAATATTTTAAGCCATGCTTTCTCACCCACTGCTGTTGGTAATGAGACATGTATCACAGTCACTCTTGCTTAGCTATAGCCTCTCTTTAACACAGATTTAGGTCATTTCCTTGATCATAGTTTTATGTGTTCCCTGGGACAGATGCGTGCAGACCGAGTTTCCGCTAAGTGAGTTATTTGCCATTTCATTTACATTTATTTATTTATATAGCACCTTTCTTAACATTGTTAAAAAACGCTTCACAATGTAAAATAAAGCAGAACCTATTTCCAGTAGGATACAGATCTAAGCAGATAAAAATTATAATGCCGTAATAAATAGATAAATAATAATCTCAGGGCTCCTTAACCCAGAACAAGGCTAGAGGCTGCCCGTTCAGTCCATTCACATCGATGCATGGGTTCAACAGGGGGTAGAGGGGCTCTGAGCACTGCACACTGAACGAGTGAAGCAGGGCCATCGAGTCGGCATTGTAGAACGACAGCTCCCCCTTCTGGAGATTGGCCAGTATACCCAGCTTTCTTACTCTTTTCCCCACTGACAGCTGCTTCTCCTGGGTATCGTGACAAGCCAGGTACTGTCCGTCTCCATGGTAGATGCACCAGGATGTGTTATTCACACCAAGGCGGCTGGAGGAAGTCTGACTTGGCCCATCTTTCTTATTGACTGTCCCAGTGGTCACACCTATTAGCCAGTAAGGTTTCTCCTGAACAATGACCTCCCAGTAGTGACGACCAGTGGTAAAACTCTCCTGAGCCAGGACACTGTATTGGGAGTCATAAGGCAGAGGGCCCAGGGCTTCGCTGACACGCTGCTTTCTCCAGTGCACCTCTTTACGGTCCTGGGATATTTCCAGTTTGGGATGGGCTGTCTCGGAGTCAAGAGCAGGAGAACTAAGATCTGCAAATTAAAAAAAAAAATCGACGTTCAGTACAGAACCACAGAGATAGTAAGGGACAGAGTTTAGATTTCACAGTGTGGGATTCTTCACTGACACGACCACATTCGTGGGAAGTGATGGGACAGAGCCACCGCCAAGTCGTCCACCAGCCTCTCTACTGTTCTCAGCTTCTCAGGGTCGCACAGATCTCGGTCTACCTCCTGGATCGGTGCTAAGTCCAAAGGGTCGCTACAAGGAAAATTTCAAACCATTAGAAGGCAACAATCACGCGAAAAGAAGGCAGCTAAGGTGGGAAAAAACAAAGTGGCAATATAGCCCACTCACCAGAGATTCTGTGCTGTGATTTGCTGTTGAAAATAAAAAGGTCATGTACACTCCACTTTCAATCACCAACAACATTTCATCTGACACATTGGTAGGGCTGCTTGGTAGGGCTGCTTAATTATAGTATAATTACAATAAGGGCAAATTAATTCACTGTTGGTAACTACTTAGGAAATGCATAATTAGAATTAACTAAAAATGAACTAACAGGTCATGCTTAACTAAGCATTAACTAAACGTTACCAACTAAACATTAAACATGCATTAACTAACCTAACACTAACTTAATAGTGTTAAGTCAGGATTAACTATCAGTTCATTAATGTACCATTACTGTAAAATTGTACAGCCCTACACATTGGTCATAATGCCACATGGTGCATACATTAACCTACCTGTAGGAAGCGCAGATCGTTTGTTTCCTGGAGGAGTGATTTGCTGGAGGCCCTGAGGCTGTCTATCTCTTGGATCTGAGCCTCCATGTTGCCTCTCCGGGCCTCCAGCCACTCTGTCATGTCCGTCTCCTCAGCGTCTATAATCTGCATCATCAGACGCTCATCGCCATCCAGCACCACGCGGATCCTGCTGTACTTGTCGGAGACTCTCTCTCTGAAATCTGCAGCGGACTTCTGGGGTATAAAACCAATTGTACAGGATTTAAACACACACACACACACACAAAACAGGGGATTATGTGAACACAAGCACGGATGATTAAAAAAAGGGGCCTTGCACATTGACTGTACCACTGTTTGTGTGTACAGTGACTCCAAGTCCTGGATGGCGTGTTCTGCTTCCCCTCTCCTCTTCAGTAGTTGGCTCATAGTGGTCTCTAACATCCTCTAAAGACAGAAAGACAACAGGCCTATAGCAAATGAATACCCCAACAGAGAAATTATGAAATAAATAATAATGACATTAAAGATGGAGATTCAAAATCACTTTAGGTCAATATCTCCTCACAATCTACTACCTGTATGCACTGTGCATGCGCTCCAAAAAAATCTGGTGTTGATACACAGCCTAGGATCTGTAACCAGGTAGTAAACAAAGGGTATGTACAGAAAAGGGGCCCACCCTAGCTAGCAGTATGCCCATTTATAGAGCCTAGGCTGTGTGTTAACACTGGATTTTGTTTCTCTCCCAGCGTACACACACAGTATGGACAGGTAGTGGATCGTGAGGAGATATTTACTGGTTTTGACCACAGGCGTTCTCCGGATAGCTGACTCCACCTGTAACAAGAAAGCAAAAACCCCCTAGCTAATGACAAAACAATACTGATCAATTCACCTTGAAGTCTTTGGAGGCTTCATTGAGTTGAAGCGCTTTGTGGTTCTTGTGTGTACCCACCAGGACACACAGGCAGCACACAGGGACCCGTTCCTCCATACAGAAGAGCTTGAGCTCATCCCTGTGCTCCCTGCACTTGAGAGACAAGGGATCCCCGGTCACCTCCACCACTGTGTGCTCCCTGAGGGCAGACCTCCTCTGGTGCAGCAGGGCGTGAGCCTGGCACAGCGAGGCATCACAGGTCAGACAGGTCCTCACTGCCACAGACGGTGTCTCTATGCAGTGGTCGCAGTGGATAGTGACAGAGGATTTGGTGGACGGCCTATTAGCGGTGAAGTCCTTTACTTTGTTCTGCAAGGCAAGGCAAGACCACTCACAGTGCTTTACAGATTTACAATAAAACATCAATCAAACAACAAAGTATACAGTTTCATAATAATAAGAATGACAGTGGAATAGACAATATACAGTTGAGTCAGCGATTCTGGAGCATCCTCTTCACAAAATCACTTTTTGTACAAATCAGTGAATACCTCCTCATTATTCGCTACCTGTCTGTACTGTGTGTGCGCTGAAGGAAAATCTGGTGTTAATACACAGCCTAGGGTCTGTAAATTGGTATGTGAACAAAATGTATGTACATAGGGTGCCCACCATAGCTGGCAACATGTCCATTTACAGAGCCTAGGCTGTGTATAAACACTGGATTTCTTTTCACGACACACACACACACACACACACAGTGCAGACTTGTAGCGGATAGCGAAGAGATGTTCACTGATTTTGACCAAAACATTTTTTTAACAAACATTCTCCATCGCTGAATCGCTGACTACACCTTTAAAAACAACCCGGGCTCGTCTGATATCATGTAGACTATTCCACGTCTGATTTGCATTATAACACAACGCTATACTTTACTTGTAGGCTGGTGTTTATCTCCAGAGCGAGGTCAGAAGGGAGGAATATCTGACACTCTGGACAGAAGATAGGAACCCCATCAGACCCGTCTGTTTCCCACACAGCTTGGATGCAGGCGAGACAGAAGTCATGTCGGCATGGCAGGGTCACAGGATCAGTGAAGAAGTCCTGGCAAACGGGACACTTTAAACTTTCCTCAACAGTCCCCATAGCTGTGTGTGTTTGAACCTGTCGAGTCAGTCCACTGTACTCTGTGTTCCTGGCCTTATACCGCTCATTAATGTTTCACGGTATTCTCTTGGCATGCACAAGCCACTCATGTGCCCCAAGGTCAGATTACTTAAATTGAGTCCACATTTTCCAGTAACAAGCCATTGACTCCCATGAGACCACACACAACTGAATGGCACCGTTCCAACAAAGTGGACGAGGGGAATTGAGTTACCAATTATGAGTCCAACATATTTAATCAAACAAAATGAAATAATTTTCGAGTGAAGGTTTTCCTAATCGGCTTGATGTTGATGGTGTTTGATTGCATTTCATGGCATGACAAATTAGGTGAAGCTAGAATTAAGATGAGCCTATTCTGAACAAAATGTGCCTACCATTTTGTTTTAGTTAAAGCAATAACACAGTTAGGCTATAGCTTATGGGTCATTCATTCAGCTCTATTAGTTGTTATTAACATTTTCCCATATTAATACAACATTTAAAATGAAGATTACGTTTTTTAATTTGGATAAATTAATTTTTGGGAGTGTCTTTTTAATTGTTTGTAAGATATTCACTCAACATTTTCATTAGGCCAATAGGCTAAACATCTAATTGATAATAATAATCATTGCTAGGTCTATGTCTTTTGTAATGATACGTTTCTTATGTACACAAGTATTGTTGTTCATTAACGTAAAAAAAGAAGCTGAAACTATAGGCTACTACAATAAATGAAATGCCAGTGTGCCGAATTCCACCGGCTGCTGACCGGAGAGGCAGCCGGTGGAATTCGGCCGTGCGTGTTTTATTTAAATCCCCATCCGTTTCCATCAAAGTACTACTTGTGCGTACGTAAAAACAAATTTTCTTCAGTCCATCTTGATCTTATCTCACCGCTTGAGCGTATCCAGATATCATACGTACAGGTCTTCTGTGCATCGCACTGTAACGGTGTTTACGGCTCTTCCCAACCATCTCACCAACGTGGGCTGTGGATGTGGCAGCAGAGCACCGCCAGTCCGGCTGACTACGTGTCTCCCGCATTGCACTCACAAGAGAAGTTGCGGTTGGTTTTATAGTTTTTTCCCCACACTGTCAGGTAAGTTGTTAAATAAATTCCCTCTGACAATTTTGTCGGAAGTTGCCGCTAAACTACCCGGTGAGTTAGCTCACAATAGCTAACTCTAGCTAACAGCCAGCTAGCCTGTGAGGTACGTTTTGACAGCAGAGACACTAGGCAGTTAGCTTTAGCAACTATGATTATTCACTTACTCCCTATTCCTAACCATAGTGTCTTTACACATGTTGGAGTTTATTTGTGTCAAAACGACCCAGACTCTGAATATTTTAAGCTGGCAAATACTTATGAATGTATTTATACAACGTACATCAGCTTTACTGGGTCAGTGTGTCAAATACAAATGCCAAAACAATGCTGCTAACCTACACGAGGCAAACCTTTCTAGTGAACGAAAAGTTAGGTTTATTAATTGATTTTATTATGATCTTACATCATAACAAAGTAAAGACGGATGTAACCAGTCGACCATACAGCATGTATGTCATTTCCAAAGGTTGCTTAACTCTGATGAGGTTGTTGCCCTTTTAGAATAACCTGCCACTGGTCTTTGTCACAGCTGTCACCAAGTGTCGGTGCCATGTTCGCCAGGCTGGCCTTGTGCTCTCGCCCGCCACCCAGAATCCGGCAGTCAAATATCTGTCCAGTCTCCATCAGAACGTACCCGGCCAAATGTAAGTAACCACTAACCAGTCATCATCTTTGTTACAAGTGGACTCTATTCTCTTTGCTCTGTAAGCTGCGGTGCATGCAGATGTGTATTGTGACAAACTATTTGTTAAATTCTGTGCAGTCCCACGTCCCCATGGGAAGTCATTGGCCCACCGCAGTGAGCTCAAGCAGGCCAAGCGCATTGTAGTGAAGCTGGGGAGTGCTGTGGTCACACGGGGAGATGAGTGTGGTCTGGCGCTGGGACGACTGGCTTCAATAGTAGAACAGGTAAGGGGCACATCATCACAATTGTTAACACAGATAAAAGAGCATCTGATGATGGCTATGTAAATGCAAGCATGATATTATGTCAAACACTAACTGGACGGGAGAGAAATTGAATGTCATATATAGCCTTTGCATCGTCTCGTCAGGTGGCCGTGCTGCAGAATCAAGGCAGGGAGATGATGATCGTCACCAGTGGTGCTGTGGCGTTTGGAAAGCAGAGGCTGAGACATGAGATCCTGCTGTCTCAGAGCGTCAGACAAGCCTTGCATTCTGGACAGAACCAACTCAAAGACATGGTGAGTAATAACGGCTAATAACACTGGGAGTTTTTATTCCAGTCTTTTTTTTTTTAAATTTTTAATATTTTATCGAAATGTAATGACTTTGGTTAACTATCAGTGAAATCGCTGAATTTCAGGCAGTTCCCGTTTTGGAGGCGAGGGCGTGCGCGGCCGCCGGACAGAGCGGTCTGATGGCGTTGTACGAAGCTATGTTCACACAATACAGCACCTGCACTGCGCAAGTATGTACTCCTCTTTTTCTCGCAGAATGGAACACTGACAAGAGGACAGGATGTAAACGTCCACTTTAATTCTCAACATTTCTGTCCACTCTGTCTAGATTCTGGTCACCAATCTGGATTTTCACGACGAGCAGAAGCGTAACAACCTGAACAGCACGCTCCATGAGCTGCTGCGAATGAACATTGTGCCGATCATCAACACCAACGATGCTGTGGTCCCGCCCCCTGTTCCAAGCAGTGACTTGCAGGGGGTAAATGTGGGTATTGTGTGCAGTGCATGCTGGGAATGCTTAATGTGGTCCAGGACTGTGATGGTTGTCTATTGCTTTACTCAGTCGCTCTTCTCGTAACGTACACTTCCAACCTCACCAACATATAACTTTTTGGACACGTGGCTTTCATTTTAAAGGCTGTTCTGTACTAATTTTTGGTGTTCTTACTTTTGCCGTTCTATTGTGCACTGACCTGCCTGTGTTATCTTCATTTTCCTGTGAACATGTGTTGTTTGCTTTGTACCTGAATGGGACTGGGAGGCTCCTGCTGCATGTTAGGGACTGATTAGCTTGACAGTATTACTTCAGTATAATGTGAGCTCCAGTGAGATTTTCCTTTTGGCTTAATGATATTTCTGTTTGTATTTCAGGTAATAAGCATCAAAGATAATGACAGTCTGGCTGCCCGGCTGGCTGTTGAGATGAAAGCAGACCTCCTTATCGCCCTGTCTGATGTGGAAGGTACAGAAATTAATTTAATGATTATTGATTGATTATGACTTTGACAACAAAGTAAGACAATGAAAACATTGAATAAACATGACTAAAAATACATGACTTTTAACCTAAACATTAACATTCCCATGAGTTTTTGCATGTGCCTCGTCTGGCTGCTACAGTATGTTCACATTTTGCTATGGTTACAAGTTGGTTAGCAGAACAATTTCTGCAAATTGCACTATTAATGAAAACATAAAATTTGAGTTTGTTAATGCGGCTGTGATACATTCGTTTTATATTTTTCACCATGATATACTTTTTTTTCAAAGATATACATTTCAGTGTGATTACTTTGCTTCTGTGTAAGATTAAACATTTGTGTAAAATGTACTCCACAGGCTTATACGACAGTCCCCCAGGAAGAGACGATGCCAAACTTATTGATGTGTTCTATCCCGGAGACCAGAAGTCAATCAAGTACGGTACTAAGTCCGGAGTCGGCACTGGCGGCATGGAAGCCAAGGTCAGCATGACAAATTGTACCTAATCTCACTGTGAAAACAGGACTAAGTTGCTTGAATGACAAAAAAAAAAGTTGCATTATACTAAATCATTATGTCTGAATCAGGTGAAAGCTGCCCTATGGGCGCTACAGGGTGGGACGTCTGTTGTCATCGCCAACGGCACTGATCCTAAAGTCACAGGCCACGTCATAACAGACATAGTGGATGGGAAGAAACTTGGCACATTCTTCTCTGAGGTGAAACCGGCAGGTACTGGTTTTAACCATCTGAAGATACTATTTTACAAGCTTGTTTTGTTTGTGTCTTTTTTTTAATATTTGATTTGCGTCTGTTATTGACCCCACCAGGTCCAACTGTGGAGCAGCAGACAGAGATGGCCCGGAATGCAGGCCGGGCTCTGGCCTCCTTGCACCCTGATCAGGTGGGAATTTTGCTCAATAAGTATTGTATTGTCCTGCTTGTTTGGAACTGAAGGGAGGTTTAAAATACTTAACAATATGTGGACGATGATTTTATTATGTTGACCGAATACATTACATTAAATTACATCATTCCTAAATTAATTTCAAGGTGCTACGAGGCACCCTTAATATTTATGAAACACTCAAATTTTTCCTCTGATGCTCATAAATTACATTTAACAGAAAACAAGACGATCAGTGCAAAGAATGCTATTTTTATTTAGTTTTTCTTAAAGAGGACCTATTATGCTACTTTTCTGGTCTTAATTTCTTGTTTTACACTGCTATAGAGCAACCTGACACGAATCACATCACAAAAAACTATGTAGATTTTCGGGAAGCTCTTTCTCTTATTTTGGCGATCCAGCACATCCTGTCAACGCTTGAGTGTGTGTGCTTCGGCTCCTTCCACCTGTGCTTCGGCCATCTCCGCTCCCCTCCCCCCCTCCTGCAAACCCCACTCCGTTGTGATTGGTTACCTTCCTTCCGGAACACTTTCAGTGGCGGGAAGCGCGAGCATGGACCTATAAGGGCGCGAGGCAGACGCGAACAGGGAAGTGACAGCATTACCATACATGGAAACATCCGCGTGGAGACGTCACAAAGTTTTATGCGACGTAACAAATTATGAAAGGGTAGACCGCTTTGAACACGTGACTTCTCGACTGGCTAGAATAGTGTTTAGTGCTCTGCACAGACACCCCAGATGGTCAGCAGGGAATATGTCGAAATGCATGTAAGTCATTATTTGATAATTTAGTATGGTTAAGCATGACTATGAATCATCATAACAACGTTTATAGGTCATAAAAGTCAAAAAGCATCATAGGTCCTCTTTAATGTCTTTGTCATGGGTACAACGCTCATCTAGGAACTACAGCTGGAGTAGTAAAAAACACTACCGCTTTTGTCCAAAGGGGGTGCATTAATTAACACAAACAGAAATTTCCCTGGAGCGCCTATTGAAATGACAAGATAACAAAAGGGAAAATGCATCTCTTGGTTAGGAAACAATAAATTAAACACCTAGTATCAACACTAAAACAGAAAAGAAAGTGAAAATAATTATCACAGCAGCTTCAAGGGGACAGCCCACTCTTTAAGTTTGACATTGTACTGGTCGTTGCTTTAATTAAGTTTGATTCTGGTATTTGTTTATCAAATCGGCCTGTGTGTGTATTTGTTTTGTTCAGAGAGCGGAGATAATCTGCCTACTTTCTGAGCTGCTTACCGAGAAGAAAGAAGAGATCCTCAGTGCCAACAGGAGAGACATGGAGTTGGCAACATCATCAGGTACAAATGCACAGAGAAAAGGCAAACAGGATCTATAGAGCATTATACCACATTGTCAGTGTTGTCATTGTTCCATTCTGTTTTTCTCACAGGTCGTTTCTCCCAGCCTCTCATCGACCGTCTGAGTCTATCCACCGCTAAGCTGAACAGCCTTGCCATTGGCCTGCGTCAGCTCGCGGTGTCCTCTAGGGACAGTGTGGGTCGCGTGCTGAGGAGGACCAAGGTGGCCAACAACCTAGAACTGGAACAGATCACCGTCCCCATCGGTGTCCTGCTGGTCATCTTCGAGTCTCGCCCCGATTGTCTTCCACAAGTGAGTCAACCTCTGTTTGATCCGTGCCGTCCTTAAGCGCGATGTCCCCCCACTCTTTTGTCTGGCAAAATTGGCAGCAAACATCGGCGACATTTTTCGTTGCCCGCATGGATGTATTTGGCGGCGTTGAACAGTCTCATATAAATTGACGTCAGGATTGCCAGCTCATTAGCATCTCCGCCGTTCCCAAGCACACCTCTCCCGATAGTGCCAGGACAGAGAAAGTGTACCGCGCTTGAGTATGGAACGGAGCACTCACACTGGTCAAATAAACTAACCTTTTAGGGGCGAGCGTACTTGGTCACGGTACAGATGGCCTAATGTGTGTGCGCCCTTACTCACGGTTAGCTTCTGGCCTTTGAAGACTTTTAACATCTATTGTATTTTAAGGTTTTACATTTTTTTTTATCATATTTTACATGCACTTATTATTGTGTTTCAGGTGTCAGCTCTAGCTATCGCCAGTGGGAATGCTCTGTTACTGAAGGGGGGCAAAGAAGCTGCCCACACCAATAAAATTCTACATCAACTTACACAGGAAGCTCTTTCCATTCATGGAGTGGCTGATGCCATTCAACTGGTACTAAAAGCATTAAGTTATCTAAGCACAGTGTCAGTTTTATAATAACACTATAGAAGCAGATATTCTGTGATATGCTAATATGTACCTTGATGTGTAGGTGAGCACACGTGAAGATGTTGAGGATTTGTGCAGACTAGACAAGTTGATTGACCTGATCATTCCAAGGGGCTCGTCACAGCTGGTCCGGAGCATCCAGAGGGCAGCCAAGGGGATTCCTGTACTGGGCCACAGTGAAGGCGTCTGTCACGTCTACGTCGACAGCGACGCCAGCATAGACAAAGCTATTGACATTGGTTTGTGGTGTTTTCAAAAATATAGTTTTTATTTCTGATAAGAGTGCATCTATCAAATGTCCTTTATATAATTGTACATGTTGCCCAATATATGTGGTTATAAACTTGTTTGGGTTACCAAAAACTGCTGAATGACTGTACATGTGCTATCTTATTTTTCATTCTAGTCAGAGACTCCAAATGTGACTACCCTGCAGCCTGCAATGCCATGGAGAGCCTCCTTATTCACAGAGATTTGCTACGAACTCCTATGTTTGACCAGATCATTGATATGCTCAGAACAGAAAACGTAAGGAACCCGCAACAACACTCCCTCCATACCTTTGTGCACAAGTATAACACATAGTATTAAAGTATATGGTAAAGTATTTGTACATTTTGATGATCAATAAAGTGCTGTTTGTTTTGGATTATATTACTACTTCATTGATACATCTCTGTGCCATTGCTGTCTCTCAGGTAAAGATCCACGCAGGCCCCCGGTTTGCGTCCTATTTAACTTTCAGCCCGTCGGAGGTGAAGTCTCTGAGGACAGAGTATGGGGAGCTGGAGTGCTGCATTGAGGTGGTGGACAGCATGCAGGATGCCGTGGACCACATCCACAAATACGGCAGCTCCCACACCGATGTCATCGTCACAGAAAACGAGGAGACGGCTGAACAGTTTCTGCAGCAGGTGGACAGCGCTTGTGTATTCTGGAACTCCAGCTCTCGCTTCGCCGATGGCTACCGCTTTGGCCTGGGTATGTACATTATATGAGGTAGCAGGGCTGCTCGATTATGGCAAAAATGATAATCACGATTATTTTGATTGATATTGTAATCACGATTATTAAAGACGATTATTCACTGTAGGGATGCCCCAAAATGAAAATTCTGTAATTCTTTCAACATTGCATAAATTAAACTCCCAAATGTGCTCCTCAAACATAGCCTACAACTAAAAAGCCACCATAAATAAATAAACAGTGAAACCTTCCAATCTAAGAGTAAAATTAATATTTTACTAGGGATTTGATTGTGAACAACTAATTTATTTTGATTGTGAACAACTCATTTATTTGCACGACACAATAATCGTTTTATTACGATTATCTTGTTTTCATAATCGAGGGAAGCCAAAATCGTAATCGAAATTGAATTTCAATTAATCGCCCAGCCCTATGAGGTAGTTTTTAATAAAGTTTTAAAAGTAAAATATAAAAACTCTTGTATATGGATCTTACTACCACTATATTCAAAATGGTCCAGTTGAGTAAATTTGACTGACTTTGCAGGAGCTGAAGTTGGCATCAGTACAGCAAGGATACATGCCAGAGGTCCGGTCGGTTTGGAGGGCCTTCTGACCACCAAATGGGTCCTTCGAGGAGAGGGACACACTGTGGCTGACTTCTCTGAGCAAGGCAGTATGAAATACCTTCATGAAAACATCCCTATCCCCCAGGGGGTCTTTAGTTAGGTGCCCAATCAAAGAGCCATCAACGGGAGTCAAGATAACTGATCTCAACAGAGTTTACTTAGAGTTTTTTGTCTGCCACTATCTCTTCAATTTCAGTATCTCTGCTGCCTTATCATCTGTATAAACCCACTATGTTACTACAGGAAGCTTCCATGCAGAACAAAAGCTACTTGTACCGGACAAGTGAGATCCTGGTGTCTGTAAACATGTGCTTAAACCTGTGAATATTTTTTTTTTTGCCAAATATCAATCTTCTGAAAAAATATTAATTACAATTCTGTAAGTACACAATTGTGACAGGTGAAGCATAACGTACACACAGATACAGCCCTTTCCTCATTTCATTCCTTATTCAGATCATTTTTATGGTCACAGAAAAAAACCGAAATCATGGGTCCAGCTGTGATTTTCTGACTTATTTTTCTACGTACAAACTCTCCCTCTGTCTTTTTGTAAGTGACTGTAAGTGTTTGTGCAGGATCTTGGATCAGATTTGTTTTGCTGTACTTCCTCTTTGCACAGATGATTTAATAAATAAGCTGTACAGTTGTTTACTCATGTGTTTGTGTTTTACTTGAAAAATCAACATCATAAGGTCTCTGGTTTACAAATGCTTTGGTAAGGTTTAAAGATATTGAGTAATCCAGAAATTCAATTGCTTCTTCGACCATAAGAACTTGTCATAAATTTGCTCAGTTCACACTGTAACAAATTACAATGAGTTAACAATCCAGCGATTCATTTCGTTCTTAATATTCATACATTCTAATCAAGTCAACATTTACAACACAAACATGTCGAGTTTTGAGGAGGGTGGTTGTTGAATACTTTCAAATGTCCCACTTGTCATAAACGCAGCACTGATGACGTGTTGGCTGTGGGCGGGGTTTGACAACCAGCAGTCCTTGCCCGGACACCGGGGTAAACTCGGCTGTCATCGGTTTCCTTTTTAAAGATGGCAAACAAGTCTTGCACTATAGTAGAATACTTCGGCGGGGATGATGGATACCGCTGTGGGTACTGTAAAAATGAAAAGGGAAACTTTTCTCATGGTAAGTGTTTATTTAAGTGGCAACGAAACAGCTAGTCGGTATCGTTGAACTGGCTTTATGCTAACGACCTAGTTCCGTCTGCATGCTGGACAAGTAACCGGTTTTTAAAGGGGGCTAGCTAATGTTGGCACTACAGAACCACTGTCAGTTAATTTAAGAAGGTTGTATCTGCTCTATTTACACTGCATGTTTAATACATCCTACTGAATGCTCACATTAGTCCGAATACAGCTAGCTAATGTTATTTTGACTGTGTACTGGTTATTAACTCAGTTTTTAGCCTTTAGCATCTTACAACCCTAAGTCTCAAATCAAATCTTGACTCTCGTATAATTAAATTGGTTTAGTGATAAGTAAATGATATTGTCTTGGCGTTATGGAATTACTTTTCAGTTAGGCAATGATGTTTTACTCAAAACTAACGCTACAACATTAGCAGCTTAGCAGTGGACTTGATACAAGTTATGCTAGCATCAAGCTAGCTAACAGAAAGTGAATTAGCAGTGCAGGATAGGAACCAAGTCTGGTGTCTTCTCTAGCAATAGTACAGCTGTCTCCCTCTCGTTTGGTCTGTCAGTGCTCCGACACAGGAATTAGAAGCCTTTACGTGTCAGTTAAATAGAGATAGAGGGTGTGCTGTCGTGAATCTACCTATTTTGGTGTGGAGAGCTCAGCAGCTCTTCTGGGAAGTGAGAGCACAGGGGTTTTAATAAATACCATTCAAAGCAAAATGCTCTAAATCGTATATGACGAGCTTCTTATTATCATTTGGAGATTGGCTTACTAGCCTAGTAGCCACAATATATCGTTTTAGTGTAAGTTTTTCATGTGTTTGGGCTACTGTTAATTATAATAGAAACAGAGTAGAGTGCTACATATGTGACACTTTACAGTTTACACAACAGGCTGAAAGAGAGGACAGCGTTTACTAGATGCACTGTGTTTCTCAAAAAAACTGTTGCTTTGTCATTGTGTCAGCAATTTTAGATTAAAAACAATTGTGCGGTCAATCAATGACTCATTCCCAATGTTAGCAGTTAGAGTTGGAGTGACTGCTGGGTGTTTTTGGTCTTTGTTCAGAGTAGAAGATGAGATGCAACAATGTTCAGCTGCGATTGGAAATCCTTTCTCCCAGATCCTGTAGGCTCCTTTCCAAGATAACCCTCAATTGATTTATTTAAAGTCTAAAGAAACAAGAGCAAAAAAACAGCCAGGTGTTAAATTATGCCAGCTAATCTTTATATGTACTAACTCTCAAAATGTCTGATTTTCATATGTCATGCCACTGCTTACTTAGCATACCCCTTCACATGCCTAATCACAAATTACCTCAAGGGTGTTTGTTTACACATCAGTTTAAAATGAATAATACAGCCATCAAACGGATGTGCCATGACGGTTTGTGCATTTTTTTTTTAAATGTGAAAGTGCACAGTTTAGCTGCAGAACTTAAAAGGTACTTGAAGATGTTCTACTGTATGTTGTGTCGAGAGGCTGTAATTAAAAGAGCAACCAAGGTTAATGTAAGCAGGCATTTTTACAGGTTCTGATACAGAGCTATAAAAAGAGCGTTGTAAGACGCCGGGAAAGGATTTTGTGTGAGAGACGGTGGAGGTGAGCTGAGAAGACTATAAATAGGGTTCAGGCAGTTCCTAATGCAGTCAATTGTGCTCACAGCCCGCAGACGAGCACTGTTGTCTAACCTAAAAGAAGATTGGTAATCTTTCTGAATATGTTACATCATACAGACTTTGCTTCTGTGTAAATCATGTAATCACAAACCATGTTAAAAGTTCAAGGCTTCGTTGTGAGGATACAGATTAAATGAAAGTGCATTACGTACAACTTGAGAAATTAACCCATTATTTCAAGTGCCAGGTGATTATTTTCAGGCCGGAGCAGACGGCCTGTTTTTCAATCTATCATTTCTCCATAATGTGTCACATTTCATTGTTACTGTAAGTCCCGTATTTTCCTGGGAAAAGATGTGTCACAGTCTATAAATCAACAGAGTGATTATCATGTTATTTGAGCAGTGTTACGGCTGTTTTGTACACTTTTCCAAGCAGGTGCTCAATAAGATATTGTTATCCTCTGTGTGTGCAGTGATTGCTATCAATGGTGTTGTTGCATGCAAAACAAATGCATTCAAAATGTGAGCCCACACTACAGAGCACAACATCTGCCCCCCTCTGTGTTACTTTGTCTGTCATGCTCCAACGGAGGCTGAAAACCTGAATCAGGTGTGAACATTGGAAAGACACCTTTGTTGTGCCATGATGGCAGCTGTTGCACTCACGTCCGTCCAGCTCACATGACATGAATCATTTGCACTCTATAGCTGTTGTGTTTTAAAAACTTCTGACTTCCTGCCTAACTTGTTATCAGGCTCTTATCGTAGTAGGTATTTGGTTTGCCCTGTCCCTCCCGTAAATCAATTTTAATGGAGGTGTTTAGGGTTGGGACCCTTGCAAGTTGTTTAATAATAATCCATTTGGGACATACCTACACAGAATACTAAAAATATGTGTTCCATACTCAAGTGTATTGGATATATTGGACTCAAATGTATTGGACAACTTGACAGCTCTGTAATTGCTGAGGTCATGAGAATTGTGGGACATACTATGGGGTTATAGGGCAGAACCCCCTCAGAGATTACTTTCTAACTGAATGTTGAGAGTGAGACCATACATTTGTGCTATGTATTACTTATTATTTGTTGTATTAGTATTTGGAACTCCCCAATGATCTTAAATTAAAGAGAACTATTGTATGGTGTACATTTTCTCATGCAATGTTATTACTGAAAACTCCTTAACGAGGTGGTCTCCTCAATTCTGTAAGCTGTTTCCTGCTGTTTTGCATGCTTTGGTTTTTTCAGCTTAACTCTTAACCTAATAAATGTGGCTTTAACCTTTTAAATCCCCCATAATGATCTGCTTTATTTGTACTGACATGTATTTACAAGCCCCCTTGACTGGAGATCCAGTATTGATAATACCTGTCCTTTACAGATGACCATTTTTTACAAAGAGACCCTGCAGTCTTCCTGCTGTATCTGCAGGCCTTACAACGGACTCTAGTCATTTACTGCTTCAGTGTTGGCTCGCCCTGTGTGTGTTGTCTCTGTGGACTCTGCCTATAAGCACCATTCTCCTGGGACATACAGCATTATAAACGTAGTGTGTGTTGTGTGAACTGACATACAGTGAATTCCCTTGGTTGTTTTAGATGAAAACCGATAGGGATCTTGTCATAGAGACTTTAGTTATTGGCTTGTAAGCTTTGTGTATATGATTGCAGACGAGAAGGTCAGGAGTTGGAAGGGGGAGCTCAGATCTCAGCTCTGGGAAGTAGTTTCCAAGCTGCTGTGGATACAAATAATACATGTTGTATGTTACCATTGGGGAGTTAAAACACTGTGGGAATGCTCTTTAAAGGACACTCTGATTTAAGATGAAACAAAAATGTGGACCTCCCACCAGTCTTTGTGAGTAGCTCCTTCACCAAGCATTTCTTACTCCGATTACTGGCCAAACAAATCTATGCTTTAATTGAGCCTTATTTATTGGTGTTAAAAAAAGCTTGTTTCTATTATCTTTCCTTGAAGGTAGGCATTAGAAAGCATGTTTTGATGGATGTATTTTCCATTTGAAAAGTCTAGTATTGATCTTTTAATGTTCTGGGGCCGTATTCACAAAACATTTTATCTTAGCGCTAAGAGTACTCCTAAGGAGCACTAAAAGTTCTTAGTAAGGAGTAATTTCTTAAAACCTATTCACAAAGCTGCTAAGACCAACTTTTACTAAGGAATGGGAGGGACTCCTAAGCTAAGAATAGAGGGTGTGGTTGACCCTGTTGCTATGGATGACGTCATGTTCATACCTTCTATGCCCACAGTGATTGGCTGAGAGGGAATGAGTCCCTAAGAGTGAATTTATGATAGAAACACTGTTGGAGATATCCATATTGTGTCGCTGTATTAAAGTAAATAGTTTTTATATAGCCTACAATTAATGACAAGTGACACTGATTTAACATGAAACCAAGATACTGCAGGGTTTCCCACACATTCGTTCACAATTAACCTACAATAGCGCCACATAGGCCTATTCATTTTAAATTTTACAATGATTTGAATCGGAAAAAATATCCTCGTTGAATAGCTGCAAGCCATGCATTCTCACTGTATTTTTCTCAACGGCGGACTATGCAGCAATAGTCAGACAGCGACAAACCAGGAAATCCACAATTCAGAAACAACAGCCGGCGAAATCGCAAAGTACATGCGGAAGGAAAAAGGCGAGACGCGCAACTATACAGTAGCGGATCTGTGGAACGGAGGAGATGCTGCGAAGCGCCACATATAGGCCTACTCTAGTAGGAAATTAAACCCAAACGTGACACCAACAGTAACTTTCAGTGCATCGTAAACCCAAAGCAGCTGCAGGAAAATGAACCTAATAAATAATGTTTTATATAAATATAAATGTGTCTATACTTTCTAAATATAGCTTTACGATCATTAAACCCTTACAGCTATTAAAGGTACCTTTCATAAAGCTCACTAGCATTAAATCTCTCCAAAACACCATCAAATGGTTGTCTGTGATTTACTCTTAGTGACTTAGGAGTCCTCTCGAGGACTCTTAGCTTTTCATAGATTTAGGAGCTAGTTTTAACGCTAAAATGCTTTGTGAATTACACTTATCTTAAAAAGTTAGGAGTCCTAAAACTAGGAGTGAAACGCCCCTTATTTTTGAGAGTTACTCCTAAATCAGCACGTTAGGACCTACTCTTAGCCTTAAAATGTTTTGTGAATACAGCCCCTGATGTTCCTTTTGTTTCCTACAGGGATGTGGTCTCACACCATGACTGTGCAGGATTACCAAGAGCTCATAGACCGAGGATGGAGAAGGTGAGTAGCTGTAGACCTGAATGATTTTTTTTTTCATTAATATATTAAAAGAACATTTGGCAATAATCTTCAAGGTTTCCATTTTTTCCTTTTTCAGAAGTGGGAAATATGTGTATAAGCCTATAATGAAGAAGACATGCTGTCCGCAGTTCCCCATCAGGTAGTAATGCTTCAGAAACACTTTGATGACACATTGTTAAGTTTGATAGATACAGGGAATCATCTATTAAAAAAAACCCATGGTCAATATGCATGCAAATGAACGTTTTTCTAACCAAACCTTTACCTTCATGCTCTCTGTCAAGATGTCATGCACTGAAATTCCAGCCTTCCAAATCCCACAAGAAAATCCTGAAGAAGATTAACAAATTTATTTCCAATGGGGAATTACCAAAGGGACAGGATGATGGTGAGAGTGTATTTATTTTTTTGTATATTAAGGATTAGTACTGGTGTACTGTCTTGTCTGATACCCTTATCTGTGCTGGTAGGCATACAAAAAAAGTCAGCAGTTGACCCCATTGGACTGCGTTGTTTGTCAGAGTGCATCATGGTTGAAACTGAAATTAGAGAAGGACACAAACCTAAAACAGTGCTAGTACTGTGGCTTTGTAGTGCAGATTATCTGTCTTAAGCAGTATTGATTTTGTGCCTTGTAGAGGGGCCAATGGACTCGGTGTGTGAAGAAGCAGGTCCACGGGAGCCCAGTAAAGTCTGTCAGTCGGAGGTGAAGTGTCCTGTTGTCACTGAGGTTCAGACGGAGGAGGCTGATGGATCACCTACCTGCTCAGAAACCTCCAGGATGGATCCAGTGACTGTCCCCGATGAAAGAACAACGGCCACAGCTCCTAAACCAGGTAAGAAAAAAAGCAAAGTAGGGTTGTTTTCCCTGAATATTTGCAAGAGAAAATTGTGTATTGTGTGGAATTGTCCGAAAGAATAAATAAATAAATAAATAAATACCACAATAAAATGCTTGTCACATATTAGAAATGTATTTAACTTCTCATTATTATGCAACACATCACCTAGAACTTGTTTTTTGTTGTTGCTATTTTTCAAGCAAAATGCCAAATACTTGCTGGTTTCTGATTGCCGTTGTGATTTTTATTATTGAATTATATAGTAAATTGAATATATTTGGGTTTTGGACTGCTGGTCGTATTAGACAAAAACTTGAACAAATCTCTGTGGGATGTAAAAACATGCATTTTTGACTTTTTTTTTTTTTTTTTTTTTTTTTTATAGATAAAACCATTAGGTGGTAAAATATAATCACTTTTAACCTGAAATGTTATACAATGTATTTTTCTTTTGTCTATGTGTACATTTTGAATTTGTTTCTTATCGTCCTACCTAGGGACTAGGGCTATAAATGAGCATGTTAATTTCTTGTATTTTTGATACTGATGTTAATTAATGTGCTCTGTCCCTATAAAATATAAATAAATAAACCAATCAATAATGACAGCTATTGCTAATTGCATCCCTGCTTGAATCTGGATGCATTATGCTACATTGTACACTGGTTCATGTAGCTTAAGTGTGAAAGTGACAATAGAGCAGCTGTGTACACCACTCAGCTATTTAGTAGTAATGTCATACTGAATAATGAAGTGGTGACTAAGTGATCATTCAGTCTTAATAGGATTTTTTTAAACTTCTTATGTCAAATATTATCATTAGAGTTGATAAGTGGCAGATTATTACTCAGAGCTAGTGTTACACTTAAGATGCTTCTAGCGTCTCGCCATTGATAGATTGAATTTTTATTTAACGTAGTTTTACACACTTCAATCATGTAGATCAAAATCGTGTTGCTATAACTATTTAATTGGAGCTGTCTCAAGGCGTACGTTTAATTTTTTTTCATTGGGTGATTCTAACAACTTAATTGTCACTTAAATATGCAAATAGTCACCTAACTTGTGATTTATAGGGGACTCCTGAATGATGACTGATCCGCTTTAAGAAACGAGTTGAATAGCATCAATACATTCTCCTAAATAAAGTCTGGCTTTTGGTTATTTCCACCCTGACTTGTACAATACATTTATCTGCATCTCTATGCTGTTGCTGTAACTTTGAATGCCCTGGTGAAGCCCCATTGTGTGCCAGAGGGGGTCACTGTTCACCTTGCAATGGCCTCTGCTGTGTGGCAGCCTGCTGAATGAGGCTGATGCTCTGTGTTTTCAGGAGTGTGTCTGGTTTTGGCTTATCTCTCATGTTCTCCTCCTTAGTCTACAGTACAGGATATTCTCACAGCCATCTCACAGTAATGAATAAATAACATTCATAGTGCAGAGATAATAAACCCCAATTATACACAGGAAGCACTTCTAACCCTGTAAACCAAAATCCACAAAATGTTTCTCACTATGTCATTTTAGTTGCATGATAGTAAGCATCTGGAAAAAGTTAGGCCTATTTATCAATCCAAATGAAAGATATTGTCATTTAAGTTTGATACACTTTACAGAAATTCAGTTTAAATGAGGCAGGCTTTTCTCTGGTTCTTATTACACGGTAAGTAATTTGAAACCAATCACGGCAGTTCTCTGCCCGAACGTTCTATAAAAACAATGATTTTTTGTTTTGTTTTTTTGACTTAAGTTTTATAAAATTTATGAACATTCATTTTCAATCAGATTTTAGCTTATTAAGACACCCAACTTTGATATAATATATTGATTGTTACTATATTAGACCATGTTTCCAGAGGTTTCCAGTGGCTTCCAGGCCTCAACCAAACTAAACCATGTAATGAGAACAGGCCCCACGCCCACTAATCAAAAGGCAAGGACGCACATCGGAGCAGGAAAGCTTGGTTTTGGCACAGGTTGATCCAGAATGCAGACAAAAAAATATACAGAGGCAAAATAACATACAAAGACAACCTTCAGTTTCTTCGGCACCACAGTCTTTTTTGCTGACACTGTCAGGGGGAATAACGAGCCTTTTCAGGAGGAAGCGAGGAGGATTTACTATGTAGGCCCGGTGATTCTCCACTCCCCCCTTATTTACCTCCAACAGAAAACACCTGGACATGTCTTTCCTCTAGCTTTATGACTACAGCTCTTTATAGCTTTGGGTTGTTTCCAGTTCTAGCTTGAGAAAACATGTCTCCCCATCTGCCATATAGCGTATGCAGAAGGCAGAGGTACAGCAAGACATGGAATGTTGTGTTTTGCCAAGCTGTGCTAGTATCTGCTTTTTTGGGGATTCACAGCTAGTAAAACATCCACACGTGTTTATTTTCCAGTTCAAAATTAAGTATTTTTTATCAATTGAGAACACAGTGTTTCAGGAAGTTCAGGCACTGAAATGTGAGCTGAAACTGTTTTGAATGCTCTAGAGGGACTTATTTTGAAATATTAATTGATTACCATCAGAGAATACTGCCTGTGCAGATCCGCTACCTCCAGTAAAATCCAGTGTGAATATACAGCCTAGGCTCTGTAAACAGTTATGTAAACAAAGGGGGCCCACACAACATGCCTGTTAACAGAGCCTAGGCTGTGTATTAACACTGGATTTTTTCCAGAGCATACACAATGCATACAGCTCACGGATCCTGATTCGGACAAAAAGGGATTTTTGCAACAAGCATTCTCCAGAATCTCTAACTCCACTTTCAAAGTGTTGATGGTGGATTGCCCAAATCACGGTAGTTTGTTTGAAGTAGAGCGTGTTTTACATTTTAAAGTGGCGCACAGTACGGCTTCCCAGAGTGCACTTGTTATAAAATGACACCGCACCCCACCATGTTAATATTTCAGTGGCTGCTTGCTTGCATTTAACTGCACCCGTCCTCCCACAGAAGATTAATTTGTGTCATTACATGTTTACATGCAAGAAAGCAGTATGTCACAATTCTAGACAGCTAACGCTGAATTTGAGGGTCCTCTGTGTGTGTGTGTTTGGGGAAGCGGGGAGGGAGAGTCTCACAGCTTTTATGAAGTGCTAACTGCTGGAGTGGGAGCATCTGTCTTCCACAGGAACTGATCTGTCAGACTTTTATCTTTGCCACGGCTGCATGGGAGTCCCTGTGTCTATGTGAGACAGAGAGAAAGTGTTTGTGTGTGACGGAGAGAGAAAGTGTGTGTGTGTGTGTGTGTGTGAGTGATACACAGAGAGAGAAAGTGTGTATGTGTGAGACGGAGAGAGAGAAAGTGTGTGTGTGTATCTGGTGAGAGTGTAATTAGATGTGAAAAGAGGCACATGGACAGAGTGATGGTGGATAAGGATTGATGTGTTTGTGGTTGAGTCAGCGTGATGAACTGGACATAGTGCCGACTCTTAATCCTTGTTGTGTGTTCGACCGCTCTGTGTAGCGTAGACCTTGCAGTGTTGATTCTGACATAGGAGACCATTTGACCACATTATAACTCTAAGGGCTGTATATTAATGTCAGAGGCCATGCTAGTGGAATTACTTGACTCAGACCTTTGATCAATACTGTAAACATGGACATTGGCATGATACAAGGAGCTGATGAACAGCCTCATTTTCCTCTAATGCTCATAAATGACCTGTAACAGAAAACGAGACCATCAGTGAAAATAACGCAATTTTTATATAGGTTTTATTAATGCCTTTGCACGGGTCAGATCTCCCGGGAACTCTGACAAAACGATTTACTGCAGACGGACCGGAATGGCATGTGTGTTCTCAACAGTACTAAATCAAAGTCTAATCTGCTTCACCATTGTCATATTGCCATTATTAATCTGTCATATATCACATATAAATACATAACCTCATCGCAGTGCATCCTGTGGTCTCTTTCACTAGTCGCTACCTAAATAAATGCACACGCCACTGGCTCGCGCTTGGGCGCTGGTGTCATAAAAACACTACCGCTTATGTCCTTAGGTGCTGCTAAATATCAACAGAGCTAACCTTTAAAAACGGAAAGTTCCTCGTAGCTATTTTGACAACTTGGATTCTTATGATAATGTGGAACAAGGAAGAGAGTGGTTAGGGACGCAAAGGTCACAGCTGGATTGAAATTTAGTTAGGTTATAATTGCCTCTGTTGTAGTCCTCAACTCTTTAGTTTACTACATACATACAGATAAATAGGCCTAGAATCTACATACACTTCCTGCCTTGGACTGTTTGTACTAGTCACAGTGCAGAGGCTCTCTACAGTATCTCACAGTAGAATCAGTAGCTTGAGTCAGCCGAAACGAGCGCCGCCAGTGAACCTTGACCAGTGCCAGAGTTTCCCTCTCCCCCTTTGAGAGGAGCAAGGCGTCCCTCTCTTTCCGCATGACATAGGCGAAATATGGTAAGCGAGCCGATGGTGGCGGCTGGCAATAAGACAAGCAGGAAATGGCTCTCGTTTCCTTATTGCTCCAAACAGGATGTGGGCGTGTAAACTGTTGACATGGGATGCCCGGGGAGCTAGAGGGCTTGGCAAGAGCCCAGGAGGTTGTGGTGGAGGTGGTGGAGGAGGAGGAGCAGAAGGATGAAGAGGGGGACAGAGAGAGGGAAACGGGGAGAGATTTGAGTTGCTTCAGAGAATGTTCCAGTTAGTATTGTTGAGAAAGGAGAAGTGGTGTATTTGTGTGTGTGTGTGTTTGTGTTTTGTTAGTTACAACCATATCGTTTCAGTGTCAATATTGGGTAAAAAAACAACCTTGGATTCTTTATATCTTCTCCTTCTGTTCCTTTACAAAAAAAATACACACCAGCCAGCTGCTAACCGCTTGAGCTGAACTAACACAGGCCATATTGTTTCAAAGCCTCCTAAGCAAAGATGTAGTGGTAACGATATTGAGGCAGGGAAACAAGTAAATGACTTCCATATAGAGTGGCTTCTTAGGGAGTGGGGTACACTGAAGTAAACGTGGCAGCCCATTTTCCCAAAATTGCCGGAACAAATCTATTGGAAACATGGTCCAACACTTACAAAATTTCCCCCCCAAAAATTGAGACTCATCAATACCAGCAGCTTCAAACGAGACTCTTATTCTGAAGGCGGCATAAGTACAAAACTTGTCATCCACATGCAAACGGAGCGATTAAAGGTGCACTGTGTGTCTCTGGGTGTATCGGAGAAGTGAACATTTTCTAAGTTATATTCTCATAACTGAATAAACAAACTTTCCTCAAATGAAAATTGTATCCCTGGAACACTGTTTGAAGTTAGGAAGCTAACCGAAAAGTCACTATTTCACTTTCGTTGTTTGGAGTAACAGGGCCCACGGTTTTGTTTATAAACATATTCTAGTCTTACATTTGGTTCCAGGTGCCTCCATAACTCCATAGCTCTGTGAATGTAAACAAACCAACCCTCCCTTAAAACCTTGTAAATGCTACGCCATGTCTTTTGATGAAAATAATTTTAAGAATTATGTTTTCATTGACAGTTGTTCTCCTCTCCTCCCCTTCTTCTCTCTCTCTCTTTTCTACGTGCGTACAGGCGTGGGAGCTGATGCCAGCCGGCCGCCGTGTCGGAAGGCCAAAGACTTGAGGAAGGAGCGACGTCTTCAGAAGGAGCAGACCAGACAGCACCCTGATGGGGTACCCTCTATTGTCTCTCCCAGCCCACCCACGCCTAACCAACCCAAACCGCTGGAAGATTTCATCAATGAGTCATTACCTGACGACGCTTCTCATGGCCTTGAGGTGAGCAGAAATATAGAGTATGTACTTTGTTTTCCTTTTTTTTTGGTGCCTATGGTATCATTTGAGAAATAGTGTTTCTGGTTGAGCTTTCTTTCTCCATAATATTTGGATTTTGTTTAGTTTGGTAACAGCCCTTTTTCCCAAGCTCCAGTGACTTCACCATGTGTTTATGTGTGCGGATGGGGATAGCTGGCCAGAGCCGAGTGGAACAAACCACTTCTTCCCCAGTACAAATCCAACCAAAATGACAGGCACACCACACAAACTGGGTCGCGTTACCCTACTGATGACATTAAAACCACAGTTCCAATCTCGGTTGCTATGGGAGAGGACATGGAAATGAACTTTTGATGTAGAAAGATCCTTGGCAAAGGCCCTCAAGTTGAGGTTGGTAGTGTAACGTCATTCTCTCTCTCTCTCTCTCTCTCTTGACCAAGATTTGAGCCAGATGCAGTGACGAACCATGCTGTGTGCCTGTCTCTAGTCTATGTATGTACCCCATGAGACTAGACCGACCGGCAAGACCCCTTTCCCAGTCAGCTCTTTCCAATTGGATTAAATCTGGTTTGCCTGCAATTAACATTCAATTGCATTAAGTGGGCTTGAATTCAAGATCATCCCTTTGCAAAGGAAGGTTAATTATGTTTTACAAGGGAGATAATTGAAGAGATGCCTCCATTTGACCCATTTAGCCGTTTACATGTGGCCAAGCTGCATCAGATGTGTGGCTAAAGGACAATTTGGATGATAAGCGGTTAAGTGAATCTATCTACTACCATGCCGCGGGCTTCCATACTGTTGACTGAGCTGCGGGCTTGAAGAGTTTTTCCACACCTACTTTAGAGTATTTTTTAAATGCAGTCCAATTCAGTTTCATGATAAACACATCTGTTCTACATATCACACTTCTTGACTGATGGGAATACTCCCAAAATAAAATAATTACAAACAGGGAACAGAAATTTGGCGAGTAAGTTTCTCTTGATATTTTTCATAGTTCACCTTTGCTTACTTTGAAACTGCTGAGTTGACATTTCTATCTGGCATCCATTACCTTTATAAGGAGCTTATTCCTATTTAAGTCATTTCAAATGCCTTGCAAAGAGATAAGTCACAATGACAGGAACAAGAAGTTCAAATGTACCGTTTGTGCCCTCCTTTCCTGGCATTCAATACAGCTGTTGTTCTATTGGCCACCACCAGGGGTCAGTGTGACAACGTGAATCAGAGCCCCTCAGGCGCCTCAGGAAAGTGTGGAACTCTTCACCGACTATTCCCCTTACGAGTCTTGTCCACACTTTTCTTATATGTCCATAGCGTTTTTCTTCCAAATCTCCTATCGCTAACATGCAATGGCGCATCAATCACTTTTTACCTCAAAATGGTATGCTGAAGAAAAAGTCTTGAAGATGCAGGTTTAGAGTAACACATCTTTAATTTTAATGACGTTATACACAAGCTGCTGCTATTATTCGGCTTTATTTGAACATTCTTAAAACAGACCAGTATGAGACTGTTGGTGTTCAATTTCATTTCCATGCTGTGTACTATCTGCTGCGGTGTTGGTTCACAGGAAGGATCGCAGCTTATCCAAACATGTGTGGATTCAGAACAAAATTAAAAAGGCCAATCTTCAGCTTTGTCCTTTTATGTAAGCGGTCCCAACGTCTCTGTTTGGCTAAAGGATGTAGATGCCAAGTGGTCATATGAGAGAAACCCACTTAGGTCCAACTCAAACAAACCCCCAGGTTCAATTCCTCTATCCTGTCTGTCCAGGGGATTCTTATGGCACAGCCTCTGTGGCCAACAAAAGCTTCAAAACCAAGAGACCCTTAATTAAATTTGGGCTGGGGAATGTGAAGGTAGAATTCTTCTTCTAGCTTGTGTGTCTTTCTATTGAAGGCCTTTCGTGATTCACCCTGTTAAAAATTATTTATTGCATTGATACATTTAAAAAAAAAATATTACATCTTTGTATCAATAAATGATTATATTTGATAATTTATTTGCTAACTTTTGCACACTTTTATTTTTTTAATTTGGGCTGGTATAACTTAAATAGGACTGCTTTAAATGTAGCGTCCTGCTCATCATAATTTAATAAGAGCATACAGCAGATAGACACTATAGCCTGTTACAGGCTTGATGCAGTATTTCTGATGATGATATCATTGGAGATGCACTAATGCACATTAAAAAAAAAGTTTGATATGGACCCCTTCGATTTTCTTTATCAAAATAATTTGAAAAGATGCATACTTATTTAATTTTTATTAATTTTTTTGACAGTGGATATGCTATGAAATGGTGACGGTGTGTTTCAAAATGTCCTGCTGTATCTGCAATTAGCTAACATTTGGCTCACTTATATAACACTCTTCACATCGACGTTGCTCTACCAGGAACAAATATAGTCATCAAAAAGCAGCAAAAACAATTACGGCAATATTAAAAAGCAACTTCATGGCACACTAAACCAAATCAAAACCCTTATCTTAATCTGAAAAATCCTGTTCATTCATACATGGTTAAAAGTCTCCGCACACTCTTCATACCTTATTCCTATTGGGTATAAGCAAGAATACATGGTGAAGCACTGGAAATGGGTTAATGATATGAGTACTTAAAGGCCTACTTCACCGGTTTGAATATGAAGGTGTATTGAATTCTGAGATCCTATGTAGTATAAATGTGCAAAAAAAATTAAATCGGTTCATCCTAGCCTGAGAAAAGGCAAAGAAAAAGGGTTAAAAAAAAACACTCTTTCTGCCTTTTCTCAGGCTAGGATGAACCGATTTAAATTTTTTTCGCACATTTATACTACATAGGATCTCAGAATTCAATACACCTTCATATTCAAACCGGTGAAGTAGGCCTTTAATAGGCTTTATTTATTCTTTTTGAGGACCTCTGTGATTTTATGAGTTTATTATCACAGTTACACCTGCCATTTTGTGTGTCGGGATGGAGATAGACATAACACACCCTCTTTTTGTATTGGTGAGCCACAGATTCTATCGCTGAAAACATTTACTAAAGAAAAATAACACAATTCTCCAAACAGTACGGTTTTCCATTTGATCTGTCTATTTAAATTGTTAATAGGTGTTTCACCCAGCCAGAAGAGTGTGTGTGTATGTGTGTCTCTGTCTTCTTCTCTCTCCTTTTTTTCACACCGTTCTCTCTCTTTGATTTGTGACAATCTGTGTCTCCCCTTTTTCAAATGATGCTCTTCACCACTTATGCTCTTCACCAGTACTTTTCTCATTTTGATGTTAACCTTTGTCTGCACGTATTCTTTTTGAAGGTGAGGCTAGTGCGCTCCAATCCCCCTAGCCCGCAGTTCAAAGCCTCTTTCGACGCCTCCTACCAGGTGTACAAACTCTACCAGATGGCCATTCACAAGGACCCTCCTGACAAACCCTCCGAAAGCCAGGTCAGAGGGTGGGGGGCGTAGGTCAACCTGCTCTAGGGGTGCTCAGGGAGGGAGGGAGGGAGAAGGGACCACAAGTTTGGATACCTACAGAGGTCATCAAAAGGATTTTACATTGCTTTTATCTTGCTCTTATCTCTCATTGGTTTGTTGTCTTGGTCTCTTTTTTTGTAGATTTATATCATATAATGGATATATTATTGATTCAACAATTTCTTGATGGCAGTGCTGGATGTGATTTTATATTTAAAAATTGAAATGCAAGGTAGTAGTTGTTGTAAAATATTTGTTTTTAAATTAGCGTTTAATAATAGACGAACAGCAAATCATTATGAAGTTTGTTCTTGTAATCTAGTAGGTGTTATTTTGATTTTTTAACTTTTCTATTTCTTTAAACGTGTTTTGTTTAAATCATAAAGAATTAACATTTGCACCATTCACATCAACACCGCACTCTAGACATAGAAAAGGCAGTTGAAGCAGTAAGGGAAAACCCCCAAATGTCTGTATGAATGAAAAAAAAAAAGAAGCGGTTTAAAGTGTTGGCATTAAAGAGAGTGTATGTGTAAAAGAAGCGAGTGTCAAAGGCAGAGGTAATGGAGGGGGAAAATGTTTCCATACGCCATGGTTAAGAGCAGTGTTTCTCCAGGTGTCTGAATTGGCCCTCGGTCGGGCGACGGGGTCGTTTGTCTTGAGCCGTTTGGGTTTGGGGGGCAGTTTGTCAGCTGAACCCTCTCCACCTTCACACATTAACGTGGTCTCAGTCACCCAATCCCCCTTACCATAGTTATCCAAGTCTGACATGGGAATCTCATTTCAATTTAGGATCAATCAGTTCGTATGAGATTTTTATTTCCTTTGTGCGTGCAGTCTGTTCAACCTTGTTTAGAGCAATCTGGAGTGTTGGATGAGTCTTTATGCGTCTAGCTGAGAAGATCCAGTCACACAAAATTTCAGATTCCCGCTTCACCACACCTTACCCGCAAGGACACTGTGTTCAGTCTTCAATCAGCAGAGATCTGTGGTAAAAGCCGGGCAGTGCACTAGCCTCACCCTCAAGTTGCCTGACATCTTGTTATGTTATAAACGCATTTTCAGTCTCCTTGAATCCCAGGGTTTACTTGCATTAATTTGCTGTTTTTGCGCAACAATCTGATACAATCACTAAATCAAGTCTCAAACTGAAAACAGACCCGCTGTGTGTTAGCAGCTTGCCTTGAGGACTAGGAGACTGATGTGAACCCTAACATGCCAAAGCTCTTTTGTAACACTGTTTCAAACCTCTATTGTTGAAGCATGCACCCATGCTTCCTCTCCTTCTGTTTTTTATTTTTATTTTTTTTATAAATACATTTTCTATTTACCTTCCTTGTCAACCCTTTATAAAACCTCCCTCCACCTTATTGCTCCTTCCCCCTTCACACCCTGTGCTTGAAGGTGAGGCTAGTGCCAGTCAACTTTGAGGACCCTCAATTCACAGCGACCTACCAGCAGTCTGTGGCGCTGTACGCCCGCTACCAGATGGCCATTCATGGTGATGACCCCAGCGAATGTAGTGAGAGCGAGGTACTGCATGATTATTGTTCCCCACCTACTGTAGGCTACCGCTGCACACGCTCCAACGCCCTGCTGGCTTTCTATATTTTATATTGTTCAAATTTGATTTCTTTGTATGTTTTTGTTCCGAGATAAAACAAGCACTTCTAAGTTTTTTTGCACTCATTTCTTATTTGTTGGACCAAATAATACAGAATAAATAGTCCAGTTATCATTGACATATTATTTGACAATAATAATGGATAAACATTAGTCGTGTTCCAGTTTAAATATATATTTCTGTAATTGTTGAAGTTGCAGTCTTTATACCACAACAGTTTATCTCACGGTCTGTCACCTCCTAAACAAATAATTATAATGATTAAACAGCTGTTATTCTTTGAATGTTTGCTGTAACTACAAACTCTACCAAAGAAAGCGAAAAGTACAGCAGTTAATGCAGTGAATGAGAAGTACTGTCTATTTATAAATAGGAATGGGAAACCAAAACTGTAACCAAGTATAGCTTCATAAAGTTTAAAAATTAATTTTATAATACAGTAAATAATGTTATACAATGCTTAAACACACCTACGTTCCTCCCACCTTTTTATATGAAAGTAAAAGGGGAGAACATAAAGTCTAGTCGGGATGCAAAAGCGCTGGACATTCCCACTAACCTGAGAGGGCCTTTTGTCCCTCAGGGCTGGAAAAACAACCCCCTCCTCTTCCTCCTCCACCTCCACCCTCCTGCCAGCAAGCCTCTGTAAATTACTGAATTCTCCAGCTTGTAAAAAGTAAAGTGTAATTAATAAATAATAAAAGCTGTCAGATTGGGCAGAGTGTGGCAGATTCTTTCCTAGTGCCCTAAAACGAGCTCTATTAAAAGTGAACGTGGGTTTTTTTGTGTGCACAGCTTCAGCTCAGGTTCGTAACTGTACCGTTTTTTTTTTTTTTTTTGGATCGGGTTCAAGAGCTGTAGGGGGAAAAACATCTAAATAAAAAAAGAGAAATGAAAAGGTGTGCGGAGCTGAGCAAACAACTCTCCGCTGTCTGTTGGGTTGCTGATGGACTTTCCAGGTTAAACACTTGACTGAATGTGGAGTATTGTAACACAGTGCACACCGAGTGAATTAAGGTTGAGTTAATTACTCTTAAAGGTGAGCCCATTCATTGTAATTCACCCTGACATCTCCACCTCAGGGAGTGCTCTAGAGAAATGACTCTAGACTGTAACAACACTGTATATATTCATTTTGACAGGGTTTGGTTTAGGCCATAAAATGCAGAATTCATTCATTCACACGTTTTTGTGTGCGACATGGAGATATTCCAGAGGTCTTTCAGTTACCGGCCCTTTAAAAATAAGCTCTTTTTTGCTTTATCACGTAAATACCAGAGACTGGAATTGCCTTCCAAGTCTCGTTCCACTCAAACAAATTTGACTTCATTATCTTGCCCTTAGTAAGACTCATTAGTGTGACAGCCACTCTCCGGCCCACGGTAATAAACTCTGCTGATTTTATTTTCTTGCTCGTCAAGCTTCTGGTTAACTCCAGTCCTGCTGTCTTCCCAGAAGCCCCAGATATCCCCCATTGTGGCCCCACTGTGGCATTCATAAAGAAATGGGAAACACATTGTTCGTGTGGTGATGGCACAATCTGATGCCGTGCCATTCTGTGCCCACTGCTGCTGCTACCTGGGAAGCTGCAGTCATTTAGTATTTGTGGAGGAGGTATTCATTTATTAATCCATTAAAAAGCGTTACCTAGGGGACAGAATGTGGAATACTGTCAGCATGGCTCTGGGCCAGTAGGTGTGTGTGTGTGTGTGTGTGTGTGTGTGTGTGTGTGTGTGTGTGTGTGTGTGTGTGTGTGTGTGTGTGTGTGTGTGTGTGTGTGTGTGTGTGTGTGTCGCAAGTTGAATTAGCCTGCCAAAATTTCGCTACCATTAAACAGTATTATGTCCTGGAGGCGAATGGCTTTGTTTGTTTAAGGATGTATGCATTTCCTGTCGTACCATGACTGGAAGGAAGCCAGACATTATTCCTTCCACATCCAATCATTGTTTCCTGACAGAGTTGAAGCACATACATGCAATTATTTAGAAGCACATACACATATACATACACATACACACACTCTAACTCTAACTCACACTTACTGGTCTTAACTGTTTTGCTGAGCCGTGACTCTGAGGTCCTGCACATGTGGCATTCATTCTCAGGAAAACAAATCCTGTTGAATCTGTATTTACTCTTCTTGATGGCCTGGACCTTAACAAAGACGCATGGAAATAGAGAGAGAAGTATATGGACACATTGTAAAAAATAGAAGAAATGATTGATGATAAAATAATTTTTAGCTCACATTAACTTACAGCTATTAGCAACACGGTAATGCTCACAGATGAGTGATTCAATACAACCTATAAGCAGCATGTTCACTTCATTTTAGGATTTTTTTTACCCACTGATGTGTTGGTTACAGCTGGGTTCTTGCAGCCCCTCTGCGCGCACTGAATTAAGTACTGATCTAGTCAGCATAAGTTTAGTGACTAGAGCTTTTTGGGTGTTTTTTATATAATTTAAATCTATTAATGTGAGAGTGAATACAAGCACCTTGTCGTAGGCGTAAGCACAGCAATTTGAGTGAGTAAAGCGCACGATGATGAGAGGCCTAAGTAGCAATTAGGCCTAAGCAGATGTGTGTGTTTATACGTACTGTATGTGTGTGAGTGAAGACACGACAGCTTGTGTGTGTGTGTGTGTGTGTGCAAGTCGGAGACGGCTGCTTGCCCTCCTAATCGTACACAGATGAGTGTTTACTATAGGAAAGGGAGAGTTAGAGAGGAAGTGATGGACTCCATGTGTTGTGGATGAGACCGTTCCAGAAGTTGCTCCGATTTACAGGCGTATGCATTGTTGTATTAGCGTTAGAGAGAGAGTGAGATTGTATCCTCAGATATTGTGTACACGTTGTTGGTTTCCCTTGCTGTCCTAATGTCTGAGTGAATGTACCTACGCGTTCAGTTCATCTCCTGCAGAGTGGGTGAATGAGTTTGTCTGTTGGTTTGTTTATGTGTCTGTGTCAGCCCTGGCAGGAACATGCAACCTGCTGTATGTCAGTGGCTGGAGAGGGCTCGACCCTGCCAGGCTCCGGGAGAGCGAGCCTCACCCAGCCAAGCAGGGTTGACACAGCAGTGGAAAGCCCTGCTAAATCCTCTTGATGACGGCCTGATATAGGTGGGACTGAGGAAGTATCCAAGTGTGCATTTGCGTACATAGATAAGCTCCCCTGCATAAAGGTCCACACACTTACTTGTCTAATCAAATAAAAGAGCATTTTACTACCAGGCGGATTCACAGTTCCACACACACAGCAGCAGCCAGTGTCGTAGCTTGGTCTCTATAAATGATGTAATCTAATAACCACAGCTGTTGTTCTGTGGGTAAACCATTTAGTTGCTGTGTGTGTATTAAACTAAAGTTTCATTTGGAGCCCTCAGCAGTATTGCACATTGGTAGGCTTTGCTGTTGGTAATTTGTTGACTGGCAATGCAGTAGTCACTGCAATGTTCCTGGCACCGCTACACAGAGTATTGCTGAATTTGATAAGCCTTTTTATGCATGGGAAAAGATAATTGTCGACTAAACCAATATATTCACAACAATTTCCACATCGATCATGGCACGTTAAAACCTTGATATAAAATGCACTCTGTTTGGCAGGTGTTTACAATTAGAACAACATTTAAATAAAACAATTTTGGGTAGAATTCTGGGTAACACTTTATATAAAGGGTACATGAATCATCATGAATTAATGCCTGACTTCAGACTTACCCATGAAGAAGACATGATGATCACAAGTAATAGCTCAACGATTATGATGATTGAAATACCTTAGCTGATGCATTCATTGATTTATTGTTCCTGTGTTAAATCATTCATTAGATACTGTGTATCCTAGTGTATTACTGATGGTTCATGAAGTTATATGAATGACTTCATGTTCATTCATGTACCCTCAATGTAAAGTAACAGTTTAAAGTTTCACATATTCTTCCTGGGATGGATGTAAGCTCGGAGATTATAGAGTTTTTTAAGAGATTACAGTGACTATGTCAAGATTTTGCGAGTACAAAATAAATGGAGAATGTAAAAAAGAGATAAGAGCAGTTATAGGATCAGAACTGTCATTAGTATTTGTTCCGTGTGGGAGCTGCTCTGTTCATCCCCTCCTCCGCTACACTGCTCTCCATCCTGGATTCTTTGAGTCGAGAATTCAAGGCTGTGTATTGCATCTTGTTGTATTCGGAACTGCAGCAATCCTAGTTAATGAAACCTCCTAGAATACATTGTTTTTTTTCTAGTTGATTTTCTTTCTGAGTTCTGTACAGTAGCTTTCTTCTTGCTTGAGCCTCATATTTAATACCGTCCCTTATTTTTCTGACTGGAACTTAACTAATAATTTCTGCCTTTTTAGTCATTTTTGTATGACGACAATTCAACGCAAGTGGGCGAGTTTTTTGAAGGTAGTGAACACTGTTTGTTTCAGGCAAAGGTTAAATAGAAATGACAGATGACATCGCATCATTCTTTAGGCGCTGTCTCTGCCAAAACATCATCCCCCGTGTTGGACAACAGCGCATTAGTATCCCCGACACACACGTCAGCTGTGACGGACAGACGGAGAAACACACGCTCTTTTGGATGAGTTCAGGCTACTGGCAGGCATTTTTTACTTGCACATAAGCCAGGGCTGTCCCACACAGTGAACCATGCCTTCAGCAGTCATTCCTCTTCTTACTCGCTGACACACTCGCGTATACGAACAGAGTCATGTTGACAACTTGTGGGAATTTCCAGTAAAACAAATTGGTTTTATTAAGAAGGAAAGACAGCTATTCCCTCAATGATGTCTTCTCAGAACAACTTGGATTCATTCATTGATTGACTGACTCAGTTAGACACTAGTTTTTTCAGCAATCATGACTGAAATGAATTACGTGTCTGAGAAGCTATAGTTAGTCTATTGATCTTTATTGTCTGTTTTTTTTTCTTTAGAAAGATATGCAAATAGTTGGGATTATGTTTTCTAATATACAAGGCAAACAATGGCCTTTCAGTAGAAATGTGGTGTTATCCTATTAATGATATGCTGTCAATAGCCACGGATGGTTCAATCCAAATGTGGCGCAGAATTTTTTATGAAATCCTCTTTGCTGCTGAAGCTCTTGTCAGTCTGTGAAACCGCAGTAAAAACCTGCTTCAACACCTGCTAATCCACCTTAAAGACATTCATTACGTATGTTTCAATGGAGACTTTTATATCCTAAATATTCCAGCCTGTCAAGAACCTTTAGTCCAGGAAAAAAAGCCCTCAATCCGTTTTTTTAATGCAATATATTGCTTTTAAGAACCCAATATAAGTCCAACCCAAGTTGGTGTCATGGTGTGAGTAAGGGAAAACGCGGAAAAATCCCACATTATTAACGGTAGCCACCGGTTAATAAAGAGTGTCTTTATGTAACCTCCTATTTTATAAGCCGTTTTACATCACTCATATCCACAGTGTTTATTTAGTCCTGTCTGGAAGCTCTCTAACCTCTTGTTTGGGTTCGTTCGATGCCATTCTAGATCCCTGTTCTTCTCACTAGACAGTGGAACCAAAGTGAAACATATCTGCAAATGAACCACACAGCTGGATAGTAGCATTTTTTTCCTTGTGAAATATGAACTTGAAGCTGTGTGATGTGTGGTGCAAGAGGGTGAGATCGACCAAAAGAGTAAACCAAAAGCTGTCCATCACTGCTCCACTGTGGCTGTGCTGCTTCTCATTATAGACATTATAGAACGGCTTTGGCCCCTCAAACGTGAAAGTGTGCTACGTTTGTCCTCCAGCCCCTGCAGGTCAGCTCGTCTGTAAACACTCCGCTCTCAAGCCGGGTGATAAAATAGAAGAGAACAGGAAATAGTAAAGAGAAATGGAAGAAAGATTTAAAGTTTCCACAGACCTAAAGTATCCCCAGTAATTGATATCTGATGTGCGTTTTTTAGCATGTGTTCACAGATAGGCTATTTTGACATCAGAGCAACGCTGATTATTTTAGCTGTCACTATGTCCTCCCTGGACTGTGAGCCTTCAGTTGATAGGCTAAATGTTTTCATTTGTGTAAATACAGCCTTACTTTTAATGTCCCTTTTTTGTAAAAGGGGTCGGGGCTGAATTTGATACGTGACACCTGAGTTAGGGGGAAAATGGGAAAGGAGGATAAACTATGTAGGACAGCAATAGGAGACGTGTATGGTTTTCATTTATACCTTTTCAAAAGAGCTGGTGACCCAAGAACTAACTGTTTTTCTCTCTGTTCACCCCCCCCCCCCACCCCCCTGCCTCCTTCCACAGTTCCGGAGATTTCTCTGTGATTCACCACTAGAGGTATGTATTTCCTTTGGCTCGCTGACAGGTTAATAAAAGCACTTTTAAATGTCTATTCATCCATATGTGTTACCTGTAATGACTTCCCCCGTCCAAGAGAAGGTCTTCCTGTTGAAATTACTGTCATGGAGTCGATGATAACGATTTGACTAATGTCTAGTTCTTCATCAACACACTCTCTAAAGGGGATGAATGTACACTGGTTCCCTTCGTCCTGCACAAACCTACACAACCACCTTTGCTCTCTCTATTTCTCTCTCTCTCTCTTTCTCTCTCTCTTTCTCTTCAAGAGCCTTCCAGCTAGATTGAGGGAGGGGGGTTAAGGGATTCAAGAAAGGGGTTTTGTTTCATATTGAAGGGGTTTTAATTTAGCCCTAAGTGAAAGAGGTTGTAAAGTGTTGGAATGTGGTGTCCATATTGCATTTACGACCATGGTACGACAGGCCTGCAGACCGGTCCTAACCACTTGCCTTCACACAATGGGACATACCCCTGCTCTTCACTTTGGGCTGGTTAGGCAGCAACGTGTGCATCACTTTGGGACTAGGCAGACACATGTTTAATCAAGTTTGATTTAAATTTCTGGTGCATTAATTAGTACAATCTTGCTGGTAATATATTAAATGATCACATTTTAGATGCATACAATATGAAGGATATTGGTGGCCTCTGGAAGAGGATTCACGGTTAAGCTACTGTATTCTTTGTGGTCACTGAGTGAGATGTGGATGCTGCCAGGCATCACTGAACACTTAGCAGCAGCCTTCAGTAACACCAGTGGACCTGTTGGGTCAGGACAATTACACCAGCAATTAGACCCAGGATGGGCACTTGTAACAGCCACTTTAATGGGATTGAGGTCCAGGAGCACACACACAAACACTGGCTGACACAGTAACACACACAACGTAGTCACACACAGTGTGTTGGCCCGTGGGCCCCCTCAGGTCTTCACTAATGAACATCATTAGTGTTTATAGGAAACAAGCTTTTATCACCTCGTCAAGGCTGGCGGCCAGGCACACTGAATTACACAGTTCTGCACACATACACACACACACACACACACTGGCAAACTGCCTCACATATCTTCTCACTCTGGTCTCCATTCGTTTGGCCGCCTCTCACCCAACTTGTTTTTATTTCTTTGTCTGATCTCGCTCCCTGTCTTCTCCTATGTCTCTCCGAATGCTCTCCATTTCAGAGTTAATATGTGTGGCTCTCTGCGCTACCTCTGCGTGTTGGCCTCCATCTGTCTCCAATCAGAGCGCTATTAAAACACACACACACACACACACACACACACACACACACACACACACACACACACACACACACACACACACCCCCCTCGCTCCATACTGTGTGGGTTATCAGCTCACATGGAAACTTGCATTCATGCTAATGTATGCAAAAAGCATACTCGCAAATCCAACTGTGGCTAATTAAGACCCAGGTTATCTCACTTGTTTGTTTGTTGCTGTGCTCCATTTCACCAAAATTGCAGAGGATTCGTGCTGAAACTGAGAGGTAATTAACTTCAGCTGTCACCGATTCCTCTGTTGTTGTTTTTTGGTAGATTTCTGCAGATAAACAGCCACAGAAACACATGTGTACAGTCTGATAAACATCAGTAGCTGCAACCTATTGTGCAGAAGTCGTGCAGGTGCTTGTCACTGTACTTGACCTTAGTCAGGTCTAAGTAGCATGTGGTGGAAGAACTCTAGGATTTATGGGCTGGGTGGGGTTCATACACTCATTCTGTTTCTATTTCTTTCTCTTTACAGCCTCCTAATGTGTTTAACCAAGGGGCAAACAGTCATTAATAGGGGTGTTGGCCAATTAGCCTCCAAGTTTTTTATGGCCACACTTTTTGTCTTTCTTTCCCTTCCTGAGAGGAAGAGATGTAAGGAAGCGGATCACATCAGCAGGGGATGCATCAGCTTAAATACCTTACTAGTGAACACACAGATCCCACTGTACATGCCCCAGCTGTAAGCAAAAAAACAGAGACCTCTACTGGCTGTATGTACTGTTAAACAACTGAACATTCTGTAAATGAGTTAAGTCGTAAGATAAAATTGACTTGACAATAGGTGCGTCCAGCTTTCTTGCAGGACTTATCATTGCGTTTGTGTGCCCTTGATTTTTTTTTTAGAGAAAGAAGAGAGAGTTTAAAATGTGTTAAGTTTGACATCTATTGATCAGAGCTAGAATCACAACATTGCTACTGTATGTCTTACGCATTATGCTACAGGTGCTGCAGATTTTCAGAGTTGAGTTTGAGAAGAAAAAACAAGTGGTAACATGGACATGGTAAACACTGTTTCGACTCAAAAATAGATTAATATTGTGCACAGAAATGAGCAGGAATCATGTCATGTCATGTCATGTCAATTTAAATAACAAACCAAACGTTTTGGTATTGCATTAAAGTAATGTTGACTAATTACATAAAGACTCTCATAAATAAATACACAATACACCAAATACAAGAAAATAAAGAAAAGTACAAAAATGATAAAAACAAAAGATGTATTTTGGTCAGGGTGTGAAACATGAAGGAACATGCATCAATTAACTGCAGAATGTGATGTATCCTTGTACATTTAACCTTCCTTTAGTTAGATCCTGTTGGCCACATACTTTTAATTTTTTACATATAAAGATTTTCTCATTCTGCCAAATATTTGATAGTCTCTACAGAACTAAAAAGATACAAGTAGCATCAATGTTGAGTGTTTCTTTCATCATCATTTGTGGCACACCAGGCTTATATTTGGAGGGTATTTACTGGAATAAGTAACTTTAATAAATGTCATAGTAAAAGTCCATTCAAATGTCTCTCTAAGCATGTAAGATCCAACCTGCAGTCAACCATGAGCACAGTGCTCACATGGCCCTGTATCTAAGGCCATATGAGAGTGATTTGTGGCTTTGGGGCACGCTGTGGGGTGGTTTGAAGTCTTCCAGAGAATGTTTAGATTGTTGTCACAGTGGCAAGGACACAACCATTAGGCTGTCGTTTGAGGTGACGCACAGGTCAGTCAAGACAAGATCGGCCTTGAACACGGTGTGGACTTATAAACAAACACCCAACCTCAGACAGCCATTACCTCTATTGCGCTGGCATTCACATTCACTATAATTGTGCTCCGGCACGTACACTCGAGGTGGGGTAAGATAAATCTCCAAAACCCTCTCTTTTGCACTCGCCGATTACTTAGCGCTCTCGCCTTTTTACTTAACAACTTTAAAAATGACACAGAGGGGCCTCTGACAAAGCCGGCAGTGTTTCTGGGGGAGCTGCTGCCAAGAAAGAAAAAACTGGCGGCCTGCTTATACAGGCGGACAGTTCAACCAGCCTCAGACACACACGCACCTTCATAGAGTGCATTGCTTGCTCCAGATGTGGTGCCCGTCACCCTTCAATGCCCCCCCCCCCAGCTCCAAAGAACTGTTCATTTTATTTCTTAATTCTTCCCTCTGTTATGCCTGACTCACAGTCGGTTGCAGCTAATGTGTAGCAAACCCACATCAACTCTATTTCGTATCATATGTCCTCTGATGTTGAGCAGAATTTAGACATTTAAGTCATCTCTTTTCCTCCCACACACACAAAGATAAATGGACTCTGTTGTACATTGTGTCAGACAGGTAATCATACCAGAGTATCCGAGGGGCCCAAGCTACAGGGATCTAACTTTATTTTTACTACCAGCGCTACTTATGAAAACCTTAGATGGTGCTAGGGGAGGAATGTGGCACACAGTCACCCCATTGGTGATGTGCAGCCCTCTGGGGATCTCAGAGCTGCAGGGAATGTGTGTGTATTTGTATGTGCCTCGCTTCTATTTGGTCAGAGTGTGGGCCCAGTGGTGCGATGGATTAGCCAAGCTAGCTCTCTCAGTGTTGTGATAACTAGCAGCGTCTGCGCTATGTAACTCGGACCAGATGAATGTTGGCGAAGGAGAAGGATAGGGTTACCCCCGTGCACTGAAGAAAGGGAGAGCGAGAGCGAGAGACACGCATGCACACACACGTGCGAACACACAAACACACAAACCAAATACCCTGGCTTATTATGACTTTTAACTCTGACCCCAAGCCTCTAGTCTTAAGCCTCTGTGAGAACAGCAGTCAAGTGACTTGATTGGAAAACCCAGCATGTGGATCCCTATGTGTGTCAAACACTTATAACTGTTTCATTAACAGTGTAGGCTCAAGCAAGTGGGTGCACACCTACACCCACATTCTTTCATGCCACATGGAGAGAGCCGACACAGACATATAGGAGAAAGCTTTGCAACACTCCACCACCGCCTGGTGAAATGGATTTTTGTCTCATGCAGGGTCTTTTTATTAAAAAGCCCTCTCCTGGAGTGTTTCTCTAGCCAATCCCCCCCCAACCCCACCCCACCTCAAAAAAGAAGAAAAAAAAATCCAGCCTGCTCCTGCTCTAGTTCCACATTTGGGAGCCATTAGCAGGCCAAACTTGAGGCTACTGTACACCCCCACACATAATGCGTGAGGCCTGGCAGGGAAATGCCTGGGTTATAATACACCACCATACAAGTGTGTGTGTGTGTGTGTGTGTGTGTGTCTGCGTGCAAGAACGAGAAAGTAGATCTGTGCAAGAAAAGTATAAAACAGTCTTATAAAAATACCACAGTCTCATTCCACTGCGGGTTATATATATATTTTTTACACACTATATTGCGCACACGAGTATTAACTATATTGTTTTGACCAGTGGCCACCTTTTCTCTTATACTGTTCCTCTCCCTTTTACCTCTCTCTCTCCTCCTCCAGGCTGAATATTCTCCAGATGGGCCCGAGGTGGGCTACGGTTCCTTCCACCAGCAGTATTGGCTGGACGGGCGCATGGTGGCGGTGGGGGTGATCGATATCCTGCCCACATGCGTGTCCTCTGTCTACCTGTACTACCACCCAGACTTTGCCTCTCTGTCTCTGGGCTCCTACTCTGCTCTCAGGTTGGTAGTTTTGCCAGGAGACTTTTAGAGCAGCAGCCACGTCATCCCTCCTAATGTCTGTGGTCTTTCAAAGCCTTGGTAAAATCATCGTAAAAAACATTTTGGAGATGATTGGAAGCCCCCTCCCCTCCCCCGGCCTATGGCATACCAGGGAGGGTGTCAGGGCTTATGTTTCATGAAATACGGACCATACCTTTGCTGCTTTCTGTCACAAAGAGGATACTGCAATTTGTGCTGATTGCTGAATTTCAGTGACCTTCCAGTAAAGCTTTAGCGAAATCCAGATTATTTACAGTAATTATACCCTAAGAATAGGATAGGATTTGTTGAGTGCAACATGTAGCTCCTTTGCAGAGAGGAACTGCTGTGCTTCTTGTTGGTGACCATTCCCCTTCTTTGTTCTCCCTTTCCATTCTCCCTCACATTTGCCCTCCTCTTAACCTCCCCGCTCACCCTGACTCTTGATCTTTTCAGCTCCTCCCAATTTTTTTTTTTATCTTTCCTTAGAACTGTATACTATAAGTGCCATAATACCGTAGGTTGGGAGGGAAAAATACCTCTTTCTTCTCACTCGATTGGTTGAGGCAGCGCTCCGTTTTTGCGGTTCAGCTGACGACAGTTCCCTCTGCCAAGATGAAACGGGAGAAGGCACACATACGCTACAGGCGCACATCTCTGCCGTTTCCTGTAAAAATGTAACCCAATCATGTGAGAAGGGCTTTTTCAAATATTTTTCTGCACAGATGTGGTAGATCCCCGCTTCAAAAGTCGGTGTGTACAGGTGTAAGTGAGTGTGTGGGGTTGCGAGCGTTCATTCAAGTTTGTGTGCGTGTGTGATAGCATCGCTAAGTCATACCTGCAGTGGGTCAGAGACAGGCTCTGCTCATATGGAGGGAACACCCTGGCCATCATAAGCCCACAGCACTCCATCACTTATTATTGTGAGAGTCTGACTCCAAGAGTAACACAGAGTGCTCGGTGTGTGGAGGAGGCCTTGGTGAAGGGAGCCAGCGGGACTAAAAACCCTCCCGCCTGTTTACAGACACCAGAGCCCAGGCCCTTTGATCAGGTCTCGGCACTCCCTCGTCTGCTTGGCCCGGCTGTCTCTATACAGTACAGAATGCATGAACAAACATACATCCCCACCCACACACACACACACACTTTACAGCTAGCCAAATTGGGCCATTCAACAAGCACTCCCCTAAAAAAAGCATTAAAAAAAAAAGATATCATGTAGGGATTACATGTAAAGTATGTCCACTTCTCTTTTACGTGGTAACACAAAAAAAATTCATGGAAAGGTTATGGCAAGACAGGGAAAAGTTGTTATTTTACACATTTACTTACCGTAGGTGGAATCCCCAATTTGTTGAACATATTTGCCCGGTCATCATCCAGGAAAACAGGTGTAGAGTTTGGATTATGTTGTGGTTAAATGTGTAGCCGTTGCACAAGTACGAAAACAAGTAGAGCACTGTGCTTATTTTGGCATCATGTGCATCAGTGTGTGCGTGTGTGTGTGTGTGTGTACGTGTTATTCAGCAGTCTAAACAGGAGAGGGGGGTGTTGAGAAATGTCTTGCTGTAGTGGAGCTCTCTTTGCCACGGGCCCTGAGCACAGAGCGAGGAGGAGGAGGAGGAGGAGGAGTAGAAGTAAAGAGGCACGTAATGAGGTGCCTGAGGCTCTCTGTGTAGGAGACACAGCTGGTGTCCAACCTGGATCACTTTCTTATGGGGGCTGTGCTGATTATGTTGTGTTGCTCCTGATCCTGATCCAAGTCCCTGAATATTCACTCTTTCCTGATGCAGCAGTTTTTTTGCATACATAATAAACAGGCAGATTCCACATGTAGCCTACAGTAAGCCTATATTAAAATAAGTAAAACTTTTATATATTTTCTATAATATTTTGCATCATTAAAAATAGCAATAGTGTTCATTTTAAAGGAAAAGCATGTAGTTGAAGTTCAATGTCAAAATTTTGAGTATTGTTCCACCTAAGTATAATGGAACGCTTTATTTTATCCAAAAGGATTGCACGGACACATGGCGTGCTCGCTGCAGCATGCTCTCACATTATTGATAAAAAACTGCTGGCTGCTGTTTGTTTATTTTGTATTGGTTTGGTTCACTGGCCTTTTATCTCCCTCACTACTTTTTTTTTTTACAGTTAAAATTTTGAAAAGTATCCCGTAGGGAGCATTTTTGACAGCTGCTGTGCCGGAGCAAACAAATGACTGACTGGAAATTGGATGAGCCTCTTACACATAAAAAAAGGGATCCATCAAAGAGGCCCTGGATGCATACCGGCTCCAGACATCCTTAGTTGTTAAGATTTTTTTTTTGTGTGTGGCATTTTTCATGCTTTATTAGACAGTATACATAGAGACAGAGAGGAAATTGGGTAGAAAGGGGGAAGACATGCAGAAAAGGGGCCAGGCTGGAGTAGACAATGCCTTTAGTGGTATGAAATCTATCCAGTGAGCCGCCGGGGAGCCCCAAGATCCTCTAGTTTTTAAATACAGCACATACATGTGCTGTCTGGTTACATCTTAATATACCCAGTTTGCATATGTGTACTTCACATCACTAGTAAAGGACCTCACTCTGCATTTTTGTATCCGTCTAATCAGCTATCGTAGTGTTTGGTAATGACATATTACAAAGGCTGCAGTAAGCACCTTGTGGTATGCACTATTATGGTCCCTCCTGTGTGTGTGTGTGTGTGTGTGTGTGTGTGTGTGTGTGTGTGTGTGTGTGTGTGTGTGTGTGTGTGTGTGCGCGCACATCAGTATGAAGGGATGCTGTGCAGGAGCAGAGGCCTTGATAATTGGCTTGTGCTGGAGTGTCAGATGGCTGAAGAGGGGATAATGGCGGACTCAAGCTGCTACCATGGAGGTTGGGGGTGTGAAGGCCTCAAGTGAAGGGAGTGGGGATGGGGTTGGGGGGGCTCAGGGTTTTTGTGTGAATGGGCCCCCCTCGCCTCTCTTGACCCCCCTCCCCCAATTCAGGCTTGCCGGGCGGCTTTTGTGGTTTGGGGATGGGAACCCAGGAACCTGGCAGCAAGCGGGTGACCTCCTAGCACCTCGCTCTAGCTGCCTCTCTTCTCCAAGCCTTTCTCTTCCCTGACCCCTCCTCTATTATATTCTCCTCCTGCTCTCCCTCTCCCCTTTCTCTCCCCCTCACGGCTTTGTCCCATGTCTTATTTTGCAGTGCATCTATTTTATTTTAAGGCCTCTTTCTCTCTCTCTCTCTCTCTTAAGTATTGTAAGAAAGGGATTTCTCTCCCCCCCTTCCAGCCTTAAGCGAAGGGTGGAAGGAAGAGTGAAACAAAAAGGCCAAAGAAAAGAGGAGCTGGAATTTAGTTATGGAATAGTGAAGGAAACGGCAGAGAGAAAGGGGGGAAAATAGGCTTTTAGAAAGAAGGATGCAATTAAGGAAGAAACTATAGGGGAAAAATAAAGCGGGCAGGACATTTACTGTATTTGAAGAAGCTGTATAAATCTTCCAAGTTCTAAATCTTTATTTTACACGCTCTATCCCTCTTTTTCCAGCCACCTTCTTTTCTGCCGGAGGGGCTCAATGCCCGACAGAGAGAAGGCAGTTGTTTTTTTGTAATGAAACCAAGAAAAGCTACCTTATTGAGTGGGGCTGTTTACTTCCTCCGCTTAGGCACTGCTCTAGTCACAGCTGCTAGGACCAACTTTTTTTTCTTAATATGGTAACCTGTTAGGCAATACAAAGTTAAGTTAGTTGTTTTATATGACACTTTTTTCAGGGAATTGTATTATTATTAATGCATAATTCATAATCTCTCTTTACTAGAGTACTGAGTACTTTCTAACAGTACCTCTTTGTTTCCTGCTACAGGGAGATTGCTTTCACCAGGCAGCTTCAGAAACAGTCCCCCAAGCTGTCCTTCTACTACCTGGGCTTTTACATTCACTCCTGTCCCAAGATGCGGTACAAGGTATGCTTTCGTTTGATTTTCACCATTATATATAAACATCATCCCCTTATGAAAAGCCCAAATGATTTCTATGTTGTCACTAACAACCAAATGTCAAAATGATTCAACTGAATTATAGACATACACGATTGTACTTTGAGGGAAAAAGACAAAAACTGATTTTGAAGTTGAAATTGATTTCCGCATCACCTTAAGCAATTGACAAGGTATTATGATAGTATAACATTCAAATATTTCAATCCGTTGGCAGCAGCGCAAGGACAGTGTCACTAGATGGTCTAAGTGTGACTGAAACATATATACCTGACTGTGTAACAGCAGTATCGCATACACCATGTACACATTTATTTTGAAGTTATACACTGCTGGTTCGTTTCCTTTACTCTTTCTGTCTTTAGGATACGTGAGTCACCTGATTCTAACACTGGGTTACAGAAATGTGTGTTTTTCTGTAATTTAATAGATAGTAACTTGTCCATACTTTGTTCATATAATATTGTATTTATACTTCAAAGTTTTTGCCCTACTTCCCAAAATGCCACAATGATATATGACCAAAACTTTGATGTACGACCCCATTTCGCAGGAGACAAATGTTTCTGCTCTCTCTGCTTGGAGATCTAATGTTTCACACTGAGCTTCGCTTCCATACACTATCATCCCTCTGTACATGAGAGAAGGTATCTGTCCTGTACTGTACAGTTATCATGTGTGAAGGACAGACCATACAGCAGTTAAAGTTCACCTGATTTATGGACGCATCAAGAAGATGTGGCAGTGTCCATTTCAAGAAAAATTTGTTCATTTTCCTCTCCCCCTATTTAAAAATCTCTTTCTATTCAAGTGTCCCCTACCTCCCTGGAATGGTCCTTACCTATCAGGGCATGTGAGGCCAGTTTTTTTTCTTAATAAATACTGTTGCATAATGTAATTTTTATCTGGGAGCCATTAAATGACCTAAACTGCCTGCCTATAAAGAAAGAGGGATACCAGCCCCCCCTGTTTTCCTCTTCTACTTTTGTTATTGTAGGTGCAAAGGCCTCAACAACTCTATAGGGGCCTACCTATGTGCTTTTCACTCTAATTTCCACATGTTTTCCGGGACTGTTATCAAGTTAAACCTTTACTTATTCATGTATAAAAGTTTGAAATCTTGCCATTGAGCCTCGTGACACATATTCAGGTATACTTTTAAGGAGGAAATAGATTAACATTGAATAGATTAAGTGTGCCAGTTAACAAAAGATGTGTTGCCTTAAAGATACATTACGTTTACCAATCCAAAGGTAGACCATGAATGCTTTCTCAGAAATCCTTTCTTGCTATCAAGACAATATAAACATTCAAAAGTGATACATACTCAAATGCACATGGAAAAGTTATTAACCTCAAACAGCTGATTTTCTTAACCATGGAAACCTCAACTTAAGGGGATAAAAAGGATGAGAAATGTAAGTAATTTGATGAGAGTGATTACCAGTAAAGAATTGGACTGGAACGAAAAACAGGGAGGTAATAAGAGGAGAGAGGCAAAGAGGAGAGGACAAGGCTGCTGAAGACATTAAAGGTTGAGAGAGGGGTCACACTGGTGACGGCAACTGCAACTCGGGAAGCAAGAAGTGTGTTGCACAGATTCTCGTATGTATGCATATTGCAGTTAATGTACTGTGAAAACATTTAAACAAAATAAAAGAAGTGTCTGCATATACCTGCCCACAGGAGCCACTACACACAAAAATGCTCACATTCACATCAAATAACACTTTAAGATCTATAATAATAACACACTTTATTTATATAGCACTTTTCAAAACACAGTTACTGAAGTCTATAGCTTCAGGAGAATGGCGGGCCTTTTCCTAATTCATTAGTTAAGCCAAGGTTTACCATTGGTCCATTCATTCTCCCATTCCTCTTCTAAGTCCTGTATTTCTCTCATCAGTCATTTCATTTAGATGTTCCCAGAGCTCGCTCTTGACCATGGGAGACTGATGTCTTGTTGGGGATTATGGCAAAGTGCCACACCTTTTTATTCCTTTATATCTTGTTTTGTGGTGGTCTTCATTGTGCTTTGCCCATTTTCTCAGTTTGGGACTCTTTTGTATGGAATGCGTGTGAGTGTATTTGCTCTGTTAATGTGTCTGTGGGTTGAATATTGATCACGCCGTTTGTTTGAGAACACCGTTACCACAGCACCAAACCCCCTCCTGCAGTGGCATTTTACTCCCCCAACCCCCCATATCTGTTCTTGTGTGTTTGCCATTGCAGCGTCTTGTTCACAACGCTCCCCACTTCTTCCTATTTTACCCTTGTGGAGGAACACAGGACAAGGGTGAGAAGGTTGCCTAGTTCCCACCTTTGGGCTCTCGCACTCCCACAGAAAACAACAACCGGCGCTCAAACACACTCTCAGCGCATGCGGTGCGTCTCGCTGCCATCGTCTGATTTGCATATGAGCCAAAGTAGTTCATTAATGCACAGACATACTGTGGAATTGTTCGCTAAGATGGGGACCCCCCTAAACTCCACCGTTATTGTGATGTGGAGGTTCTGGATAGCAGTCCTGCTGCTCGTCTCACTAAAGACCAAAACACCAGCACTTGAACCCCACTGGACTCCACTCAAGCCCCTTGAACACCACTCCCTCTCACCGTTTTACCCACCTCCTTTCCACTTTCCACTTCTTAAGATAACTCTCGGTACCCATTCCTTTCTGAAACCATGTTCACACTAATGCCTTTAAAATAAGTGTTGAGGGGGTGCGCTTTTTACACCCCAAATCTGAGCTCTTTGGTAAGATTAATACAATTGGATAAATATGAAAGTGCTCCAATAATATAAAGAAAATATCAAAAGGGCTGATGTATGGTTGTCAGCTTGTAAACGCCACCACACCACTGAACATACTTCACTCAGGAAAATCATTGAGGGCCTAACTGCCAACTACCACTCAATATTATTTCCCTGAACCAAGTCAGTCCATTGTGTGTGTGTGTGTGTGTGTGTGTGGTCACTCAGGGTGTGTATGAGCCACTCACACTTTTAAAATTGATTTAAGATCGTTTAAGATACATTTGGACTGAAACGTTTCAGAGAACAATCCGTAAACACTATGTGTGCAAGGTTTTAACTAGAGACCTACCGTTGTAATTCATCTACATTATTCGCCTACATTAATGTGGTGGCCTACATTTCAGTAAAAACTTCTCATCTTAAAATCCTGAGAGGGATGCTTCTCAATACATCTATCCATCTAAAACCAGTTTCCCCTCTGTGGAACTTTGCACAATTGTTCCTACGGTACTCTCGCTCCCTGAGGATCAATTGCGTTGCTTTTTGCATTGTTTATGTAACTGACTCCAGCAGCATTGTGAAGGGCTCATAGACATACTGGGGAGTTTTTTAAAAGTAGTAGTAAGTTAACACTTTGTTAAGCCTCTACCTGAGCTGTTCTTTTGTCCTCCTCGTACCCTCCTGCTGTTAAGGATTTGACTGTGTAAGGCTATAGTCAAAGGGGTGGACCAACTCTCTTATCTGAGTATTCTTGAGATCTGCGTTTGGAGGAAAGCCCTTTCAGCCAGGTCACATCGCTGTATGCACTGGGGAACAGCTCCATGTGTTGATGGGTTTCAAAACATGGTAGCAGTGCCAAAGCTTGGACATGGTTCTGTAGAGCAGCCTTATAAAGAGTCCTAGAAAGACTTGGGGTCCAGCCAGGAACAGGGGGCTGCCTGGCCAGTGTCAGACCCTCTCCTTTGTTCTCCAAGCTGGGGCCGCAGCGTCCCACAGAGCCTTGCTGCTTTGGCTGGTGGGTTGGGTTAGACGTGACATCCTGCCCCTGGCTGCTGGCCCTGCTCCTCTGGCCTTCTGATGTGGAGCTGCAGAGAGCAGAAGGTGGAGCAGTTGGAGGCTAAATGAGACCAAAGGTCCTGACTCCTGGCCCTTATGCTCCTCTATTTTTTCTCTCCCATTGCCTCTCATGTGTAGCTGAAAGTCATCTGAATTAACCGTAACTGAGTAACCGAGACCCTGTGGCTTGGAGGGCTAAATATTATGGCTAGTTGATATTAGCCTGAAATGCAATACAGTATATTTGTTATTTGTGAGGATGAAATGTCGACAAACAAGCTCCCAAGTTTTATTAGCTTTTTATTTGATTTTGGACAGAACTTGGAGGTAAAAGATCCATGGCACGTCGTAGTGTTTTTCCATTTCTTTGCAGCAGCATGTGTACGCTTGAGCTCTTGTCCATGTCCATAGTTATTTCAAAGTACTGCATAAGCAGACTTTGATGATAACAATCGAGGCGGTCACCCACTTGGCTTCAACACTCTGCAGTACCTGGTCTGAACTGATCAAGCACTTCTTCGAGTGTGTCATGCACAGAGGCACGCACTGAATACACACAGACAGAAAACCCAGTCGTACCCAGTTGGTGAGGCAGTGAGAGAGAGAGAGAGTTGCATGAAGTGGCTCTTACTCTTGTTATTATTGTTCACTGTGAAAGAATGTCTCGCTCTGAGCCCAGGAAACCATTACATTTTCCACAGAGAGGAGGAAGAAAGAAGGGCTGAACACAAACTGAGTGAAAGGAGGAGGAAGAGGACAGATGGAGAGAAGAAAAAGGAGTGACAAGATGTGTGCCAGAAACGAGAAAAAGAAGGCAAGATGAAAAGCGTTATTCGTTTTCCCCGGCGGTTCTTCACTGACTTTTAAAGAACCCTTTCGCGGCAGCTGCACCTCCGTTCCCTTTCAAAACCCAACTCCTCCTTAGCACACAAATACAACAAACACCGACAGAGAGAAGCCGGTCAGTTCTCTAGCAACAGCCAGCAGTTCTTTACACGTGTCCACAAAGCTTTTGAATGTCAGTGGACCTGAAATGAATCCATCCAGGTGTCAGCCACTATTTGGAAGAATACGGTTGAGGATACGAGTGATGAAAGACATATATGTTGGTTTCAATCAGTCAGTGCTGCTATGCTAATGTTTGCCTTAATCATTGTGTGTCTGCAGGCTTTTTCTGTACCCTGCTGTGTGAACTCAATCAGTTAGAAATGACTAGGTGCCTCCCAGCTCAGGAATGTAGTGTACAGGACCCTATATATTTTCTCAGGAAAAGCAGATACACACCTATGCATGGTTATGTTTTTTAATAGGTTTAGTAGTGTTCAATTTCAAAGCTCTCTCATTATGGATTTAATTTCAGTTTCATCAATTCAATTCTGAATAGTTGGGCCCCACAATAAATAAATAAATAAAAGTTTTCTGATCTTTCTGAATAAGGACATTGCCAACAAAGAGCCGCAGTGTATATTAATGTACATAATCTCTGCTTCAAACGGTATGCCTCCTCCCCCGGGTACACATGCAGTTGCAGGTTATGGCACGCTAAAACTCTCGTAGCCACAGCTATCAGGACTCTGCATGCGTGTTATTTTCACTCGAGGGCCCCATTCAAGTCAGTATGTTACGTGTACCTGTGTGACCTCGCATTCTTCGTGTCATTTATTGTACATGTGGGCAGATTAGGAGTAAGTGTTTGAGGCATCTCGAGGTGGTGGTTTTCCCACTGAGACCTCTATCCCTGAATACCATGCTACAGTACACTTAATTTTTTTTTATTATTATTATTTCGCATTTTGTTCTGCTTAGGTGTTTTTGTTTATGTTTTGCTCTTAGCGTACGCTTTATAGCCCCTTTTGATAGCTTCTGATGAGTTGTATTGAAAAAGGGTTTGGAGTGAACAGCTCTGTTGGTGTGGAACTGTGGGTTTACGCCTCACAGGTCCTACAGGTCCGGGCAAAGTACAGCCAGCCCTTCTTATTTTCCTTCCCTCTTTTTTTTGTTTCCGTTCTTCTTTCAGCAACTGTTTTGCAGAAAGCAGCCACCATGCTGGTCGGGATGAAAGATTGATGGAGAGAGAGAGGGATCGGACTGGGACTGAACAAACTTTCTACTGATTTCATTTGGAGATAAAACAAAACAAAACGTGGCATCACATTTTGTTCATTTTGTCAGTTGTTATTACTGGGGCTAGCAGCAGGCCGGAGTGATAGGTACTTTTTTGCAGTGGTCAGGTCAGGATCCTGTTTCTCCAACTGTCATATCTGTCCGCCAAGATATGTACTAAGACACAATGGCTCAGAGACAGAGGGTGTATAAGGTTACTCCGGTTAGCTCACTGTTCCATGTTGTACTTGTTGGCCTTTCTCATGTGTTTACTGTTATAGTTTTATTTATTTTAGTCCTTTTCTTTCTTCTTCTTTTTTGCTCTGGTTTCTCTTCCACTGATGAAGCATTCAGTTGTTTTTTTAAAAGGTATTTTTTTATACTTTGCCAGTAGCATTACCTTACAACAATCCTCGTGTTACAAAACCTGTGCCCATCCAAATAAGATCAAACCCAACCGGGTCCATTTCAACTTCTGTGAATTAAGCACCCCTTTAGCTGCCTTCCAACTCCCCCCTCAACCCCTCTCCCCTGTATTAAATTGGAACCCCTCTGACAGAAACTGTTTAGTTTGATTTAGCTCGACAGAGACCACCAACAGTGCACCTCTCAGCAGAAACATTTGTTTAAAGTTTTTGATAATTTTCTCTTCTCTTTTATGCCTCATCATCTCTTGTGTGTGTCCTGCCACGGTTGTGTTTTTAACAAATCATTAACAGGCTCCACAGTGCGGTCTGAGTGCAGGCACAGCTTGGCACCCCCTAGGAGGAGTGCTGACAGGGTGAGGGTCTTGAAGGAGCACAGTTCAAGAGGGCAGGTCAGACGATTCAGTCGTACTGTGTGTGGAAGGGATGGAGTTGGGGTTGAGGGGGGGGGTTTGGGTGGGTGGAAGCTAGGGGAAGGTGTGAAGGTCACGACGGCAAAAGTGAGAGTTCGGAGATGGTGTCATGCTGAGCAGATGCAGAGCTCTTGAGCTGCCAGCTTGAGGTGTTTGCCTTGCCATTAACTTCACCACTATTTATTTTCAAACTCGCTGCAGCTGCGCCACTTTGTCTGAAACGCCCAGTTTATTTTTTGGCGAGGGAACGCATTCAGATCTTTGATAACATTGGAGGGAATGAGCTCGCCTCCTAAATGCAGTAAGACGTTTATCCAGTGTGTGGGTGGAGGGGCCTTGGGTTTTGGTCTCGCAAGTTAGAGGTTTGAGGCGGGGTTTTAAGAGCGAGATTAGCGGCTACTACGGCTCTGACTACAAGTCAGTAAGCTGTGGTCTGTGTCAGACAGGCGTAACAGCTCGCCTGCCCCATAAAGACCAGAGGAGATAAAGAGATAAAAGTGCCCAGTCTGTGAGCTGATGCCAATAAAAAAGCGCTGCCATTGGTTCTCAGGGCACCGTCGAAATGTGATCCTGTAAAAATATTTTCTCCTCATTAACCTGTCATCTGTGGAGCCGTGACGCATAGCTAGGCGAGAGAGAGAGAGAGAGCTGGGACACAGTGGGGGGCTGGAGGGGATTGTCTAGGGGCCCAAGGGGGAGACTTACCAGCCTGGATGCTTTATTTAAAGGTTGTCCTGTGGTAATGTGTTGAGAAGGGTGAAAAGGCCTCAGTGGGCCCCGGGTGTTTAAACAGCAGCAGTTAGCGTAAATCTCCCCAAACGCAGGACCTCAGACATGTTTAGGTCACTCAGCACACAGACCTCAACACACACACATCTATATGTCCGTATTTTCACTGGTGAAAGTGTGTTTCTGTGTGGGCCACTGTTTTTCAGACTTGTCTTGTTTGGACACGTCTTTCAGTGGCCAGTTCGTCTGTCCGGCCTGCTTGGCTGTTTGCGCTATTTGTCTAGCTGCATGTGTGTTTGTGTGAGCTGTGCTGTTTACGTATGTCCGTCAGCGTCCTAGAGGCCCCCCATGCAATGCCCCCTTGTCTGGGCACAATGTATGCGTTTCTGCAGCTTTGGGACGATAGAGGGGCTGTATTGTGAGAGCTGTATGTTTGAGAGAGAGAGTGCGGATGTAGGGATCAGGGCCTCTGTTTATTGGTTTTTGGCTAAGAGTGGTTGAATGTGACCCTGGGTCAGAGTGCTGGCCCGGGCCAGCCTAGGTTAGGTCTGCTTGGCTCTGTGTCACACTAGGCCTCTTTGTATAACTCCTCCTCTGAGTTCAGGCTTGTCCTGGGTGACAACCAACTGAATAACATACTGCGAGGGGGACCACAAATGGGACACGGTGGCCGTATTTGTCTGTTTGGGTCAAATGTCCATGTTGAGCCGAGAGGTCTTGACAAATGCGTAATCCTGACATAATATCCCATTCACCGTTCATGCTCAACCTCATTTATCACAAAACAGGCTCCTTTTTGTATTGTATGTTATTTTTGGATGATATATCTCTTGCCAGAGACACACACAGATCTAACATTAGTGACCTCATCCACTCTGCAACCAGGCTTGCATCACACTCTTGGAGCCGCTCTGTCTCAAACTGAAGTAGGTGTTCAGTTGGCCACTAGATTACTGTATAACTAAATGCTTTCCTGTAGAGATTTGAGCTGCGCCGATACTGCTAATAAGAATAGAGTCATTGAGGGCTGCATTCAGACATTCTGCACAGTCCTCGACTTGTGCACACACACACACCCACATAAAGGGACACCTCAGCTAGGGGTTGGGTGGGTGAAAGAGCAACTGGTGATATGTGCAGGAAATTAGTAGCAGATGTGCTTTAAAGCAATGCAGATGGATGCAGGGAATCCCTCTTACTCGGACACAAAGTCAACCTCCATGTCTTCTGGTCTTTCCCTCATCAAGCCTGAAATAGAAACACTTTCAACCGTGACACTCCCGTGCTACTGCCAATCAATGAGCGATCCTTAAAAAGTCTCGAGCTTATGCAATAAGTGGTCTTCTGTTATATCTCCCTCATATTTGCATGCTGTTGCTTTGTGTCATGATAGGCAAGGCATGATTATTTATATAGCACAATTCAGACACAAGGCAATTCAAAGTGCTTTACAGAGGCATACAATAATAAAAGACAGTGTCATGAAAGCAGGGGAAAGACAAAAACATAAGAACAAAGGGTAGGAATAACATATAAAAGACATCAAGTTAGGTCCATACATTTTAAAAGGTGATGCTAATTCTTCTGGCTTTAGCTCCCCATACATTTTCTATTTTCAATGTATAGATTCAATGCTTGGTCTGTGCAATGTCAGAATAAAGTGGGAAAAATGGCAAGTAAGAAAAAAGTTATTCCTCTGTCTGCTCTACACAATACCATTTGTTCTGCTGCCAGAAACATAAAAGACACCACTGCAGAAAATGTGCTCTAAAATATGTATCAATAGAAACAAATCTTTTGAACTGGTAATAATCTTGAGCCTGAATTGAATGTGATGCGTCTTTACATATCCACCATTTTAGAGAACCTGGAGACCCTAAAAGACATGTTGATGGTCTTGCGGTTGATTTTGAAGTTGTCTCAACTCTACACATACCAAACTCATAGTCAGACAGGGAGGAAAGAAAATAAGCAGACGGCAAAAAGAGGTGTAGGCTTTCACTGGGACTCCTTGGCCCGCTGTGGAGCGCTTGATTTATGTGTCTGATTAATTGCTCTTCATATAAATCGTCAGTGCGGGCCCGGGCCTTTGCTCTCTGTCTAGAGGTGTGTGTGTGTGTGTGTGTGAGTGAGAAAACAAGACAGAAATGGGGCAAAGGCTGCTCAATGAAGGAGCGGAACAAGGTGACAGTTGTGCGTTTGAGTCGTGGAGCTCTGACAGCGAGGGCCCCAGCTATCTGCATGTGTGTAAAAGTCTGTGTGGCCTGAAAAGAATGAGTGATGCCGTGTCGCCGAGAGTGATAATAGATCTGCAAAGGATTGTGAAACGGCGTGTCATGCCCTGTGGAGAAATGTGTTTATTTACTTCCGATAATTGAGGTTCTGTAATTGTTTACACTGGGGCAGCCTGTTATTCAAATGAGTTGTTTTCCTCTCTCTCTTGTTAAAGTTCACCGCATTGGGGAAACGTGCACTGAGGAAGATTGCTTTCCTATAAACAGTGACCTCTTGAGCACATTAATCAACAAAAAAAAACAATTCATTTAAAGGCGGAGTCAGCCATTCTGGAGAATGCTTGTTGTCGAAATCAGTTTTTTGTCGAAATGAGTAAAAATCTAGTCACGATCCACATACTTGTCCATACTGTGTTTGCGCAGAAAAAAAAGGTTGCGAATCTTCTGGAGATATTAACTGATTTTGACAAAAAAAAATAAAAATTAACAAGCATGCTCCAAAATTGCTGATTAATGCACAGTTTTCCATTTGGTTAAAGGTGAAGTATGCGGTTTATTATTGTTAATATAAGTGCAAAATCGCTCTTTATTCATACAGTGATCACTTGCATAATGTGCACGTTTCATAAAGCCGATCTCTCAGTCAGCTGCTTTGCATGTAATCGGCAAATAAACTTATTGGAGTATCCCGAAATTTTTATCCAATCAGAAGAGAGAACGCTACAAACCGACACCCGTCTCACTCATATATATTATATACACTCCATGGTCTCACTGCCGGTGCACGCCAGAGCAACAGATGGGTGAATGTGTATGCGCCTACAATGGCGGAGCAGGTAAAAATCCTTCCCAATGTCTGTTTTGATGGTTATTATCATGTTTTATCTTATTTATGGATTCGAGATGATGCTAGATGACTTGCTGCTTGAAGACCGCAGTGCATTCATGTGGTGACGTAGGGACAAGCGAGGGGACTGCTAACTGCAGTAACTGACAGGAAGTTAGCTAAAAGAACCATTCCGCTTACAGCACCTTTTAAGTTTCTCCATTTTTGTGTGTTCCCTCTATTGAATGCAGGTCTTACTTTCTCCTCTCATGTCTGTTTTTACACACCCTGTCTCTTTCCAAGCCCTCCCTCTTCTTCCCCGCCTTCCAACATCCTCTGTCAGTGCTGGGCCCCTCTGTGCTGGCACTCAGATCACTCCTATCACTTCCATCAGCTCGCCTCAGTCCACGTATTAGCGACGTTAAATACCATCCCTTTACTCATCTGCACCTCATTTGTTCTTTTCTCGGGTCCCTCCCGGTCTCCCTCATATCTCCCGTCTCATTTCTCACACCTCCGATGGCAGCCAAGTCTAACAACCGTACACGTTACTTTCCTTCTTTCTCCACTTGTTTTTACAGCCTCCGCCATCTCCCTCTCTCTCTCCGTCTCTCTCTCTAAACGGGCCTTTCAGTGGTTGTCAGTCAACAGCGTCACCTCCGTATCCGTCTGAACATGCAAGCGCAGAAAAAGGAGGAGGGGAAGGATGGAGGGATGGTGACGGATGGGTTTTGTGTTGGAGGCTTTGAGCGTTTTAGAAAGGGAAGAGAGGAGGACCAAACCAAATAAATGTGCTTCGTCTGGAAAGCCTCATCCTGGTTATCTGTGGAGCTGCCGACTAAACTAGCCTTCCAACACATTTGAGTGGACACATTTTAAAAAAACGCACGTACACACACGTACACACACACACACACACACACATACCCACACCCTTATCCCATGGCTTTCTGGCCATTCACACAGTCACTATCACTTCCTGTGGCCCCTTTACGGCACTTGCTGCGCTAACAGCTACTTAAGAAAGGTGGATTTGTTGGAAGAGGCCCTCTATTACTCCCAGCTATTAGGTGGGGCTGTTTCGCAGCACATCACGTCTCCTCTCTCTCAGGGTTCCAAGTTTCAGGAAACCATTAGTGCCTTTCTCTGTTGGTATAAGAAAATGTTAGATAAAGAGGCTGATACTGTAAGCCCACGCGCTCTGACGCAAATGCAGAAAACACAGGGCTGAAGAGGAGCCAAGGAAGCTGCAGGGGTATAGCAGTGAATTACTGGGTCCTTCAAGCCAAACTGAGGGAAGGAAAGAATAAGAGGGGGACGATGAAGAGAGAGTCAGCGGTGAGCTCAGTCTTCACTTTCTGTCCAGCAAAGAAAAAAGAAGCTGACTGATGGGTTGTGGCAAACCAAGCTTTTCTTTTTGCCTTTTCTCTGTCCTCTGTCCAGACCACTAAAAGCTGTGTGTCTTCTCATCCTTCTCCTATGTCCTTTCCTCTTTTCAGTGGGAGAATTTGAGGGATTGTGCTTCTGCCATGAGCACACTCTCTCTCATTTTGGTCAGATAGGCTTCTCTTTTCTGTTTTGAAACTTTACAGCTGAGGATTGTTTATATCCATGTGGACTGTAGACACACAACAACAGCCTTCACAAACCAAGAACCCACTTCATTTCCTTTTTACAAATGTGCAGAAAGGCAAACTGCCTTTCTTCACCGAAAGCTAGCACATCCAGAGGTCTGTTTTTGGATATTTTTTTTATTCTTCTTCTACTTCTCTTTTTTGTCTTTTAAGCCTACTCTGCTAACACCTCCTTTCCTGTCCATTCTATCCCTTCCCCCCTCCCTCTACACATCATGGTTGAGTTAAAGTGCAATGTCACAGTGCAGAGGCCTATAGTGGGGAAATATGCGTCTCGCTATGTTTCTACTTCTGAGCAGGTGTGTGTGTGTTCTGCATATAAAGGTTTCTCCCACTGTGGCGTTGAAGGAGACTATAGAGGTGAGCTAGAGTGTGAGAGTGTCGAGCCGAGTGCGCTGACAGTTGTGGAAAGCTGTAGGTTGTTGGGACACGGAGAATATCCGATCAATGTGTGTGTCCCTTAGCTACCACGGATGCATAGCATTCCACCAACATCCATCTGTTAGCACAAGTACTTAAAGCAATGTGCTGTCTTTTGCCACACTCTGACACAGACTTTTTCCCCACCCTTATACCTACCTCAGCTTTGGCATCTATACTTTTTGCCTTATCGTATGCATCAAGTGATACATTTTGGCTTTTTATGCCTCTGCAACCAGCTACAGCCGCAAGCCGCAGGCAATATGTATCGGTTTGTCTATCCTTCCCTCTGTCCGACTGTCTGTCCGTCAGTGCCATTCTTGGTATCTCAATATCTCATGAAAGCTTTGAAGGACTCCTCTTCAAACTTTGCAGAGATGCCCACTCGATTTTAGAAGTCAAAGGTCAAGGTCACTGTGACCTCATGCCTGATAAACGCACTACATCAAGAAGGCTTTGAGGGTTTTTTGCCAAATGTGACACAAACTCACACTTTGATTATAGGATAAACTGATAAAACATTTATGTTTTTCAAAGTTTACCCAAATGTCGACTGACTCAAAGATGAACTGATTAGTTTTGCAGGTCAAAGGTTACTGCAACCTCACATGTTGCCAGGTTGAATAAACTTGTATTATTCCATATTCTTTAAGGCATGGCCTACCACCGCTCTACTTTCACTGTTCAGCCATTGTATGCCTCATGGAGGCATATAACTGCCAAGCGGTAGTTCTAGTTTTTTCCTGTGCTCCTTTATCTAATTGTAGGGCAGAGCAAAAGGGTGGCCACCCGCCTTGAGGGGAACGCTTGAGTGTAACTCCCAAATTATTCTATTTTTCATTTTTCATAGCCTTAAAGCATCCTAATTCATTTTAATAGCATCCTATCCTGCATGTGAAAACAGGCAGCATATTTTCCATATAGGCCCACTGATAGATAGGTTGTGGTCAGAGCGCTTGTATAGCAACAGCATATTTCAGGGATGGTATTTCCTTTGTGTTGCTTATATAAAGATTGTAATGGCATCTGTGTTTTTTTCTTTTTGTTTAGTTTGAGAATCCTTCGCTTTTTGACCTCAGTTGTTTATAAAAAAGGGAGTTTTCATGCAATGGTGGAGTCTTTGTCCTACAGTTTAACTTCTCTAAAACTCTAAATATTATTGTGTGTGTTAAGTTGGGGCAGCGGGCCGGTTTCAGGCGCCTGCTTGTTTACAGAACTATCTCTGCAGTTTGTGTTTGTTTGGAGCCATGTGATGGAACACAGGTCCTTGATAATGGAGTCTCCTTCTCCTTCCTACTCCTTTCCGTTCATTCAACCCCTCACTCAATTTCTTCTTGTTCTTTTTCATTGCCCTGCAGCTGTTTTTGTTCAGCTTGGTTTACTTTCCATCCAAAAATGTTAGGTCAAATACAGACTTGTACCCATTTCACAAGCACACACTACAATATGCTGGTATGTTTACATTTCCTGCTCAACACTGCGGACAACATAGCTCTTCTGACACAGAGAGCCATGGCTCGAACAAAGAACTTTTAACAGAGCAGAGTTCCATCTAGCTCTCAGCACTGATCCTGACCCTTAGGTCAGTTTACAACTTGTCAAACCTTTAACCCCTGAAGATTTACTAGTGCTGGGGGGAAATGGTTGTTACAAGGGAATGCAATAAATGATAATTTTTGCTACTTTTCACTTCACTACTAATCCTCTGCCAAAAGGGTTGTTATAATAATTGGACTATAAAATATCAAAAAAAGTGAATATTTCTCCAAAGCAAGATAACCCCTAACCCTAAAATACATTGTTTTGGCATGAAGTTTAACCTGTTCTCCCTGTTCCTTTTTCTCTATTCCCCAGGGGCAGTACCGGCCTTCAGACCTCCTGTGCCCAGAGACCTTTGTCTGGGTACCGATAGAGCGGTGTGTGCCCACGCTGGAGAACACCCGCTATGCTCGACTAAACCAGGATCCTGAAGCAGGTACGACCATGCAAAGCTCCACTCTGCTGCTGTTATCATTGCTCATTCCAGGCATTTCATTTGATTAAATTGAAGGAAACAGGTTTTTTTTTTCTTCCTCACATGTATCCCATACAGTCCAATACATTTCTAACATTGCTGAAACACTGACTGTGCGCTGTGAGCTTTTTGTCTTGGATCCTTGGACTTCTTCGTGCAAGCTCTTCTGGATGAACCCGTGAACTTGGTGTTAACATCCGATCCGGTTTCACTAGGATGATGTACTGAAAACTGTGGGCCTGCTCCAAGGCTCCAGCGCTCAGTCACTGAACGGGTTGGGGGGGGGGGGGGACAGAGGGCCGACAGCTCTGATCACACAGCCTTCTCGTGCTCCGAGCAGAGCCAGGGCTGTCATTATGGAAGGAACTATGTTGCCATTACATGAATAGTGGTATCAGCAATAATAAACCACATGCGGAAGGTAGACTGGCAGACGCCCATATGCTTTGACTGGCGTGGTGAGAGATGGGGGGGGGCCCTGGGAGAGTGTTTAACAGAGTGTAAGTGAGTTTGAACGTTTTGATGGGAGAGTTTTGAACCGTTTTCAGCGTTTGTGCATAACCAGAGTGACCGATAAATTTTTCTTTGTCTCTCTGCTCACTTTTGTGTTCTTGGTGGGTTAAGATGAACATGCGGTAAAACTCCTACAGCCCCATGCAAAATAAACTGAAATTGTTTGCATCTCATAGCTTGTCGTCATGAGGAGAAGGACTCACCTTAATGCTATAGTGCATAACTTTCCATATATGTTCATATAGATGAATGGCCGTGACATTCAAGCCATTGCCGAACGAGTAGATATAAAGTTGATGAAGCCCACAAAAGTCTCTCTGTATTTCTCAGTATGGCAGCGTTTACAAACTGGTGTCGCCCCCGACACTTGCACACAAGCTCAGAAAAATCCCAAGAAGCGCCCAAGAAATGTTTCAGTTGTTTATTCTACTGCTAAGAAAAAACCTGGACGTTCAAGGTATAACATCCATGCGCGATCAACAAAGGCTTACCTCATGTAGATGAGGTAAGCCTTAAGTTGTTGTAATTACTCAGAATTCCTCATGGGGGAGACAGAAGTTACCCTCTATAGCTTTTACTTTGTATTGAAAAAGTAAAGCAATATTTACCTTACGGATACTGTATAATAGGAGATGACTGGGGATTGTTATGAGTGCACATTGTGACACATACATACATACATAAACATGCGGTGGATATTGCAAGTGCTTGGGACCTGAGTGGTGGATTTTACAGGGGCCAGCCATCTCCCGTTTATTATCAACCATTAATCTGCATCACCAAACAGGGGCACCACACAGGAAGGAGTGGCTGATTGACAGTAATAGGAGACCGGGACTGATCGATGGAGGTCGACAGAGGAACAGATGGATTGCGAGAGACAGGACATGTGATAAAAAGCATTTTATGGAGATGGGAGGGGAGGCTGGTGGCTGTATGCTGGCACTACAAGAGAGAGATGTGTAATAAAAAATAAGACAGATTGACAGCGAGGTGGAGGAGGAAAGAGGTATGATGTGGAAAGACAGTGTAGGAGTTTGTTTTAGTGAGGTCATACTTGCACTTGGTGCCATTCAAGGAGGTTAAAACCAACAAAAAGTATGAACTTCAAAGTAAGAGAAAAAAAAGACTTTCTCTGGCACAGATGCCCCTTTCCTCTGTCCCCTACTACAGGGGTCATACTGTGTGATGAAGTCAGTTTTGTAAACCTTCAGTCCACCATCTTGGAATCATATTTTTCATATTTCTTACGTATATGAGAAAACTACACATTTCTTTTCCTAGCTCTCTGTTGACACAAGTGGGTGGTGAAAGCGCCACACCCCGGGAAAACAGAGGGCATTAGATGGCTGGTCATTTACAACATTGCCATTAATAGCTTAGCCAGCGGTAGGTCTGACCATTTTCTGGTCAATCATACCACCACTAATTCCTGAGTAGGCACAAATGACTGCGGTCCAAAGTGGCGGTCTCAAGAGTTAAAGATTTTCCACCGTGGCCAGAGTGTGTTTGTGTCTGTGGCTCTCGCTGTGCCTTCATTCCAGTGTGGACCGTTGATCTTGGATGGGACTGGACATTATTTCAGGCCTAGCTGTCCAAACTCAGTGTCATTACATCTCAGTGATAGCTGGCTTGATGGTTAGCTCTCAGGTCCATTGCCAAGATGTGGGATGCCAGGTTTCTGGTGGTGTGAGGGTTTGTGTCTTCTCCAGAAATACACCCAGTGGTCAGTCTGCAGGTCAGCCTGCCCAGTGTCAACGTCAGGTTAGCAGCATGGCACACTGTTGAGGCCTGTGGCCATGTCCTAATTGGCAGTGTGTCTATGTGTGGTTTGTCTAAATAAAGACATGTTGCAATCTGTTTTAAGTCCTGGGGAACTCCTGACTGGCTGTGTGTAATGGTTTGGGAATCTCCTGTGTATCTTCAAGGGAGTAACTACCTATTGCAGTATCTGTTTTTTAGCTGCTGGGTTGGGCTGTGCTGTGAAGTCTACTACTAGTGTGTTTGTGTGTGTCCGATTTTCAATGTGCCAGTCTATCAGTTACAGTCAACAATTGGTTCTATTGACCACCTTCTTATTAATCCACTTTGGTATGGTGTCTGATAACAAATATTCAACAGAATATATCATTTATATAAGAGTGGGTTTCTTAAAAAATCAACAGGTTTAAGTTTTTAATGTGGCCCATTATTCCGACAGCTCTATAATCTGACATATTTCCCATTGGCGCGAAAGGGGGTGAAGTTGGTTTTAAATTTTATATTCAGTGACTAAATTAAGTTGAAGGTTGTTTTGACTAAAATGTTTTTTGTGTAAACTAGACACTATTTTATTGACGGTCCCCAAATCAGTATGCCTGACACGTGCTAGGGCTGGTGGGTGCGCTAACTGACCTCCTGTACTGCGGGCCAAACTGGGAAGAAGACGTTGCTGTTGATGTCTGTTGAATATAATATTTAAAAAGTTTAACTTAACCGCCTTTTGTTCCAATGGAAAATATGTGGGACTATTGAGCTGTCGCAATATGGGACGTCGGAATTATGGCAAGACCCCTTATATGTTTCCATACAAACAACAATGTTCTATGTATTTAGGACAGTAATGTTTATAAAACTATTAATATAACAAGTCAAAATGTGTTTCTAGGTTCAAGTACTGTATGTTGATAAGCACATAGAGGAAATGCTCCCTAAAATCTGCTAGTGGTTTGTTTGTTGAATGTATGTTAAATGTCATAGCACAATCTACAGTCATGATAGTATTCAGGGTGACAGAACAACTTTCCAGTCTTGAAAACGGGATCCTGAACTGGTTACAGGCTCTAAAAATAATTAAAGATAAAAATAACTTAACAGAAAATAATTTTTAAGAGACCAAAATGGCCTGCACAATCCCTGTTTATTCCAGCTCAGGACATGCTATGAAGTCCAGGCCTCACCCAGTGGCAAAGGAGAATGGGTTGCTGGTTGTGAGTTCAAATTGAAAGAGTGACTGGGTTACAGAGCTGTCCTAATGAGGTGTGTAAAGACAGCTAATCTAAAGTTTACACAACTCTGTCTAAAGCGGGCTCACATTGATTACATGCCTGGTGCTGAAACATCGAGGGCCCTCGGGCTCCATTGTGGCCTCTCACAAATGTACATAAAATATGTACACGCACAGACACGCACCTTCTACACAGCACATATGTACTATCTCTCACACACTCATAATCAGTGTTTGCTTTACAGAGAGGGAAGTAGGGGCATTGCCCGCTCAGCAGGGTAAACACTTGGAAAAATGTGTGACACAAGTAGTCCCCCACCCCAACCCCCCGGGCTTTAAGTGCGCCCAGCAGGCGCCAATCCAGATTCACAAAATGACATATTGCATACACACACTACACTCTCATAAAAATACACATAGTAGTCCTTTTGATTTGACTCTGAGATCTACAGTACTGTATCTGTGCTTTCAGCCAAGCAAGTAAAGCCAGAACTTAAGGTGGTTGAAACGGTGCTGGCCTGACAGCCTTTACAGTATATACTTTCATATCTTGTCTCACTGTCAGAGCCACTTTGCTCTGCTCTTCAGCAGGCTTTCTGCTCCTTAGCCTGACTCGTGTTAATGTTCCCATTTAGAGTGGGTGCTTGTGCAATGGATATCTCTCCTGTCTTGGGTTGTGTTCCAATCCCCATTCTTCCCTGCTGTTAGTATGGTAGAGAAAGATTTAGTATGTCCCAATTCCTGTGGTTGGATGCATCATGCTTAAAAATACCGGAAAAATGCCCTACTTCATCCGGTCGTGATTTTTACTGTGGAAACCTGCATGCTTTATGTGGCAATTCTGACCCACAATCCACTGTGCACCGGAAGTAACTGGACATCGACCAGCAATGCGATGGATATATAAGCAAAAGGCAAGTTCAAGGCACGAAGTTATGATGAAATAAATAAGAGTATGTCACAATAGTATGCCTACTGCATGCTAACTACATACATTAAACAAATGCTAATACTATTATAATGATGAGTGTAACTTTAAAAAGCAAGCTGTTGCTTTCTTTACCATGGGAGGACAAAAATTCATGATCACCTACAGAAAGTCATGGTCTCGCTTTCAGCTTGGACGGATGCGAGCTACAACAGGGAGCTTGAACCCACAGGTCTTCAGATCAAAGAGCGGTCTACTTGCTACACCGCCGTTTTGGCCTTTTTCTTTTCAATAGTAAGCCCCTGTTTTGGATTTGCGACATCGGGTCATAGGAAGTGGTCATAACCCCGATGGCCTGCCTTTTCTCCAGCGTCCGGTTATTGAACAAGTGCTTTTTGAAAGTTGGAGATGGATGGGGAGAGAGAGAGAGAGGGGAGCGTGGCGAGGTGTCAGGGCCCTCCAGTCCGGGCCCTGACCCTCTCACTCCCTAACCGACCCTCAGCACTCCTCTTCCCCCCGACCCCTTGAACTCTGACCCGGAGCAGCCCTGACCTCACCGCTAGCGTGTCACACAACGTCCGGACGGCCTGGCGGGAACCAGGGTCTGGAGCTACTCAAAGTGAGCAACAGACTGAGTGAAGAAACGAAAGTTGTTTATGTGAGCAGCGGATGTTTGGATTGCCTTGAGTAAGAGCGAGCGAATGGATGGGGCCTCTGCTCAGTATTACTGTTGAGGTTAATAGACCATCTCAAAAACTGCGTGCTACCAACCATCCATTTTGGGTCTGCGAAAATGTTCACTACTTAATATCTTCACGCGAGGGGGGACAGCGGTGCGTTCAAGTGGACAAAGTGTAACTTTGCGTAACTTCTGTGTAAGAGGCGCTGTCAAACTGGAGAGACAATGCTGAAGGCAGATGAAGTTGTTAAGGAAGTATCGAGCGTTTTAAATATCTTCACCAACATCCCATCAGGACACATTCATTCTTGATGGATTATGGTCACGTGGATGTTTCATAATATGTTTTGCATCTTTTAAAAAAAAACGTTTTACCCAAATGGAAAGATTTAACATAATGCTGATTTTCTTCATTTAAAAAGTTTGTATCAAGCGGTCTACAATTATGTGACTCGGCACTTTCAAGAGAAACGGGAAAGACATGGCGGTTAGGGCATTGCCGAGTGGGGAACTGAGGCTGATAAATAAAACATGAATCCGCAGTGTGGTTTGAAAAAGAAAGAGAAAAAAAAAAGTTTAAATATGAAAATGTTTTCATAGAGACGGGGGAGGTGTGAGAGCTAAAGGGCCTATGGGCTTTCTGTTTATACTATGCAGCTCTCTCCTTCTTATCTGGCTCACTCTCCAGGTAGTGTCTCTGCAAGTTAGGTGCAAAAATGGTAAATTAATAGTTTGGACATATACTTACTGTATATCTGCCTAATAGCACATGACTTTTTGAACTCTCTCATTGGTGAGTCAGCTTAAAATCTGCCTTTGGGGTTGCCGTCCTCATTTAGTTATTACCTACTGCAATGATACTTTAGGCCTGTAACATTTTAACTGATCACAGCAGCTTGACTCCTACTGCTCGTAACAAGTTTCTGATCACATCCAGCCCACAGAATAGCAAACGTCCAGTCAGACTGCCTTTGAGCGCTTTGTAAACCGAGGATTCCGTTTAACATCTGGCACCAGATTAAAGACCTTTTGTAGTGGCATTACATCACCCTTTTTTCGATTTTTTTTCTCTCTCTCCATTGTCTTGTTTTTCTCAGTTGATTAGGTGATCGGGTGGTCTCTGGCAGTACTACGGCCCTAATATTTGGGGAATACGGCAGAAATATGTGCGCTCACAACATCACCCGTACCACCTGGGTGCTCAGCTGTGAGCCACATGGGGTGTTGTTTAGCGGTAGTGGTGAGTGGGAGGCTCCTAGCTCTATTAATTAATACCAAATCTAACCCCGCTCCCGTTTGACTGATGTGTCGCCATGGGCCTGGCAAGCCAGTCCACTCCACAGCCTGGCCCCAACTTTATTTTCATCTGCTTCCTCTCAGCTAGACCAGACATGGATTGCAGACAGGACCAGCGAAATCAATGAAATGCTGCCTTGATTTCCAACTGACCAAAAAAACAAAACATTTTTTTTGCTAGCAAGCGCAATGTGTGCTTGTGTATGGTCATATTCGCGCGAAAGGCCGCGATTTGCAGTAAATAAATGTCCACATGTGTCTCCAAGTGTCTCTGTAGGCTATTTAAAAAGAAATCAAGCAAGTAGACTAATAATAACATTAATTAATTATTGGTTATCGCATCACAGAAGGCCTATTGGCCTATAATAATAAAAAACACCACCTTAACTATGTTTACAGTTTAAAAATGTTTTGAATGAAATGCAAACCTCAGTGAATCATTTGCTCTTGTTTCTCTGTCCTGAGATTCACAGACTGAGCAGTCTTGTTTAAATGTTACAAATTGAGCTAATAAACTGAACTTTGAATTTTTTTGCTGCAGAAGTTATCTCAGCTAATTTGTGTTATCTAATTTGATAATAATGTGATTGTATGCAGAATGCTCGTGCCAGAAACTCATACAGTGGTTTTGTACAGATAAATAAATAAATATTAGCGTGTTCTCAATAGTATTTTAATTTAGTGGGGGGGGGCCGCGAAAAAAAATTCTGTCCCCTAGGCGGGGCATGACAGAAAATAATTGAGAACCACTGGCTTAAGGGGTTTAGTTAACAACTTGAATGAGAGATAATAGCATTTTAAGAGGGCTATTACACTGACAAGAGCAGGGATTGCATTCATTGGGGAGAAGGTGACATGAGATACGTGTTGAATTGTTCAGTGAATGACAGCAAATGCAGGACTTGAGACCCACTTGTATTTAGATATTCTGTGCAGGTAGTCAGGTACATTTTTGGGCTAGCTTAGTTGATACTGCCTGCTTTGCTACCCTATTGCTTGGGGCATCTTGGCTCCACCTCTCGCTCCTGGAGGCAGTGGTTTTTCATGTCGGAGTGAGGGCCATCCAACTCTCCAGAGGACCATTGTTAGTTGCTGAACATGCACACCTTTGAGATTAGCAGTGTTTTTTCGCCAGTCTAATGGGAGCTGGCAGTGTATGACACAGGGCCTGATAAAAATTGCTGAGTTTGGCGAGCTAGCCAGGAGCGAGGCCCCTGTAAACAAGGCCAACTAACTAGCCTGCTCACGCACCACTGTGACTCCAGGTTTAGGGGCATAGGGGATTTAAAACTGCAAGGGGGAAAAAAACTCCCTCTGCTCCTCCAACTGCTTCTCGGAATAATGCCGTCTCCTTGCCAAGTCACTCAGAGGTTAACTCATAAGAATGGAGGGAGATTGAGGACAATGTTTATTACGCTTGATTCCAATTCAAATTCTTTATTTTAAAAAGGGATAGTGTACTTAAATTAACATTCTTTTAATAATTGTTTAAATGCACCCGAGTTTTCATCTGCAGTCCCTTGTTGTGCCTGTTGTTAATCAAGGTCAAGGCATCCTACAGTCAAAACAACATAAAAATACAAATACAAGTACATCAAATAAAAGCACATTACATTATAGTCTAAAAAACATACATCTATACAAACAGTATATAAAACAGACATATTAGTTTACAGACAGTTATATAAAAGGTATAAATATCAGATGGATCAGTTTTGGCATCTTTGGGTTTTGACTAGCTTTTTTTAAATAGGTTTTTCTTTCAAAGGTTTTTTTATTAAATCGCAAAGTAGCAAAACAACTGCAGTACAATGGATTATAAATTTTTCCCCTTTTTTCCCCCCCCCGAACATACCCCACCCATATCCCACCCTCACACCCAACCACAAACAATCCTGCACCAAGAAATCAGCACAAAAAACAATACATAATGTTAAAAATAGCAGAAACGAAACAGAAACACACACTTCAAGAAACAAAAACAAACAACCAATATGAAACAAAAAACAAAGAAATAAAATGTAATCAAACTAAAGAGGGAGGGGGTAGCTACTCTTCAACTATTGTGGTTGGTTTCTCAAAATAGCTTAGGAAGGGGTGCCATATTTTATGAAATTTAGTCTCAGATCCCTGGGTAGTGCAACGAATTTTCTCCAGATTCATACATGACATAATGTCTCTAATCCAATGTGAGTGAGGGAGGAGCAGGATCTTTCCATTTAAGTATTTAAATAGGTTTTTATTATACGTGTGTGTGTGTGTGTGTCTGTACTGGTCCTTATAATGTTCTCCCATGTGTGTTGCAGGAGATGCTCGGGCGCTGAAGGACGTGGCCAGAGCTCTGGTGCTATACAGGAGGACCGTCATGCCGTACGGAGCCTACTCCCGCAAACGCAAAGGCTCCAGTGACGAGGCGGAGGTGCAGCAGTACGCCGGCTTGGTTGGCCAGGACTGCGCCGAAAGGATCCTGCTGTATCGCGCCTAAACGTCAAACCACTGCACCTTTTTTAGTAGTATACAATAATACACACCTCCCAGCCCAACAGTGTCTGTCTAGTTCTGTTTTTTTATTTTTATGTATGGCTGTGTGTCTTCTCTGTCTGTCCGTGAAAGTGATTTCTGTTGCCTCTGCTAGTAGTCTCACAACGCTTAGCTCTACACAGGCTGGAGCAATGCAGTAGCCACTGACTATCTACTGTACGTATGTATCCATTCACCTATTGGCCTCATTAATCATTTATGTCTCATTTATTCATATTTTATGATTAAACTTAATTTGTAAATGAATCCTCCGGCATCCCTACTCCATATAGCTCTTGTGTTTTGATTTGGCTCTCTACAGGGACTACCAGTCCTTTGAATGTTACTTTGACATCATGCTTTCTTCACTTTCTTCGCACTAGCCTCAATCCTGTATGCTTAAGTAATGATGTCATAAAAAAGGCATCTTGCTACACACAGTGACAGCTGTCCTCTGAGCTGACACGGGTCCAGACTCCTGTCAGCAATGCCACTTGAAGAGCATGTTGTCCTCTGAATGTTCATTGACTTAAAGGGCGGTTTTCAGTTGCTTACATTATATCTTCAAGAGCTGACTCCCACTAGACTACAACATTCAAATATTTTTATTACATGGTTTATGTGAAGCAAACCGTCTTCAATGTTTTTCTCTGTTATATTTATAGCTTTAATTGTTTTTTCTTTTAATATTGACACTGTTATTTTTGTGTTAAACCAAATAAAGAGGTTGCATATTCCCTGCTTGGACTTGGTGCCCTTCCTTTTAATGCTTATTATGCAACAACGCCCTGAATTAACTTGGCAGCAAGGGTCCTCTCGCTGTGTGCATTCTTACACATACAGTAGTAAGCATATGTCTCCCAAAATACATGCACACCCAGAGATAAGTGCCTGAGTTGGGCAACAGGTGTTCGATATATGAGTTGGTAGAACACAAATGTGAATGGCCTCTGCCCCCCAAGCTGAGTGTCAACACCAGAGCAGGGCTTGGCTGAGCCGGTGTCGTAAGAAAGGATTTAGGTCTTCAATTGCAAACACACACGGGAAGCAATGGTGGTCATGGCAGATCTCAATGCTACTTCTCTGTTAAGTAGTTAGGTTTGAGTCGGGTGGATCATTTGTGTTTTGGATTATTTCTGCAAACTTTAATCAAAGGAGGTCGTAACAGCCAACATGACAAATCTCTCTCTGTGGCCTCAATATAACTAGCGTCACGTGTTAAGGTTAGCAGATATCCCTCTTTTTTATTGTGAGCTCCAAAGGAACTGTAGATGAGTGGATGTTGCATCTGACGTTCACTTATACTCTACCTGTATCTAATTCAAATGTGTTTATTTTAACCCTTTGAATGGAAAACTCAGTCAAATCTGAACACACAGATATTATACACACACTCAGTGGGATTTACTCTTTCCAGGTTCTCTGAAATCGAATCTTAATCTCTGATACAACCATTTAAAAATAACAGCCCCCTTAACTTAATATTGCATACATAGTAATAACATAACGACAACAGTGGTGTGAAGTTTGAAGGTGAACCTCAACATGTCTGATGAAGAAGAATAAGAAGAAGAAGACATACTTTATTAATCCCTGAGGTGAAATAAAATGTTTCACTCTGTTTATGGTTCATATTACACACACACAGGCCCGAACTACACACATGCAAACAGGACCTATACACATGCATTAAGTGTTGCCAGTGTTGGCTATTTTCACCATGATCTCAAAATGAACAGTCAGTGCCAGGTAAATATACTTACACAAATGTATTATACCTCTATCCCAGTGGGGGGAGTATCCTATTCTTCTGGATGCTCACCTACAGACACACCATCATGCAGCCGACAGAGTGCAAAGTGTAACCTCAGTAGACTGTTAAGTGGGCAGCTTGACCCTGGATTTGTGCGGCGGCTTTACCCTCCAGTGCAGCTTGACCAGTCACCCATTCTGCCAGCCTGCCTGTCTGCACCCAACCAACCCTGAGAAAACAGTTCAGAGAGCCAGTCCCTCCAGTTTAAACTCAACCTGGGTTTTAAGAGCAGCCTACGTCTTCCAGAATTAGGACGGATTGACAGGCTAATTCTCCAAGAGCGGAGCACTGACGCTGGCTAGTGGCCATGTTGGATTCACTGTTTCTCTCCCACATTAGGCATGCTTCCCCTTAGACTTAATGTGCACTCACTCTCTCTCTCTCTCTCTCACACACACACACACACACACACACACACACACACACACACACACACACACACACACACACACACACACACACACACACACACACACACACACACACACACGTACGTAGGCCTACACACTCCTGGCACTGTCACGCGTAGTTAGTCTTGGTGGACGCCACACATAAGGACCTATGCCAGTGCTTTGGCGGACCTCTTTCTGTCAAAACAAGTGGCCTGGGCCGGTCGGCTATTTCGTATTGAGTCCATAATGTAGCGAGACACAGCATGGCAGGGTTTGGACATTATTACTCTGATATATAATTGTGTCACTGCTCATAATTCTTATGAAGTATGAGGTCTGTACTGACCATGCATTGCTGCTGAAATACCATGCAGCCAGAGGTCAGCATAGAGAGAACAAAGGGACCTACACAGCAGGCTTTATCTTCACATGAGACCACAGATATGGTTCAAAAACTATATATGGTTTTATTTAAGGCTATGTCAGTGCCATATGGGTTGGGTTTATCACACTGGAAAATAAAGAGATTGCCAGCAGGGAGAGGAGAAAATGACCCTGTAATGAGATAAAAATTAGAGCAAGAAAAAGCTAACATTTTCTGAAGAAAATAAAAAGTGTGCTTGCTTATGCCGAAAACTGCCTCCTGATGATATGTTGAAACATCTTAAAATGTTTATTATTTTCATGTGACGTGTTCATTTTGAGGTAAGGTTGAAGCACTTGAAGAAGTCGCGGGGTGTTGAAGGTCGAAAGCACTAAACAGAATAGAAATGGTGACAGATTAAGTCATTTGACTTGGCCTATTCTGTTCCAGTTGGGCTGTGAATTTGTATGTGAGAATTTTAGTCAATGTGTATGTCGTGAAACCAGATAAGCTGTTATTTTTAAAGCCGTAATTAAAGTGTGTTCACTCTAAATAGACCCAAGTGTCAGATGCTATGAATGAGTGGTAAAAGCAGTTTAAAAGCCAGTTTAAAGGTGAAGTATGCGGTTTATTTATGTTAATATAAGTGTTAAATCGCTCTTTATTCATAGAGTGATCACTTACATAATGTGCACGTTTCATAAAACCGATCACTCAGTCAGCTGCTTTGCATGTAATCGGCAAATAAACTTCTTGGAGTATCCCGAAATTTTTATCCAATCAGAAGAGAGAACGCTACAAACCGACACTCGTCTCACTCATTAGTATATACAATCCATGGTCTCACTGCCGGTGCACGCCAGAGCAACAGATGGGTGAATGTGTATGCGCCTACAATGGCGGAGCAGGTACAAATCCTTCCCAATGTCTGTTTCGATGTTTTTTTTCATGTTTTATCACACTTATGGATCTGAGATGATGCTAGAAAACTTGCTGCTTGAAGACCGCAGTGCATTCATGTGGTGACGTAGGGACGAGTGAGGGGACTGCTAACTGCAGTAACTGACAGGAAGTTAGCTAAAAGAACCATTCCGCTTACAGCACCTTTAAGTAAGCAAGTAAATGATCATTTGTTAGAAGTATTTCTGTCATCTCTGTATTTCCGTTAGACAATGACCTCCTGCTCTCCATTTGCTGCTATCTGCTGTAGCTTCACCAGAAATGTAGTGTGGCAGGATGAAAGAGGACGTGTCAGCTAGAAGTAAGTATGGGAAGGAAGTAGGGCATGTCTGAAAAAGAAGAAAAAGAGACACCTGGCCTGACACTTTCCCCCCTTTTTCCAAACGTCAACTTCAAATTGTATGTGGAATCATGTCAGAGAAATATGGAATAACATCCCTCAGCTGTTCATGTAAATGTCTTCGACTGTGACATGCTGCCTCCTCGGTGAGCATGATTTTCTTTTTTTTTGGAAACGTGTGAAGGAAACTAACAACAGATTTGATCTTTTTTGGACGTTCACAGTTATAACACAATCGCTGCCATAGGGATGGGAGTTGAATCGTGTGCATATTCGTCCAGCATCCCCTGATCACATCTACTGTATGTCTGAGTGAACCGACGCTCCAGGTATATCATCCATCTGACGGGGCTCTTCCGTGACGCTGTTTTACTGTTTGTAAATGTGAAACTGTCTGTAGGCCGGAAGACGTTTGATCTCTCTCTTTTTTTCATCTTTCACTGAGCTAATCTGTCTACAGGACCCGGGGGCAGAATGTAAACACTGCCTCTGCCCACAGTTTTGTATTATGTGTGTGTGTGTGTGTGTGTGTGTGTGAATGTGCACTGTGTTTACTCTGGCTGGCCCTTGTGTGCGTGGGCTACTTGTTTGGATGGGCTTCCCATAAGGACAGTGTGAATTTACAAGTTTGTTTTCTTGATTCTCCCATGCTTGATGCTCTGTCCACCATTGCATGTATGTGTGTGTGTGTGTGTGTGTGTGTGTTTGTGTGTATGTGTGTGTGTGTGTGTGTGTGGGTGTGTGTGTGTGTGTGTGTGTGTGTGTGTGTGTCTATTCCACTGTTGTATTTTTTCCATTGTACTGTGGACGTATTGGCGCATGTTTGCACTGGAACCCACGCCAGGCCCCCGGGACCAGCGGAAGCTCCCAGGCCAGAGGAAGTGCTGGGCTCCTTTGTGAACAGGGCCCGCCTGGATTAAGCGTATCGCACCCTAAATGCAGGCCCTTTCTCCTGGGGATTATCTAAGGGGACAGGGGGGCGCCCACTCCCACTGGGGCCCTGTCACCCAAATTCAACACACCGTCAACAGGCCTCTCTCCCTAGGCCCCCTTTCGCTGGTAGAATTCAGTATATGAGGGGAGGCATTGTGCCCCCCCACCCTACCCCCAGAGACAATGCTAAAGTGATTAGCAAGAGTTATTAAGGGACCGTAGAAAATGCATTTTGACATGGGGCTCCAAGTTGATCCAACTGGCTGTGGGATGTGGTGAAAATATTCACAAGCATAAAGTTGTTTGTAGGTATGTAGCCAAGCTTAAATTCAGTTGACAGTTTACCAGATTAAATTCATTGCATGCCTGCTGCCAGTGAGGTCATGTGATGCTCCTATGGACAGCAATGGGATCTGTAAGAGAAAATAAACATGAATGAACTCTTCTTAATAGATTTTGATTTATATTGATGGTTGCTGCTTGCGGCGTGATGATCAATGACTATTCCCACAATGAGACACTTGTTGCTAATGTTGCTCTCCTTGCTTTGTCTTGGCGTTTAGGCCTTCGCATGTCTTTCTCTTTGAGGCAGTCATACATATTCCCACCGGCATTAGAATACTAATGTGCCAGGATGAATGGAGTAAAGCTTTCGGGCGGTGGTGGGAGAGTCCACTCACCTCTAAATATGGCTGGTGTCTCTGGTGGAGAAATCTAAATCTTACTTCGCTCCCTCTCTCCCTGTTGCTTCTTCAGACTCAGGTCTCATGTAACGCCACTGTGGAAATATCCTTCTACCCCATCTTCTGCCCCCGTCTCTTTCTGTTGGATTTTCCAGTATTTTAGACCAGGTAGAGGTGACAGTCACAACCAACTCCAACTCCCTCCTGAACTTCTGTCCCTCTCCATTCTTTGCCTGGGAAAGCCAGTGGGGCCAATATTTGCAGAGCTCTAAATCTTCGCCTGTCGAATGCTGCTGTTGTTGTTGTCGGGGGGGGGGGGGGGGGGTTATTGGCATCGTTAGGGCAACGTGCTGAGCCTTTAGGGGGTAGCTGACCCTGTGGAGGCGAAGAGAAACACATCTGATAATTAAGATTGTAAAAATGCTGATATTTATATGGCCTGCGTTGGCTACAACTCCATCGCGAGAGAAGTCAGTCTGTATCCCTTTGACACTGGCATACTGACACTGTGTCGTTAATGGTGTTTTTCTTGACTGAGGTGTCATAGTAGACTAGACAGTAAACAGTATAATATTCAAGTTTTTCCATGCTTTCTCTATGGCAATGGTCTCTCTATGGTCTATAACATCTCCATAAAATTACCTTTACTGTAAAAGCAACACGCACGCAATTATTTACTCCAATGTGGTTTCATTTGTCTGCACACAATGCATCTCATCCTCAACATATACTTTTTTCTCCTTTGGCTCACTCCTCGTTTTAGGCTCTAAACGCAGCTGGCTCTCAAATCTAAACCAATAAAAAGTACTTACTGTACTCCTAATGGCCTATAATATCCTAATGAGCCATTTTCCCCACTAGTAACCATTGTTTCTGTGATTAGGTTTCAACAAAGTATGTAAAACGGTCCAAGTGGCTAAAAAGTACACTTTGTACATCATATCACTGGAATGTATATGAGTATGTGCGCTTTGTGTACTTGAAACATGGTTGACCCATACACTAATATTTTCATAAACTTACATTGACGTGAACAGTCTACAAACCTTTCAAAATACATAAATCACCGGCCGATCATTTAGCAGGACTGTGTGTTTTACCCCTTTAGTGTTATACAGATGTACAGCATCATCTCCCCCCTTTTTTCGACCCCCCCCCCCCCCCCCCCCCCCCCCCTGTTAGCAAATCCTTCACACATGAGCAGCCATTCCTGATTAGCCACACATTCGAGAAATGTCAGAAATGCTTCATGGGCCTTGTATCACCTCGACTGCAGTCAGACTTCCCTCACAGGACTGATAAAGGCTTCAGGGCAGAGGAGCTGAGGGTTCAGAGAAGCTCATGTCTTTCTCTGAGAAATCAGTGGACAGATCTGAAATCAGTCCGTCCTTTAAAGGCCAGGACACACCAGCCCGATAATCGCCGTCGTCAAAAAAAAAGACGAATCTGTTTGGTGTGTGCCGTGACGTCGGCCGACGTAGAGGTCGTCGGGCTTGTTTTGAGCCTGTCGGCCGCCGATTGAACATGTTCAATCGGCGGCCGACCGTCTTTCATTTGGAGCAATTTGATTGGTGGAGGGCTAGCGAATCAGTGAAGCCCGGAAGTGAGGCGGGTAGCACAAACAGCTAACAACAGCTAGCCATCGTTTTAATGTGTTTGTTCGTTTCGTTTTGAGAGTACTCACATGCATCAACCCTTGTTGACTGCTCGACACCATGCTCGACACTCTCTGCTAAAAATTGTGCTCTTATGGTCCATAAATATAAATACGTATTTCTATCTATGTTTATGCTCTAGAGAGATGTCCAATCATTTCCGGCTTTCGTATTTTTTCGGGCCACAATACAGATTAGCGCCGCCTGCTGTTGTGGAGACATTACGTCCCGCGAGCGTACGGAAAATAAACAGTCGTCTCGGTGTGTTCTTTAGCAGCGACGGGAAGCTGGAGCTTCCTGAAACGGCCGACTCCATTTTTTTTGACGACGGCGATTATCGGGCTGGTGTGTCCTGGCCTTAAGTCAGTGATTCTGGAGAATTTTTTGTTGATGAACTCACTTTTTGCCAAAATCTGTTAATATCTCCTCACGATCCCCTTACCTGTTAGTTCTGTGTGTGCGCTAAAAAAACAGTGTTAATACACAGCCTAGGCTCTATAAACGGGTATGTTAACAAAGGGGGCCTACCTGTAACTAGCAAAATACCTGTTTACAGAGCCTTGGCTGTGTATTACATTCGTTTTTTGAGCTCACAGACAGGTAGAGAATCGTGAGGAGATAGTCACTGATTTGGTCAAAAACATTTCTTTGATAACCAAGCCTTCTCCAAAATAGCGGACTCCACCTTTAAGGACCGGGTCAGCTGAACTCCAGTCCCTCGGCAGCGCATGAGACGGTTCAGCCATTTGCAGAAACACTTAACTGGACAAATGTTTTTATTTCTGGCAAAAAGTGGGCACAGTCCGTCAAAGTGCCTGGCTCCATACAGTGGGAGAGGGTGCGGCTGCTGGTTTTGCTGCCATGTGTGGATGGATGAGGAAAGGGGGACTGATGGGGTGGTAGAAGAGCACAATGCACTTTTCAAATGGAATCTGGAAAAAGGCTTCAGTTGCGGGGAGAAGTTTGAGCAGCATTTTTCTATAGCCTCTTATGCAATAAATTGTTCGATGACCAAATTTATGATGTAGTATTATTATTAGTAGTATTATAAGTATATAGTTTAGTATAAGTGGTGCTGTGTTCATAGCTGCCACAGTTAGGATGTAAAGCGAATATGAACCCACCATTCTGCGTAGATTGTATTATTTTAGCTTCCAAAAAACAAATGCCGTAAAGTAAAGCGTTTTGTAAAGCAAAGCGTTCCCTCAGAAACACGTCTGGAGACTGATGAGAAACTATGTGAACCTATTTAAAACGTCAAGTTGCCATGAGTCCTGGTAACAGCCAATACATCAATATAAACCAGAATGGTATTGGATCCTCTCTGGGTTGATGTGGTTCGCTTGGACAATGTAGGTCTTTTATGCAGAGAGAATTCGTGTCTGGGTTTTGACTCTGCGGTCGCTGCATGGCGCCCGTAAAATCGAACCAAATAAGGAAAACCGTGGCCAGAAAAATCATACTAACTCACTGCAAGAGCCAGAGCTTGAGGAGCCTCCCAGCCCTTTATCGAGATAGGAGAGATTCACTGATCCTCAGAAATCCCCCTGTGGCATGCAGTCTGCCTGGCCCTGCTCTCATCCAGCCACTGTGGCTACTGCTGGACGGGGGCCCATCGGTGGCTCACAGTTAGCTGATCAGTCTCACAAAGCCGTTCCTCACTACTGTTGTTTTTGAACGTGCATGCGTGAGTACTGGGGCTCAGAGTGTTCTCTCTGCAGCTTTTTATTGCTGACTTTTCTACTGCAGGATCGGGGGATTCACCGGCCATTCCTTCATACCAGCACTCATCCAAGTCAAAATACAGCTGCCTGCATCAAGTAGATATATTTCCCCCTTCTCATCTCTCCAACTTAGGTGTCCGTGTTCAACTCTGGTTCAACGTTAAAGCTATAGTGTGTCGATTACACTCAAGCCAAATGAGTTGACAAAAAGATGATTAAGCCTATCAGCTCCACAAAAGAGTATGGCAGTAGTAAAAACCTGGACGTACAGCAGAAGATATAAAATCCATGCACCCTCATGAAGGTGTTGTTGTAATTAGTCAGAATTCATCATGGCGGATCGAAGTTCCGCATTGTAGCTTTAAACAAAGAAAGCGTGAAAAGGAGTGGATTTCATTGGTGATTCAAAAGGCGCTTGCTTGGGTCAGAGTATGAGGTCGCGACAACAAGAAAGTTGTTGGCAGAGGGGATTTCTCAGAAAATATCCCCTCCGCTGGTTAGCAAGCCACAAATCCTTGCCTTGGCCAGAGGACTTTGCTGAATGTGCAAGAAAAAAATAGAGGGGTAGCAGATGAGAAAAAGGGGAAGAAAACAGTGGGCTGCTGTACAAATTAAATGCAGATTCTGTGTATATGATTTTTTTTTTTATGTCACAAAATGAAAAAAAAGGAAAAGATGAAGAATGGAGAGAAATAAACATCATGGGGCTGGCTGGGCCCGTTGTTTCATTTGGCGAATTAAAGCTCAGCACCATTACAGCCCAGTCATTACACAGGAATCCAAAGTAAGGGAAAAGAAAACCAGGCCTTTTCTTCCCCTCTTCAACACTTTCACTCCATGTCTCCCACTCTATACATCCCATACTCCTCTTTGCTCTTTTCCTGTGTCTCTTTCCTTGTCATCTTTCCGCGGTCTGTTCCCTCTACCGCCATTTCCCCTGAGGGTTTTTTCATGGCAGTTTTAATTCACTTACAAGCCCTTAAAATATCCCCACATACATCATAGACCGACTGCTTCAGCCCCGTTTGGGGTTAGAATAAAAATTCTACTGTTGGTGTGAGCTCCACCACTCTGGGAAACCCTAGATCATTTTGGGGTTAGTATTTACGAGGCACTCTGGCGGCCAATACTGTAATGTGAAGAATAATATAACCAAAAACCTGATCTGCAGTGCTGTGGGGGAAAGGAAGTGTTCTAGGGGTCTTGGTCACGTTATGAGTAGTATCCTTCATGAAATGGGTTCCTTTCTGGTGTGAATGGGGGGGGGGGTAGAGGGAGCCCACGTCGGTCTGCGGCCCCCGGGTTTTACTGTTCAGTAAACAGAGTGGGGAGGAAGATGGTCTACGCCACACATGTAGAGGAACCCGAGAAGTGTCGACGCCTCAATCAAAAACGTCTGTGCACTAAAAGCTCTGAAAGCCCGCTGCCAGTTTCACCACACAGGATACAGCAGCCAGACGCGAGGAGGGAGAGGAACGTCGGTTTGGGTGAGGCACAAAACTGAGAAGTGGATAAGGGAAAGCATTTATTTTGCCCCCCGGATTAAAGCTATAGCGCATAACTTTTTCATATAATACTGTATGTTGGTTACATTCAAGCCAATCGCCCAACGAGTTGACACAAAGTTGATTAAGCCTATCAACTCCAGAAAACTCAAGCTGGTTCACCCCCCCCCCCCCAACACACACACACACACACACTCTGGCGCAGGAGCAAAGAAAAATCCCAAGAAGTGCCCAAGAAATTTTTAAATTGTAGATTCTACTGCTAAGAAAAAACCTGGACGTAAGGCAGAAGGTACAGAATCCAGGCGCGATCAACGAAGGCCTGCCTCATGTAGATGCTCCAACAGTGTTCTTGTAATTACTCAGAATTCCTCATGGGAGCAACAGAAGTTATGCACTATAGCTTTAGTATATAATAGCAAAAAACTGCAGCAGAATGCTGATTAGATTGGAATATTTTTTTATTTTAAGTTATTTTATATGCACTCCTTTATTTTCTGTACAAACAGCAATAATGACACTAGTAATTGGATAGACAGACAGATGGGGTGAGATACACAGACACAAAGACAGAAACAGTCATGCATGACCTGCATTATCCCTGGTCACCGCACTGGAACCAGGTTGACGTCTCTTTGGAAATTACCATCACAAACCACTGACACTGAAGCTGGCTCTCCTTTCGCAGGGAAAAACATATTCATTATCCTTTTAAGATAACACCCCATGGGGCTCCTCTAAAATACATTTTTCTTGCTGTGGTTTTTCCATCAGTCTATGCGTGTGTGTGTGTGTGTGTGTGTGTGTGTGTGTGTGCGCGCTTTCGAGGCTGCCCCTTCAGATTATCTCATCTTCTGACAGAGAGCCTCCTCTCTCCCTCCCATAAGTCTTTCTCTTAATTCTCCTTCACTTCTTTTAAAGCAGCTGGATTTAGATAGTTTGAGCTGAGTCCTGGCCTGCTAAGGCGACTTTCCATCACACTGATGCGTGCCTGGAGGCATGGACAGGCCCCTGCTGGCTGGGATACCCACCCGCAGCCGTCAATATAGGGGGGAGATATGGGGCTGCGGTCAACTACCTGCATATGGTGTAGGGTGCAAACTTGGACAGATGGAGAGATAGAGAACATTTCTAGAGAACCGTATCCTTTCAGGGAACAAGGTAAGGTATTAAAATACAGCAGTCACGCAGTTCTCAATAAAACAGTGGACGCGCTCTTCCCTAGACCTGGAGATTATAATAAGGAAACCTAACCAGAACATCAAGCAACAGATTTAGATTTCCAGGAAAATGTGGGCATGGCACAGTGCAACCATAAATGCCTGTTGGAACTGTGAGCATGAAATGTTTCCAAAACACTTTTTATTGCAGCGGTTGACAATAGCAAGAATTATTTTTATAGTATGTGTTTTTGTTGTTGTAGAAAAACCAAGGTTACATAATGTCCAAAGTTGACTTCTTTTTTCAGATCACCTGGAATTTAGCGAATATTACTCAATATCATCTCAGTAAGCTCAATTTACGAAGCCAAAATCTCACAGTCAAAAATTATTTAATATTTTTCTTTGGCCCATGTCACAAGTTGGTTCTTTTTGTATTTAGCAAGAAGCAACATGATTGGCTCTTGCATTAAAGCAGTAGTGTTGCAAGTCCAATAAGTTGGGGGAGTGTCACAGTAAGAATAAAAAAAGAAAAAGGGCAGAGATATATTAGCCTTTTTGGACAAAGCTCCAAGAACCTCCCATATTTCAAGCACCTACCAATAGTTTCTATAATGAAACCTGTAGTAAAGATTTATTAAGCCCCTCTATGCCTTTTTAACACAGTTAACCTCTGAGAAATGTGATCCAACTTTGGATAACTTCTCCAGAGCCACAGAGAACATTTCACAATTATTTTCGCACATTGAGGTGCCAATGAAAGCCAATTTACCTTTTGTGCATAACCCAAATCTTTAGCCAATTTCAGTTTGAGATACACAGTGCAATTCATTCGCACAGAACACATTTCTTATGAAAAGCTTTCTTTCATAACATCTCTGTTTTCCCCCCGCTCTAAACGTGGATGAAAACTTCTTTACAGTTGACTTGTAGGGGTTGAGTTCACACTAAATGTCCATTTCTTCCTTGAATAACAGCTCCGGTTGCAGACACACAGAGGGTGGCTTGGAACATATAGAAAGTTTAATGTGGCTGGAGGAAATGTAAAGTTTAAGGGGTTGAGAAGTGGCCTTCAGACAGAGTGCTTCCAAATCTTAGGTTAGGGGGAAAAGTAAATAGCTCAATTACTGAACTGACAACTCAGCAAATCACAAAAAACTCCCCCAGATGGGTCTGGTCAACAGTATACAGTCTGTGGTGGGATTGGGGCTACTCCCTGGTGTAAGCTGCCGTCTCTCTCTTGAGTCATTATTACTGAAAATGACAAGAACACTTTTTCTTGTGTTGTGTCGGTAAGTAAGAACTGACGAGTACAAAAACCCATCCAAGCCAAATTGCTTCCAAATAGCAAATCTGCTGGGATGGTGTGTGTGTGTG